>PVKB01000243.1:167113-543473 GCA_004027205.1 Ctenodactylus gundi
GGACCCTCTCCAGCTGCGGACCCACCTTTCTGTGCCCGGTGCCAGGCAGGCAGTGGTGCCTCCGCGTGTACCAGGATGCTAACTAGGTCAGCCACCTCCACACACAGGTTCTTGGTCCCCAGGTGTCCACGATGTGGGCTCACTCCTTCGTGGAGGGGGATGGAAGAGAAGAAGGGCTTTAGTCTCCAGGACCTTGGCACCAGTGCCCATGTGCCCCAAGATGACAGGGGTGATGTGGAGAGTAAGGAACAGGCAAGGGGGGCAGGCACTCACCATAGGCTGCCCAGAGCTGGGGCTGCAGCGGACGCAGGGTGAGGCCGGGTGGGAGGTAGGAAGCCAAGTTGAGTTTCCCGTGGTGCGCACAGTATTCGGGAAGTGGCAGGCTGGAGGCCAGGTTCTCTGCTCTGTGGGCAGCAGGGGTCATGCCAGCTGGTCCCACCCAGGCTCCAGAGGCCCCCACTGCTTGGGTAACCCTCAGAGGGCAGGCTGGGAGCAGCAAGGGACACCGGGAGGACGTGGAGGGAAGGGATGGACGAGGGGCAGGATGGTGGCCCTTAGTGCCCTACACACCTGCTGGCATCCTCATCGCCCAGAGCTCGGTGTAGCAGGAGGACAGAGCCATCATCTGACTTTGGGCGACCTAGGGGAAGAGACCAAAGCCACTGGTCCAGGGAGGAGCCTCCTAGGCTCAGAGAGCCCTGCTCCAGGGACAGTAGGACATGTGTCCAGCTTCTGCCTGGGCCTTGCTTCTAGCACCCTCCTGCCCTCCGCCCCCGACCCCCCACCACTGTGGGGTTCTTTTGTGACCCATGCCCTTGGACTTTGGTTCCGAGCTCCCTGTAACACATATCAGGGATACTTACTCTCAGGCCGGGAGAATCCCTCCCAGAATGCTGTGCTGCCCAGGCCTATGGGCTGGGGGGGCCCGAGGGCTGACAGCGCCTGCACCTGGCCTCCAAGCACCCCAAGAGCTTCCGTCCCCCACAGGCTGCCTTGCAGCGTCCTCTGGATTCCCGATACCAACACAGGCTGTGGTGGGAGGGAAGAGGGACATGGAACTATGGAGGGGAGCCCACTGTGCCTGGGTGGGGCGATGCCAGAGCAACTCCGGACAGCTTTCCTGCACCCAGGCAAACAGGCTCACCTGGCCCTGTCTCCAGTGCTCCTGGAACAGGTGGAAGCAGCGCCGAGGCCTGGGCTCCTGCAACCACAGCAAGGCTCCGGGAGGAGGCAGCCGGAGCCGCACAGGGGACAGGGGCAGGCCCAGGCCCTTGCGCAGGCCCGGCCCGGCTCGGAGGCCTGGTCCCAGGGCTTTCTCCTGGATCTTCCGTTCCACCACCTGTGCGATGATGCTGTCCAGGATGTTGGTGATGCGGTCATCCTGCAGGGACGGAGTGGGAGGAGAGGGCTCAGGACCCATCCAGCCCCACAGGGAGGGCCGCCCAGCCTGGGAGTCCCAGCCCCCTCTCCATGCCCTTGCTCACACTGGGCAGGGCCGGAGTGACGGGGGCAAAGGCCATGTGGATCCGCTCGTGCCCCAGGCAGAGTTTGACAGCAGTAGAAGCCAGTAGTTCACAGAGAGAGGGGCAAGGCAAGGGCCCTCGGCCGGCGCGGTCCTCTGCTGGGGTTTCAGTGGTGTCTGGGGTCTCTAGAGTCAGGGAGCAAAGAGATGGACGGCTTCTTGGTGTTTTGTTTTTTGTTTTGTGGTACTGGGGATTCGGTCTAGGGCTATGGCCCCAGCCCACTTAATTTTTTTATTTTGAGACACGGTCTCACTAAATCATTAAATTATCCAAGCTGGGCTCAAACTTGTGATCCTCCTGTATCAGCCTCCCAGAGTGCTAGGATTACAGGCCCATGCCTCCAGGCCCAGCTATGGGGCTTCTCGTTTTGTCCTTGGCTGAGGGCTCTCTTCCCCTCCTGGCCCGATGACCCTCCCCTCACCAGCATCCCCCCAACTTATCACACTCCCAGTCTCTCTCCTCCCCTCCACCTTCCCAAAGACAGCTCCAGAGCCTCTAAAGAGAAGGGGCTGGGGACAGAAATCTGGCTGGCGACAGTGCGGAGGCCTATCTGGAGGACAGTGACGGAAATTACTGGCAGGGGCGGGAAGTGGTTTGCCAAAGAGGTTCCAAATTGTTCCTGGAGACTTCCACCGCCTCCCGCCCTCTTGCCCCAAACTTTGGCCCAGTCTCTGGCATGCACCATCCAAGGAACACAGGGAACTGCTCACCCTCCTTGATGTCCTTGGTCCTGTCAGAATCCCCGTTGCAGGAAGGTTGTGGAGTTGGTGGCGTTTTCTCTGTCGGCTCCTTCTGTTGAACCCATCCACCACCACCCCCAAATCCGATCAGACATTTAGAAACTGACAGACACAGCGCAGCTCAACGCAGGCTACAGAATTAATGATGAGGGCTCAGGTTTGTAGTCCCAGTACTCTGCGAGGCTAAGGCAGGGCTGCAAGTTCAAGCGCAGCCTGGGCAGTTTAGTGATACAGCAAGAGCCGACCTCAAAATTAAAACTAAAAATGGGCTAGGAACGTAGCTCAGTGTGAAGGCACTGGGCTGGATCCCTGAACCACCAAAAACAAACAAATAAATAAATCATGGCATGAGAGCCCTTATCATTTCCTCCATTTACTGTCTACATTCCCCAGGTTTTCCACAATGAGTATCTGACAATGGCCTGCTCAATGGACTGCATTTAATGAAGTATTTCTTGCATGGTAACTTTTATCATAAAACCACAAACTTCATACAAACTTTGTACAACAACTCTGAGCTCCTGCTCTGTGTTAGGTGCTGGGGATGCCCAGCAAGTGGGCACACACGCCACATGGAGGAGCCATGGCTGGGGTCGTGACCATGCCCACATGCTGTTCTACGGAAATACGTTAAGTGCTGAGTGAGAAGATGCAGAGGTGTGGAAGGGCGAGAGGCCTTCCGGGGATGCCGGGAAGGGGCCAGAAACAAGAGCCAGCTGCTACGTCTCAGGGGAAGTGGGGAAACAGGCTGATTTCCCTCGCTTCCCTGGCTTCCTTCTTCCCTATCAGATGAGAAGCGTCAACCAGGCATGGTACCCTGGGCCTGTAAACCCAGCACTGTGGGAAGCTGTGGCAGGAGGATCACAAGTTCCAGCCTAGCCCGAGCAACTTAGCAGCTCAGCAAGACTCTGCTTCCAAACAAAACGTTTAGAAAATGAACTGGGAAGTGCAGTGGCACAGTCCGACACTGAGACAGAGAGATCAGAAAATTGAGCTCCATGTGGGCAGACCCTGATTCAAAACTAAAACTAAAAAATAGACTGAGGATGTAGCCAGTGCTAAGGTCCTGGGTTCGATCCTCAGTTTCAGGAAAAAAAAGTGGGGGGGGGGGGGAGCTGGAAGAAGGACACAGTGGTTAAAGCGCTCGCCTTGCAAGCACAAGACCCTGAGTTTGATTCCCCAGCACCACATAAGCCAGACATGATAGCGCAATCTTGTAATCCCAGCATTCAGAAGACTGAAGCAGGAGGACTGCCATGTGTCCAAGGCCAGTCTGGGCCACATAGTGAGTTCACAACTAGCTTGGGCTATAGAGTAAGACCCTGTCTCAAAAGAAAGAAAGAAAGAAAGAAAGAAAGAAAGAAAGAAAGAAAGAAAGAAAACAAAAGAAAAAGTGAACCCTCTGCACTTGCTCGCATACTGCTCAATTCTAGACCTTGTCATGTGAGCCGTACTCCTGGTTCGTACCTGCTGTCCCATAGCCCCGGGGGCCCACACCCGGGCATCAGCTTGGCAGAGGCAGTGTCCTCGGATGTCAAACTTGACCCAGACCTGGTGCATTGCAGTGCTCAGTTCTGCCAAAACTGGGAGTAGAGAAGGGAAATGGAGTTTGTGGGTGGGAACTGAGCGGCTCCCAGGTCAGGGAGAGTCAGCAAGGAAGCTGTCTCCCTCAGGACCCACCCGCTGCATGCCTCACCGCTCTGGCTGGCTCACCTTGGCTGGAGACAAATTGGGTCAGCACTAGGGAACAGGCAGTGTGCCCAGCCTCCTGGGCACACTCCTCCGGGGACTGCTCCTGACAGCCTGCAGGGTGGGAGGGAAAAGCTGCAGGTCCAGGGAGCAAGATAGCAACAGGGTAAGGTCAGGGAAGGAGGGCTAGAGCAAGGTACTTAAATCAGGGGACTCATTTTATCAAGCTGGGCATAGCAGTATAGACCTATAATCCCAGCATTAAGGGAGGCTGAGGCAGGAGGATGATAAATTGGAGCCTAGCCTAGGCAATTTAACAACTTAGAAAAATCCTGTCTCAAACTTTTAACCTTTATTATGTTTAGTTTAGTTTTGTTTTGTTTTGTTTTTTGAGATAGGGTCTCACTCTGCAGCCCAGGCTGGTCCTGAACTCACAATGGAGCCCAGGCTGGCCTTGGACTCACAGCAATCCTCCTGCCTCAGTCTCCTGAATTCTGGGTTTACAGGCGTGTGCCACCATTCCCAGTTTACGTGGTGCCAGGAAATCAAACCCAGTTACTTAGTGCTTACCGCTGCTATTTTGGGACGGGGTCTCACTAAGTCACTAAGTTGCCCCAGTTGGGCTTGACCTTTTGAACCTCCTGCCTTGCCCTCCCCAGATGCTGGGATTACAAGCCTGTGCCATCCGACCCTGCTCTCAAAATGAAAAATAAATAAATGCCTGGAGATGTAGCACAGTGCAAAAGCCTTGGGTTCAATCTCCAGTACAAAATAAATAAGTAAAAGTCCATCAAGCCCATGCTTTCTGGGAAACTCGGGTACGCAGTGACAGAGCTTTTGCTTTGTGGAGCTCGGAGGCTTCCACATGCATGGACGCCTTGCAAGAGCCAAAGTAGTTCTATAGCAGAGAACGTTCCAGAATGTATCTGACCATGGAACTCTTTTTCTGGCCATGTCTACTGGAACACTGGGAAATTTCAAGACCTCAGGAGTCAAACTGAGCCCAGAGAGAACTGCAGGAACTGTGAAACATTGGGACACAGCCCCAGCATTCCCTAGCTGTGTGACCTTGGACAGGTCGCCTAACTGCTGAGTCTGCCTGCCTGGCAAGGGGAGGCCGTAATACCCACCTCAGAGTGTCACAACAGGGTTTGAGAGGTGCAAGCTGAGCAAAGTGGGAGGCTTAGAGTGGACGCGGCTTCTTTGGAGGGTGGGAAGGACGCAGGCGCGGCCCTCTGCTCTGGGGAGAGCGAAGTCTGCTCTAAGGGGCAGTGGCAGGGCGGCAGGGGAAGGCACTGGGAGGAGAGGCAGCCAGTGATGACCACACACAGAGCTGTCCTCCCCGGCCGGCTCCTACCTGCCTTCTCCCTGGCCCTGCCAGCGCCAGCCACGCGTCCACAGGCCACACACAGCCGGTGGCTGCAGCGAGGGCATCTCCAGTGGGTGTTGAAGAGGCCGTGGTGGCAGCGGCTACAGCAGTGTGAGATGCCTGGGCTGTCCTCTGTGACGCTTGGCCCCTGGCCTGCTGACCACAAGAAAAAACAGGATCAGGAGGTTCCCTCTGAGGAGCCACGCTGGGAAGCCTCCGGTCTGTGCAAGGAGAGGCAGGGAGAAGTTTCCCCTGAGTCACCCGGGGAAGGGGGCAGGCCACCAACCGTGTCCCTCTAGTTATTCAGCCCAGCACGAGACATTCCCTCCCACAGGAAACCACCCTCTCCAGCATACCCTCTATGCCACCCCACGCCAGGCATGCCCAGGATTTCCCCACCGGCCTGAATGACCAATCCACACCACTTCTAGCACGTGCCCTCATCTGCCTCCCTCCCTCCGGAGCCCGTGTGCTACCAGAAATGGAAAGGCATGGCCATGGCTCAGGTGGCCTGTCCTCCAGGGATCTTTGTGTGTTAAAAGAAGAAACCTTCAGCCAGGCCCAGTGGCACACCCAGTCTTGTAATCCCAACACTCTGGGAGACCGAAGCAGGAGGAATCCCAGTTCAAGCCCAGTCTAAGTAATTTAGTGAACTAGCAAGATCTTGTCTCAAAATCAAACCCAAAAAAAGGGGCTGGGGATATAGCGTATTGCAAAGGCCCAGGGTTCCATTTCAAGCAGATAAAGAAAGAACTCTTCAGAGGTCATTCCTGCCCTTATGCCAAGAGATAGTTCTTCTCTCTCTCTCTCTCTCTCTCTCTCTCTCTCTCTCTCTCTCTCTCTCTCTCTTTCTTTCTTTCTTTCTTTCTTTTTAGTGCTAGGGATTGAAGGAATGATAAAGGATCTTTCAGCTTGCCATGAATAAAGCTCGATCCATTCTCAGCCCTTTTCTTGTGTCATTTTTTTTTTTTTTTTTGGCAACACCTTTTTTTTTGAGACAGGGTCTTGCTCTGCCGGGGAGCCCAGGCTGGCCTTGGACTCACAGCAATCCTCCTGCCTCAGCTTGCCAAGTGCTGGGATGACAGGCGTGCGCCTCCACACCTGGTTTCTGTGGTGCTGGGGAATTGAACTCGGGTACTTAGTGCTTGACTTAGTGCTTGCTAGGCAAGCGCTTTAGCAGTTGAACCATTCTTCCAGTCCTGGCAACATCTAAGCTATAACTTGCAATCCTCCTGCCTTGGCCTCCCAAGAGTGTTGGGATTATAGGTAAGAATGGATTTTTTTTCTTTCTTTCTTTCTTTTGAGACAGGATCTCACTCTGTATGTAGCCCAAAATGGTTGTGAGTTTACTATGTAGCCTGGCTAGCCTTGGACTCCATGGCAGTCCTACCTCCGCCCCCAAGTGCTGGGATTACAGATGTGTGCCATCACAGCCGGCTTTATGTGGTGCTGGGGAATTGAACTCAAGGCTTGTTAGGCAAGCACTTTAACCCCATGCCATTCCTCCAGCCCCAAGAATGAATTCTTTTAAGAGCAAAGTGTCAACTAAGCTATCGTTAGTAGGGCAGGTGCCAGTGAGAACACATTTAATATCTGATCATGTCCCAAGTGGGTGCAGGGGACCCAGACTGCTGAGGATGCAGCTCCTGCCCTCCAGGACCCACAGACAGAGATGCCCAAGGCACTGCAAGGGAGGTGGGTGTGAATCTGAAAGGTGGGGCAGCTTCATAAGGGGGCCTGATGGTGAGTAAGCTTTCACACGCTGGTAGGAAGCGAGGAGCAGGGCATTCCAGAATGAGGGAGCCGGCAGTGCCACAGCCCCAGGGGACGGACAAGATCGGTGACCCGGGAAGGGAAGGATTATGGTTGTGAGTGCCAGAAATCCACGCTAAGAGCAGCAGGGGCTGACAGGAGCCCACGGGAGTCAGCTGAAGGAAACTGGAGGACTGTACTCTCTGGGACAAGAGGGAAACATCAGTGATCACCCAGGAGTGACAGGCAGGCCCGGGTTGTATGTCTACACTAGGCCACTTTCTGGTCCTGTGAAAGGCCACTGAAGGCAGAGCCTGGAGCCAAGGCCTTGAACTCCACCAGCCTCCTGGACCTGTGATCCTCCCTGCTCCAGCCAGCTCGCCTGGCCCATGAACCTCGCAGAGGTCCCCTACCTCCCAAGGCTGTTGCCAATACTCATCTTAATCCAGTTCTTCCCGTAAGTGTAAAGCTCTCAGAGCCTTGGGCAGAAGCCACTTTTACATGTCCCAGCATCCCCCACCCAGGCCAGAAACCTCCACGTTGACTAAGAGCCCAGGCCAAGAATAGGGACAGAGCAGGGCAGTAGCTCCTGTGAGGTCATGGCAGGCCTGGGAACCCGCAGCATTGGTGGGGGCGGACAGGACAGGGCCGACTAGGCTCCCCGCAGGTGCACCAGGGAGGTCCGACTCACCTTCTCGCTGGGCCCAGGCCAGGGCCTCCCGATCCCGCCGCAGCAGGCGGCACAGCCGGTCCCCCAAACCACTCAGCAGGTGTTTGGCGAGGCTCATGCTGAGCAGGTCTGAACCAGACCCTCCTGGCTCCTCGGAGCTGGCCAGAAAATCCTCCTCCGGCTCGGGTTCCCCTCCCAGAGGCAACCTGCAGACAAGGCAGAGGGATGTGAAGAAGGAGCCATGAGGTGGACGCCAGTGGTGGGCAACCATGAGTGACGCTTACCTCCGTGTTTGCTGGGAGTGGGAGGCCAGCCCTCCGTCCTCTCTGGGTGCCAGGACACAGCTTTGGCATTGAGTGGTGCCTGCCGGGAGAGCCGGGCAAGCAATGTCCTGAAGCCCAGGGGCCTGGAGAATGGCCCTACCATCTCGAGAACCTGAGGGGACAGCGCAGCTGGTCAGGAGTGTGGCTTCCCAGGGTTTGTGCCAGCCCCAGCCCCCAGCTTAGCACCCACCGAGCCCACACACAGCCAGCCCAGCCCCCTGCTCCAGATTGTGAGGCCTCTTCAGAGCCAGCAAGAGCATCCCAGGCAGCTAGCAGGTTGGCATGCAGACGGAGCCAGGGCCTGAGGCTGCTCTACATGGACTGATGCCAAGGGAAGGGGCTGTTTGAGGCGTCGAGTCCAAGGCTTGGGGCAGCTGGGATGACGGTTCTCACACAAGTGCCAGATCCAGTCAGCATAGACTTTGGATAGCTCCACTGAGGGCTTAGTGACACCAAGGGCTGCGTGACAACGTGAAGAGACAATCCAGCGTGGACACGGACACGGACAGACCAACAGAAGGCGCCAGAAAGTGAGAAGGCTGCAGAGTTTCAACACAGGCCACAGGTGCAGTAACCCAAGAAGCCAAAGGGGCCAGCAACTTCTCAGTCCCAACTGAGGCCTGGGGGTGCCCAGACAGACCCACGCCAGGTGCAGGGGCATTTGGGCGCCACCCCGGAAACACTGCTGATCTAGGCCCAGCAGCCCTGGAGGCTGGGCAAGGTGGTGATCCCGAAGAATTGAGGCTGGGAACAGACAGTGTGGTAGAAGAGGCCAGGACATGCCCGAGGCCTTAACTCCAGGGTCCTAATAGTCCTCACAATCCGATTGGCCATGAGAGACGGGACAAGGGGTCCTTCCAGAGATGTGATACTCAAACAGGATTTGTGACACACACACAAAAAAATCATAGCAGCGAACATATATCGAGTGCCAGGAATTGACAAAGTGCCAGTGCCAGGAGCTCTTCAGTGCCCTTGATGTGACTTGTTATGGTATTTAGTCCTTGTACCAGTCTTCATTGGGGCGGTGCCGTCTTTAACCCCATTTTATAGATGAAAAAACTGAGTCTTGATGAGGAGCAGTAACCCACCCAAGATCACGCAGGGACTGATCAGCCAAGTCAGGAAGTGGGCACCGTGACTCCAGAGTCTGTGTTCCAAGACGTGTCACCACACTGTTACCAACACAGCATGACTTGGCAGGAGACAGGGAGATGGCAGCCACTTGCTAGGACATTCTGGCTATAAATGCTCAGAAGCCCCAGGGCCTTTGGGATCCAGGTAGGAAATCTGACACCTGGCTATGATCGATCCCCTCAGAAAGGCCTACAGAGCTACCCAGCCCTCCCCAGCGGGTCACAGCTCCCCGCGGCCTCCTTACCGCCACGCTCCTTCCGCTGTTCCGCCTCCGCCTTGTTCCCCACCGATGTGTCCAGCACTTCCTGCCAACCCTTGGCCCCCTGTCCCATGGTGCTGGGGAAAGGGTCGGGTGGGCGCTTGGGGGCTGGGCCGCTCATGCCTCCTTGGACCTCAGAGCTGCCTGCCCTCTTGAGGGCCTGGAGCTGGGCAGCTGGGCTCTCCTGGTCCTCCTGGCAGCTGCCTGGGCACCCAAACTGCTCGGAGTGCCGTGTGAGCCACGTCTTCTTCAGCTTGGTGTGGTGGCTCGGGAGACAGGCCCTGGGACCTGCGGCCTTGTTCACTTCCTCGGTGGACTCGCTGGGCCCACTGGTACCCCCCTCCAGCTCTTCCTGGCACTTCCCACAGGACCCGAGATCCCCCTCTCTAGCAGGTGGGTGGGATGAGCAGCAGCCCCCTCGGGTGATAGGAGGCCCAGGAGAGGGGCACCTTGGTGTGACTGGTGGCCCCAGCTGGTACCCAAGGCTGCCACTGCCTGGCACAGACCAGACACTGCCAAGAGAATGAACCAGGCCTGGGGGACAGGTAGGCCAGGGGGCCCGGGGGACAGTGTCTGGATGCCCCAGAAAGAGCGGGCACAGATTCTGCTGCCTGCCAGCTCCAGTCTCCCCCTCCCTCTGGTGGAGTGAAGGGCCTTCTGCCTCTCGGGCTCTCTGAAGATGCCCACCAGGGACTGAGTCCAAGAACCCAGGTTCCAGTGCCACCAAGGGCTCCTTTGCCAGCCGGAGGGTGCTCGGATCTTTGTAGAAGCCCTAGGAAGGAGAGACAGTTTAGCCATGTTGGCTTCTTCCCAGTGCTTCCAAGGACAAACACCAGCAGCTGTCCTAAGTAACCTGCTGCTGCTCAGACACCTCTGAGGCACTCAGATAAGGTGACACAAGGTACGGTCCTGGATCCTCAGTGGCTCCTGTGTTCCCCCAGGTCCTCCCTCAGGATTATTTGAGTTTCTTCACAGTCTAGCAATTAAAGAGTAATGCCTGGCACAGCCAAAGGGCATCCAGTACACATCTGAATTAGCTGGCGCCCTGACCCATATTATTTTTGTCCTGTCTCATTTTAGTTTTTAGTTTTCAGAGAGGGTCTGGCTAAGTTGCTCAGGCTGGGCTTGAATTTATGATCCTTCTGCCTCAGCCTCCTAGAGTGATGGGATTTTAGGCATGTGCCAATATCCTTGGCTTCACACTGGTTCTTAAAACAATTTAAATATATCAAACTAGGCATGTAAGTTGCCCAGGGAGGAGGAGCCCTAAACACAGGCCATGAGGTCATCGGTACTTCCCACTCAGAAAGGCCTTGCTTACCCACCTGTGTCTGCCCCGGGACAAGGCCACACATTCAGATTTCCAAGGTCTTGCCCTGGGTGGACAGTGGGGGAGTAGCTGGCTGCCAAGGCCTGAGGGCAGGGCAGGGACAGTGGGAGGGAGATGCTCTCTGGCTGACTGTAGGTCCCGGGGACAACTCTGAGCACCAGGCTCTGCAGTGTGGGAGCTGCCTTATTTTTTCATCATAATGGGAAGGCAGAGTGGTGCCACCCTGGCAAGGCTCCTTGGGGACCCCTGTGCTACCTTGTGTGTGTGCACCAAGCCCCAGTTGCCCTCTCTGCTCCAGCACTCACCTTGCTGCCTAGGCTGAAAGCAGAGGGCACTTTGGGCTGGCTCCCGGAGTACACCCAGGGGTGCGGGGCCAGTGGCCAGTCACATGGACGCTCTGGGGGCAGGCCAGACACTAGGTAGGGAGGCAAGCAGGTGGGCACCCAGAAGGGAGCTCGCTCCAAGATCTTGGTCTCCAGGAGGAAAGGGCAGTGCAAGGGCCGGAAGGCCACAGGGTCACTCTTAGGATGACTAGCACTCTGCTCTGGAAGGAGGGGGCCATAGTGAGGTGGGCACGCTGGTCCGCAGAAGGCCAGCGGATGGGCCAGCATCGCCTCCTTCCAGCACAGTCCTTCCTTGCTGCCCAGCCAGCCGGCCTTCCTTTCCCCATTCCGGGGACCCTCACCCTCCACCAGCGGGAGCGTGTCCTTGAGACCCTGGGGAAAGCCAGGGGGAAGCCAAGAGTCTGGGGTGCTTAGGACGCCCCTCCAGAAGGGAGCAGGCTCTCCCAGGCACAGTGCCCCATGACGCAGGCCATCCCTTGGTGGAGTGCCTGGCTCCTGTCCCACGATGCCATTCTCAAGGACCGTCTTCTCCCAGGCTGGGGTGTCCTTCAGGAAGCTGGGCGTGCTGGCCATCACTCCCCTGCCCTCATGGGGGTCTCCCACGGGGGTCCCTGAAGCAGAACCACCAAAGTATTAGTTCCCTGGGCACAGTCCCCAAAGCCTCACTGCCAGCAGAGGGGGCACCGCCCTGGCAGCACTAAGGTGGCTCAAACCAGTAAGGCAAGTGCCAGCCCACAGCAGGGCACCAGGCAAGAAGGGTCCTGCCTGGCTGAGATGCTCCAGCGCAAGAAGCTCACCCCTTCTCCAAAATTCTGTCCTCTACCTGAGTGTGGTGTTGTTGGGCGGGGGGGGGGGGGGGGGGTGGATTTCGGCAGAGTCTGCCATTTCTAGGATGACATGTTCTGCCTCACTGGGCCAGGAACCTGGTGTCCAGCCATGGAGAAAAGGACAAGGGGCAAGAACCTAAAAGGTCAGCTCAGCGGAAGGTGGGAGGATAGAAGGCAGGATCCTGCCTGACTCGGCCACCTGCTGTGTGACTTTGGCCAAATCACGTTAACCCTTTGAGCCTCAGTTTCTTTTTGTGGGAAGCAGGAGTTGGGTCTCAGAGGACTCTTTCCAAACCGCAGTCTGTGTTTGGGGGTGCTGCGTGTCAGTCCCCAGCCTCCAGCCCCAGCTGGGCTCACAGGACCGGGAGTGGAGGTCAGGCAGGCTCTTGTCACTGGAGAGGGCAGCCAGCCAGGGCTGCTGCCTGATGAGTCTTCCCACACCTGGCTGCCCTGGCTGCCTCTGCCTCTGCCTCTGCCCAGGCTCCAGTTTCTTGGCTTGCCCACTAAGAGTCCCAGACTACTTCAAGGGGCTAGGATCTGGGCGGCCCCCAAAGGGAGGGATGGGCCAGCACACTTCAGGGGATTAACAGGCTTCTGCCCGAGTGGGTGCGCTGCCCTAGGCCAGCCGCAGTGCCAGGACGCTGCTGGTAGCTGCAGAGCCCGGCGGGGGGAGGGAGGAAAGGAGGCGGGGAAAGCGGGCTGGGCCCCAGAGAGAGGCAAGGGAGGGAAAATTGAACGTGCGTGCGAGGGCCCGGGGTGACAGGTGGCACCAGCGCGGCAGCGCTCTCTGGCTGCGGTCCCCTCGGCCGCTCGCAAAACCCCGGGAAGGAGACGCGAGAGCCGTGGAGTAGAGCGCCCCGGCGCTCCCGGAGCCGCCGCGCCCGCGCGGTCCAGCCCCTAACCGAGGGCACCCTAACTTCTGGAGGTTGGGATGTGTGCGCGCTCCAGCCAGGGGGCCACCTCGAACTTCCTACGTGCGCCGCGGGCTCGGCTCCGAAATCCCCGCCGCGGTCCGCCCCGCCCGCCCGAGGGCCCGCCCGGCGCCCACTCCGGCGCTTACCTGGGCTTCACGGGCCGGGCGCGGAGCGGGCGGCGGCAGTCGTGCTGGCCGGCGCCGGGTCCCCGCTCCCCATGGGCCGGCTCGGGGCCTGCTGGCCGGCCGGCGGTCAGGACGCGTGCTCGCGTTCTCCGCTCAGCGCGCTCGGGCTCTCGTTCCCCCCGGGCGGCGGGGGCGCTCTAGGATCGCAGGTTGGAGGGGTCGGACTCCGGGATCTGCAGGATGCGGCACACGGCGCGGATCGGCCGCACCAGCTTCTGGGCCGAGGCCGTGGGTTGCGCCATGGGACGCCGAGACTCCGTGCTGCGCCTTGGGGAGGGCCGGACCGGGGCTAGGGAGCGGGTGCCCCCGGAGGGAAAGAGAGCCGGGCCGGGGGGATCGCGCGCCCCGGTCGGAGAAGGCCGAGTGGGGGGACGGGCCGAGGGGCCGGGGGAGGGGGCTGTGCCGGGAACGGGGGCCAAGCCCGTGACCCGAGAGGAAGGCACCGGTGCGGGCGCGGCCCCGCGCGGAGCGGCTAGTACAGGGAGAGCGCGGCGGAGAGCGCAGCAGGACCTCCGATCGCCATCGCCGGCCGGACGCGCAACTGAGAGTGGGGAAGCTGCTCCGCCGGTTTCCTCCTCCAGCACCCTGCGGGAAACAGGAGCCCGTGATTCGGCGGCCCCGCCCGGGCCTGCCCCCTCCTGAGCCCCGGGGGCTTCCGCCAACGCCCCGGCGATGCCACCGGCTGCGCAAGGGGAGAATGAGCCCTTTGTTCCCCCCTCCCCCCCGCGGCACCCGGGCGCCTGCCGAGAGAGGCTCCCCCGGGGCAGCGTGCCAGCTTCCCAGCGCCCCACCCTCCCGTGGGCCCGGCCCCGGAGCCTGGCAGGCGGGCAGCACCCCCACTATAGGTGCCAAGCCCGGGAACTGGAGCAAAGGGCGGGAGGGGCCGGACCGGGCCACGGTGGGGCGGGGTGCCCCCCGGGGTGCTAGGGCGGGGCGGCTGGGAGGGGACAGTGCCAGAGCTGGCAGGGGCAGTCGGGTTCTCACGGGTCAGTGATGGGCGCTGTGACCCACGCCAGCCAGCCAGCCCCGCCTGTGCCTGCTGGACCACTCTCTCCTGGTCCTTTCCGGCTCCATCACATGGGCACACGCGCTGGCGGGTGTCTCCCCTGCCTCATCCTCACCCGGCACACTGCTGTTCACTGGCCCCCACTCAGGCAATCCTCCCAATCCCTGTCCTAGGGCCACATGGCAAAATGCTGTGTTAGGAGTCCAGAGGGCCTGCAGCCTAAGCGGTCCCTGATCTAAGGGCCTGGGTTTCAGCTAACGCCAGAGTGGTGACTGGACAAGGAGACCCCCACCACGCATTCCAGCCTTCTGGCCTCTGAGGGTCGGCCCATCCTGGATGCTCTCAGTACTCCCAGGCCAGACGCTGGATAGGAGCCCATGGGAGTGGCCCCTGGGAGGGAGCAGCGAGTAGGAGAGGAAATGGGCAGACAGGGCACCCTCCACCCGAGGAAGCACCCCAGCTCCTCTGCGGGGGTGGTTCCAGAGCACAGACACAAACAGACAGATTCAAACACACACAGACAGATTCAGACACACACAGAAACCCACACGCCCAATGGGCACTTCCCATCCCCACAGGCACCCGTCTCCTGCCCCTCGCCTATCCTGCCTCCCTGCGGAAGCCACTCTCAATGTGCCCTTGCTGGGCCTGAAACCCGAGTGACACCTCACTTCCCTACCCCATGGATGAGTTCTGGAGGCCTCCAGTCTGGTCCCAAATCACTCAACCACCCCTGGGGAGGGGAGCCCTGTGAGCCAGAGCCTTCCTCTTTGAGAGACTGGACAAATGCTGGGAGCCCTCACAGAAAGAGGGGGTCCTCATGAACCCAGGGAAGAGGGGCCCAATGGCGTCAGCACCAGGCAGGACTTGGCCGTGTCGGCATAGAGCTCCCCAGCCCCTGGCCTCCACCAGAGGCCAGTTCCGTGGCAGGACCGGCTGGTAGGGGTTGTTTACGTGACCAAGTTATTCACACTCCTTTCCTTCCCAAGCTCCCCTGGGGGTGGCTGGACCTGAGTGAGCCAGAGGAGAGGGCTGGGGAAGGTCCACCGGGGTCCCCAGTTGCCTAGGCCCCCACACTGGCTCCATAGCAGGATGGTGGGCTGGATCTGGGTCCCCAATCTCTGTCCTCAGGCCTGTCTCTTCAGTGGCTGAGGCTGTGGGAATGTCTGGGGCAGAGTTCTGTGGCTTGAGGCCTGGAAGAGGCCTGAGTGGGAGCCTGGACTGTGCAGAGCCCAGTGGGCCTTTCACTGTCACCCCCAGAGGACATGAGGGCTGGTCCCAGGGCATCAGGACAGATCCCCCCACCCTAGCCTCCGCTGTCATGTCTGCTTCGTCAGGTCAGTCAGGTCTAGATCAGGGCTCTCAGGACAGGCTCCTGGAATAACCAGGGGCTGGCAGGAGTGGGGCTGGGGACAGAGCAGACCCCTTTTCTACCCCAGCCAGGTCCCCATCCTGACTCAGAGGCCATGCCACAGGCCAGAATCTGTGTAGCCGGCTCTTCTGTGCCTGAGGATGGAGCAGAACTGAGGAGACACACAAAAGACATAGACACAGAAGGAAAGCCACCCAGTGTGTGGACACAAAGCCAGACCCAGGGACCGTGACAAGCTGGCTAGCACCCCCAGACACGCGTGGACCCAGCCCCAGCCATGCCGACCCCTTGCGCCCTGACACACACACACACACTCATGCTGACAGAAACAGCAGCGCTCACAGCCAGCTGCCCTCTCCCGGCCCCAGAGCCCCTTACCTGGGCAAGCACAGTGCCCTTCAGCGGAGCAGCCCCCTGCCCAGGGGCGGGCAGCAGGCGGGGCGGGGGAAGGAGCCCCGGAGAGTCAGGCCAAGCTGCCACTAATCCGGGCGGGGAGAGGGGGGGCACCCACGTCAGAGCGGGGACTGCCGGGTGGAGGGCATCTGAGGACATCCCCTCCCACACACGCGGCCGTCTGGGCACCTAGCCCTGCTTCCCAGCCCCTCCATCCTCTAGACAGCTGAGGCTGGCCTCCCCCACCCTACCCCCCACCCCAGTGGCAGTGCCCGGGGAGGGGGTCACGGGGGAGGGGGAATACCCGGAGAATTCTCCCAGGACGTGGGGGGAGGGGAAGGGAAAGGGAAGTGTGGAGATGCTTCTGGAGCCAGGAGGAAGCTGGCGGCAGATGCCACCCTCGCCTCTTGCCCACCCACCCACATCCTTGACCTAATTCCTCTTGTGGAGCCCTCCTTCCCCCAGACCTCCCCTCCTGTGGTCTAGCCTCCAGTCTGCCCCAGGCTGGGGACATTGGGTCTGGCAGGACCTGCCCTGGTCCCCAGGATTCCCCGGGTCACAGGCAGCATCTTCCTGCCCTAGTTTTGTCCCCTCCCCCCCTGCTATTGGGACCCTGAATTTCTGATGCTGGATGGGGGATAGAGGCAAGAGCCCACGTACTTGCCCCTCAAACCCCTCAAGAGGGAAGGGGGTGGCCAACAGCCCTCCCAGCTCAGCCTGGGCCAGGGCCGCCCTGGATCTAGAAGCTCAGCACGTTGCTGAGAGAGACAGCTAAAAATACAGCCGTGGGCCAGTGTGTGCGATGACGTGGGAGCCGGTGGCAGGGAGGGGACCAGGACACCGAGGGGCTCCAGGCCAGGGGACAGCGATGGGGCTGAAGAAGCAGGAAAATAAAGCAGCGCCCCAGAAGTGCCCAGGGATGGAGGGAGGTGAGGAGGAGGAGGGAGGAGGCCATCTGGGCGGGGAAGGTGGGGGTGCAGGGACCAGGACCTAGCGGAGGTGTGTGTCTGAGGGACTTCGGGTCCCTTCCCACCCCTGAGCTTGCATGGGGAGGATGGCGCTGAGTGGTGAGTAGATTGGAGGCCTTGTCACCCGCTAGAGGCCGGGCCAGAGTCTGAAGGGTGGCCAGGGACCCCATCCTGAGGGTGGGCATGCTGGGCAAAAGATGCACGTGAGAGGTGCTCAGAGGTACAAGGCCAGCTCCGAGTGAGACCCAGGTAGCATCCAGTGCCCCAATCCTCAGGGTCACGTGTGTGCTTAGCCAGAAATGCCCTAGACTTCTCCCTGTCCTTCCCTCAGGCCGCAGGATGTCTTGGAGCCCGTACAACTGCAGTCAGCCATAACCGGCGTTATGGAGACGCTGGCGACTTCAGGGCTTGTGGTGAGCTGAGGTGACGCAGGCCACGAAGGCCAAGGCACAAGGCTACCTCTGCCCTGGCCCTGGAGGGCTCTTAGCTCGAGTGCTCTCCTGGCCTCCATGATGCCAGGCCCTGTGCTGGGGTCTGGAGGAAACCATTACAGAGAGGGACATGTACCAAACAGTGATAAAGTGCCTCTGTCCCCCCGCTGGGGGAGTCCGGCGCCTTCACGGAGGAGGTGATGCTCAAGTCAGACAGAAAGCAGGATTTTACCCGAGTCACATATGTACGAAAATATTTTGCTTCCTTTAAACCACTTTTCTGGGCTGGGATACAACAGTAAGGTACATCTGTTCTTTATGAAGCGATAGCACAGTAGGGTGATAAATACGACATGCTCAAGGCAAAAACAGAAGTCTTTGCAGGAGCAGGGATGGCGAGAGCAAGAGACAGCTAGAGCAGGGGGTGGATCTGTGGGAGGGCTTCCCAGGGGAGAGGCAGGGCCAAGCAGGCTTGCAGGTGAACAGGAGGATGGAAGCCTGGGGGAGGAAGAACATAGGCCATGCTTGTGCAAAGTCCGCGACAGGTGGAGTGCACGGAGCTTTCCCAACGCCACCAAGGGGCAGTCCCAGCTCTGTCCTGAGGCAGAGGCAAGAGAACCCCAGCCTCTGGACTCCTCCTCACCACTTCATATTTCAGACCTCACCCTCTCTCTTTTTTGGGGGGATACTGGGGATTGAACCCAGGGGACTAGGCTTAAAAATTACTGTTATTATTGTTGTTGTTTGGCAGTACTGGGGATTGAACCCAGGGCCTTCACATCGAAGTATACTGCCATCCCATTTTTATTTCTGATGTTAAGGCAGTGTCTCACTAAGTGACCAAATGGCCTAAGCTGAGCTCAAACTTGTGTGATTCTTCTACTTCTTTTTCTTACTGATTCCCCCAAAGGGATTTTTATTAGTGTGCATTTGCATTATATAACAATAACAATCAGCTTAAGAAATTGGTTTATATACATACTGAATCATGATCATTTCAATTTACTTCACTTCCCTCTGCCCACGCCTTCACTCCTATTTTCTTCCAGATCTTTTATTTAGCTCTTTTTCGTAGAGTCTGGTTCCCTCAGATTAGAGAGTACATCTCCTACCTCTTCTTTTTTTTTGAGACAGGGTCTCACTTTGTAGCCCAGTCTGGTCCTGAACCAACTATGTAGCCCAGGCTCGCCTTGGACTTGGCAATCCTCCTGCCTCACCTCTGAGTGCTGGGATTACAGGCGTGTGCCACCACACCCAGCTTTATGTGGTGCTGGGGAATTGCACTCAGGGCCTTGGGCTTGGAAGGCAAGCGCTTTAACGGCTGTGCCATTTCCCCAGCCCTTCTCCTGCCTCTTTTTTTAGAGACAGAATCTTGTTAAATTGCTCAGGCTGGGCTCAAACTTGAGATCCTCCTGCCTCAGCCTCCCAGAACTCTGGGATTACAGGTGTGCACCACCACACTTGACTCCCAACTGTCTTTTGCATTTGTTTCCCTTTGCCCGTCACCATGCCCTTTCACATTTTCTTCCTTCTGTTCAGGGTGCTGGGTCTTACCGCTGCACCTCTACCAAAGCCACTCTGGGCACAGGTGCGGGGAAGGCGGAGGCCCCAGCTCGTGGGCAGCTCTGAGCACTGTGGTGCACTGCTGCAGCCCTCTGAGCCCATGCTGTTCATCTGTAAATTGGGTATAGCCCCTACCTGGCAGGCTGGCTGGAAGAATTCAAGGAAATCATGTCTGTGAAATGCCCGGCACAAGGTCAGGCACGCAGCAAATGTTCTGTACATGCTCGCCTCCGTCTCCCTGCCTCCCAGGCACGAAACAGCTCATTTACTTGGGCACTGCTTGGTGATTAAGTGCGTCGATTCTGGAGCCAGACTGCTTGATCCAAAGCCCAATTTTGCCACTTCCTAGCTACGTGTCCTTGGGCAAATCACTTGCCCTCTCTGTGTCGGTTTTCTTATTTGTGAAACAAATGGGAGATTATAATGACCACCTCCTGAGATTCTTGGGAGGATTAAGTTAATATACGTCTGGGGCTCAGAGCAGCAGCTGCTGCAGCACGGCAGCACACGCTGCACACGCTGCACACGCTCCGTGCCAGCCACTACCAGGCTTCACACCCTTCTGGGATCTGGCGATGTGTCTGGTACCTGGGAGATGCTCACACAATTTCCTGAATGAATCAGTGAGGTAAGACACGGCGATGCAGGGGCACACCGTATAGGAAGCCACCGGGCATCAAAACGTGAGGCACTAAGTCACCCCACCAGCTTAAGTGCCTTCCCCCAATAAGACCCAGATAATCCCCACACCAAGAGTTAATCCCCGCGCACAGGCCATTCTGTCAGCCGTGTCTCTTCCTTTCAGCCGGTGCTCTCACTCACCTCACACTAAACCCAAAGTGGGGAGGAGAGCAGCCCCAGGTAGCGTGGTGACGCCGGGACCAGGCAGGGCTGACCCAGGCATCAGATAGATGCAGGAGAGCCAGCCCTGGCACAGAGCCTGGGTCTCAGGAGTAGAAGAGACTCTGCGGATAGGGCAGGCCACAGACCAGCGGCCACAGGCAGCTGGGAGGGCCAGCAGAAGCCCTGCCCAAATTCTGCATCGCCCTGTGGCTGGCTGGCCAGCAGCCAGGCCCTGGCAGGGTGAGGCTCTGGCCAGTCTCCCAGCCCCACCCTCCCTGACCTGGAAGCTGGGGGCAGCCCAGAAGCTGGCAGCTGCTGCCCTCTCGTGGCAACTCTTGAGAGTGCAAGCTGTCCAGCTGGTACATATTCCCAGAACTCTGGGCCCACGCAACTCCTGGGAGAGCAACCCTAAATGATGCCTTCTCAGACTGACTCTTCAGGACCGGCCCCCCACTTTCCGTTATGTCCTCAGAGTCCCCCAGGAAGTTTGTCCACGGCATGTGGTGGGCTGTTTAACTTACAGTGTGTGATTTGAGGAGTGGGGACATATTTGGAAAAGCATAAATACCTTTATGTATTTATTTATCAAAACATTCAAAAGCCTGAGCTCACTCACCAACACAAAGCACACAACCCAGACAGACACACCAGGCCTTGGAGAAGGCCATCAAGTACTTTGAAGGACAGGAAGGAATGAACACAGCTGGGTGGATTTTTGGTTTTGTCTGTAAGGATTTAGGGGGCTCTGGTCCCACGCTGGGAAGGCAATAAATAGGAACTTAGGCCCAGCAGGCTTTGGTACATTGTGGGTGTGTCCCAACAGCTGTCCCTGCAGGAGTTCTGAGGGTGCAGCCCAGGTGGCTGCAGCAGGCAGGCCAGATGTGCAGCCAGGTCGCCCACAGATGGCCCCCGGAGCCTGCAGGACAGGAGGCAAGACAGGCTGACCACAGACCCTAGCTATCCATGTCGGACAGTACAGTCTTCTTCCGTGTTCGAACCTTCAGGGAGCGTGAGGTGCCCTGGGGGAACGGGGAGGGAGAGCAGGCAGAACATGAGAGTCGCAGGCTGAGGTGTTGGCACTACCTGGCCCCACGTCACCCCTGCCACTGACCTCCCGCACTGGCGGCTTCCTCTTGATCACACGCAGACTCTGGCTCCGGCTCAGAGGCTTCTCTCGGGGCCGGGCAGGTGGTGGAGGAACAGCCTCTGTATCAGACCAGCAGCCATCCTCTGTGTCACTGTCCTGCAAGTCCCCTGCCCGGTACCCTGTGGAGAGGCCACGGGGGTGAAACTGGGTGTTTACATGGCTTCCAGGCCAAGCCTTCCTCGAGCCCCTGCAGAAGCCATCCTTCCCAGGATGGCTCAGGGACCTTTTGCCACTTACCTATGGGTGGTCTCCGATGGGGTACCTCATCTTCCAGGTAGAGGGGATCCTGGTATGGTGGGGCTGAGGTGTCAGGGATGGAGCGCAGATCCTGCATGGAGAAACTCCGCAGCCTGCCAGCCAGAGCACCCTGACTCTGTGAAGGAGCGAGGGCTGTGTCACCTGGGAGGGAGCGGTCTCCTGGGGAAGGGACTTCCCCCAAAGGCCCACCTATGGGTAATCACTGCAGCACAAGATGCAGCACTGAAAACAACTCAGGCACTGGCTAGCTCCGGGCCCTTGTAGCTCAAACAGGAAACTAAGGCCAGAGAGCAGGCGTGGCCGCTTGCACTCAAGGTCAGCCACGAAGGTCTGCGCTTCCAATTCTACCTTCCTGCCAACACCTTATCCCTTCTCATCTCCAGCACCCTGACCCTAACTGCTAACTCTCAGCCTCCAGGCACTGAGCTGACTGCCCCAATTACTAGGGACGGGCCGGGGACTGTCAGAGGGCAGGGCCCAGGGCACCTTGGTGGCGGCCTGCACGGCAGCCGAGGCAGCAATGTTGAGGCCCCGCTTCCCAAAGCTGAGCATCGTCTCGTAGCTGCGCTCCTTGGCTTGCAGGATGTATGTGTCGATCTCCTGTGGACGCGGGGGAGGAGAGCTCAGTGGCTGGAGAAGCCCCTCCTCCTCTGCAGACCCTGAGAAGCCACTGGTTTTAAAGTCTCTTGGTATTCAGCAACCACAGATACAGGACCCGAACATGCACCAAGAGTAGGGCTCCCTACCCACACCTCTGGGCAGCTTATTCCACACCCTCGACGGCTCTTCACATGCACTCCCCCAATTTGATCACAACAGCCAAGTCTTGTTGGGGACCCACAGCAAAACAGTAGCAGGCCTGAGCCTGGGGTCTAGAGCTCTGGCCTTCGCAGCTCCCCCTAACTCTCCCTCTCCCTGGGGTACCTTCTCATGGCGGGACAGGGACGGGTGAACAAACTTTCGGTAAAGCAGGCTGGCCCCCTTGGTATATGGCGAAAGCAGCCAGAGCACAAAGGCCATTTTGATCTCGTAGTAGAATGGGAACCTGGCAGAGGAGCACAGTAGGGCAAGGTGAGCCAGGAGCCAGGCCAAGGATGGGTGACCCCAACTCCACTGCCCACTGACCCCTGTGCCCAGACCAGGAGATAAAGATGTCTGTGAAGGTCTCTGTCGCCATGAAGATTGCAAAGACAATCCAGTACATCATCCACCGGACCTGTGGGGCAGAGCGCACAGAGGTCAGCTTCAGGGCCTGGGTGGCAACGCCCGCCCTGGCTGGCTGGGCGCAGACATTCCAGAAAGCCTGTCCCGCTGCATTGCTGCATTCCCCATGGCTGGCTAGACAGGAGCCTCTGAGGAACTGCTGCTCATTCCTGTGCCCACTCCAGCGTGCTACACCCACGGGGTCCTCCTCCAGCACCCCAAAGGCCTGCCCTCCTCCTCTGCCTGCCTGAACAGGGCCCAGTCTATCCTTTGCCACCACTCAGGATATGCCCACTGCTGCCATGCCCCTGGGTGAGGGGGAAGCCAGCTCAGACCCCTCCTGCAGCCCTCCTCAAGACTGTCACCCCAGCTACCCCCGCAGTGCCTGGCACTCACGTATTCACGAATGTTCTTGGTCTTCACGGCCTTGTAGGAAGCGTAAGCTGGATACAGCATCCCAAACACCAGCCTGGAAGGGCAGCCATGGGGAGCGTGAGGGGCACTGCGCCACATCCGCCCTCACCCCTGGGGTTTGAGGTGGCAGCGCCTGCCTTGTTTTTCCCGCTTGGCTTGCACAACCCGTGGTGCCTGAGTCAGTGCCCTGGAGGCCACCTCCCACCCGGGTGTTTACAAACATCCCAAGCCTGCCCAGACGTGCAAAGGTGCCCATGGGCGCAGGATAGAGCCAGAGCACAGCCACTCAACAAGGTGGAAAAGAGGGCCAGATTGTCCCCTCCCATGGGCACGCAATTAGGACCAGGGCCACTAGAACTGGCACTGCCAGACTGAAGACTGGGACATCTGAGCCAGCTACTGGAGTACTCCAAGTTGAGGGGTAGGGCTGAGGAAGGAGGCTGAGGCCTGGCAGTGAGTCATGTGACCTGCCAGATGGGAAGCAGGCACCTGAATTCTCCGCCCACAACGTGCCTAGCACCTGGCGTTTGCCGGTCCAGTGGGCTCTGGGGCCCTGAGTCACACGCACCCATCTGCAGAGTGTGTGCACGCAGGTGGGAAAGGTCGCCATCGGCCACTATGGCTGGGGAGGGGGAGGGAGGGGCGAACACGCCGCGTGCCCAAGTTCCAAACTCAGATTCCCATATCCGTTAACCCTTGACGGGGAGTGTTGGGGGCGGTGCGATGACCCTCGGAAAGTTCCCTTCCCACCGGACGTTCCCAGCCTCTACCCCAGAGGCAGGTGCTGGGGCAGAGGGGATCTGGGGGTGGCCATACTCACACCACCAGGCGACAGATCATCCAGGACACCATCCTGGCAGCCTTGGGAAAGGGAGGAAAGCCCCTGGACGTCCAGAGGCACGATCACACGGGGCTGGGGCGGGGTGCTCGGAACGGAGGAGCTGTCCGGCTGTCCGCTGGGGAGGGCCGGGCCGTGCCCGCTGACCCCGACTTTGCAGCGCGGGGGTCCTGCAGAACCAGGAGGCCAGCGGCCGGGCAGGAGGAAGCCTTGGAGCCGGTGCGGACGGGCGCTCCCGCCTCCGCGGTCGCAGCTCGGACCCGCACTCCCTGCAGCGGAGGACCAGTCGTCCGGGTGGTCCCTGACCGGGGATGGGTGGGTCGCGGGGCCTTCGCTCCCGGGAGTCGTCCCCGGCCACCCGCACCGGCCTCCGGGGCGGAGTTTGTATCTCACTTGAAAGTTGCACGGAACCCGGTTGTACCCAACCGGGTCCTCCGGAGCGCGGCGCAGGCGCAGTGCGGTCCCGGGACGGGGCGGGGCGAGGTCAGCGAGGTGAGAGGCCGGCCCCTTAAAGGGGCGACGCACCGCGGAACTCCAGGTGGGGCTGCAGGTTAAGGAACCTCTCCAATCAGGAAGCCTAAGGGCTGGGTGGGGAACGGCAGCAGAAAGCGGGAGAAGGACGGAAAAAATAACTTGGGCTCGCAAGATCTTGCTCCCATTGTATTTCTTTGGGGTCTCGTTTTTACTCCCCTGTAAAATGAGACAGGGCACGAATGCATGGGGTCCACCCGGCGGCTCAGGCACTTGCTAGAAGCAGGCTGGGCTGAGGGCGGGGTTCCAACCCTCTACCACTGGGGCAGGAGGTCAGTAAGCACGGCAAGCGTGCCGGATGATCGCGAAGGAACGGAGAGAGGAGAAGGGTACTGGGAATCTGGGGAGTCACTTCCCAGCAGCGGGTCTCAAGGGTCTGCTTCTCTCTGAGGCACTTTCCCAGGCCCGCCCGAGTGAACTGGCTGACCAGAAGTGAGCTGGAGAAATTCTACGAAGAGAGGAGAGATCAGGCAGGCTGGGCGCCTTTCTAGCGTCCCACGTGGGGCTTCGTTCTTTGTGTTACCTTGTTTCTGCCTCAGTCACTCCCTCTGAAAAATGGGAGAGCAGGATCCCCTCTGCGCCGTGCTGAGGTGAGGGTGAGAGCCGCCTGGGGGCCGCGGGGGCGGAAACCCAGGCCTGTGTTTTATTAGAGACATAGTTACACCCACCACCTAGGAAGAGGATGCATCAGTAATGACGGGAGCCAGGGAAAGGAGGCTTCTTGGGGGATAAATAAACACATGGTGATTATATGGTCTTAATTATTATCATCAATTTTATTGGTTTTGCTGGGTGTGGGATCCAGCAGTGAAACTGGCCCACAGAAGAAACTTCCCCAGGGTTCTACATCTACCTTACCTCTTCTGTACCCCTACCCTTTCCCTTCCGTGCTGATGGTTCTGATTTTGAGACAGGGTCTTTTCAAGTTGCCGAGGCCCGGGTCGCCTGGGCTGAGATGCTGCTGTTGCTGCTGCAGCTTCTTTTCCATTGAGGAAGGGTGTGGTGGATGGAACAGGGGACCAACTTGGGAAGAGAATGGGCCTGGGGACAGGGGAGGGACATGCATTACTCAGGAGGCTGTGTGATCATGGGGGTCCTTCAGCATGTCCTTCCCACTAGCTGCTCGCTGGACCCTGTGCCCAGCTTCAGCATCTGAAGTCACTTTCTGTCCCCAGTTGCTGGGAGGACATCTCCAGTTGCTCATTCTAAGCCCACCCAGCTGGGATGGCATCTCACTTGGAGAGTCCTGGATTCGATGCCAGGGCTTGGAAAATCTAAAAGACAGGAAGTCAGAAAGTCTGTTGCAGAGAGCAGGGCTCTGCGCCGAGGGGTGTGAGGCTGGCAGCCGAGGGCTGTCATCGGCATGGCGTTGGCAGAGTGAGTGGACTCTGGCTCTTGCAGCCTTTGGTCTTAAGCTGTTGACACAGTCACCCAGTTACACAAGGTTGCTAAGCAGCTCTCCGGACACATGCATGAGCCCCTGCTCAGTGACCAGGCAGCCACACAGCAGAACACTGGGCCTCAGGATCCCAGGGAGACAAAGGTCTCCCACCCGTGGAGAAGCCGCCCCCCTGCAGGGAGCAGCTGTGGGAGCCATGTTTATCCTTTGACTGTGTAACAGAATGCCAGTGGGCCTGGGAGACTTGACTGCTTTCCCTGACAACCTCTTCTGGGCACGGGATAAAGGCCCATTTCCCTTTTGAAACAGCAGGCCTCCCAGGAGGATGAGGTTAGGGACTCATGGGTGCCTGCTCAACCAAGAGCTCAGGAGTGTGCGAATGTGGTTTGAGGAGGTCGAGACCCAGACTAGTCACCTACCATGAGGTGTGGCCAGGGATGGGTGTCTGGGCATTTGAGGCGACTGTGGGTGGAGCTAGACCTGTGAGCCCAGCATGTAGGAGGCTGAGGCAGAAAGATCACACGTTCAAGCCCAGCCTGGGCAATTTTAGGTTCTTAGTGAGAACCCATCTTAAAATCAAAAATAAAGTGGACTGGGGGACACAGGTCAGTGTGAGGGCCTTGGGCTTGATCCCCAATACCCCCACTACACATATGCACAAAGACTTGCCCACTGCCAGCAGTCCCCCCCAGGTTTGCCCTTCCCCCTGACTAAACACCCTCTTCTGAGCCCCTCTGTCCTGCGTATACTCATGCAGGCCAGCACAAAGTCCGAATTGTGTGCCAATCTACTCAAAGGGCTTGATATACATTAGTACATTCTTAATGCATTTACCTCTCGTGCCAAGGGGTGACTTGCTAAGTGTCATAGGAATCACTTTTCCTGGGGAGGCGTAAATACCAGTGTCCAGTGACCCCAGAAAAGGAGCAGCAAACAGGCCAAAGCAACGATGCCACCAACATTCATTTTAATGAACCAATGTGTTTATCAGGGTTGCTTCTGGGAACATGCTTACCTACAGACGCTTAGGTGAGGAGCCACCTAAAGGGGCAGGGATGAAGATTCACTTACAGGCCTGCAGGTCACCCAAAAGGCAGGTGCCTTCCTGAAAAGCCCTCCCAGGATGGGTGATGCTTCATGAAAGGTGTGCACTGCCTCCCAGGACTCAACTGCCTAACCCAGATAACAATCCCACTGGGTAGATTTCATGATCATACCCACTTTACAGATGAATACACTGAGGAGACACAAATAGGCTAAGTACCATGGCTGTTTTCTATCTCTTCACACCCACTCATAAGCTTGTCCAATCAGGAGGCCAGAAAGTAGGCTTTCCTTTCTGTTTTGCAGGGGTGAGAAGTTGAGATTCAGAGAAACCAGTGGGCTTGTTTGAAATGTCAGGTCCAGACTGAGCCCAGAGAGGGGTCTGGCACCCAGCACTACCCGCAGTTGGTGTCCCCCATTGCCTTGGAGCTGCTGGGGTCAGACTCAATTCTCAGTGGGTCCTCAGCCCACCATCTCCAGAAGGACCATTGCCAAGGTTGTGAGTCGGCCTCAGGTGGAGGAGACTCATCCCACTGGCTGAGCACTTGAGTGTCATCACTATGAACTTCTGATCCCTCCACCCCCACCCCTACTGACCTCTGGGTGCCATGTCCCTAACAAGCTAGAAGGAAAAGGGTCAGGAGGCTGCTGCTGGCCTCTACGTACAGCAGGGACATCAGCATGGCCCTGGCTCTGTTCTTTGTGAAACATCTTGATGACACCGGAGAGCTGACAGTGGGGTGGAACTTTTTATTTGAAGCAAGTGATCATAGCATTGCCCCCAAGTGGCTCTGGGCATTCCACCAGGAGTCCTTGCCACCCGGGCCCTCTCTTAGATCCACCGGCCTCCCTTAGCATCCTGGAGCAGCTCTCTTCCTAGCTTCCAGCAGAGGGCAGCAGAGGCTGGGTTCATGGTGTGCCTCCAGCCCACTCCTCACCTCGCCCTCCCTGCCGCTCAGTCTGTGCCAAGGGCAGCGCTGCTGGCCTGTGAATGACTGTGCAGTGCTGGGGTGCCAGGGCCGCCAAGATGCTCAAAGCCAAGTTCCGCTTCTGGCGTCCGCACAGGGGGCTCCAGTGCTCGCAGGTTCTCTGGCTCAGCCAGCTCTTTCACCCACTCCAGGGGCACTCGCACCTCAGGTTGCCCGTCCCAGTGATGGGGCGAAAGCAGGGGACGGTCTGCCCCTGAGAAAGCCACAGCTTGGGAAAGTGAGGCTTGGGCTCAGCCTTGCAATCCCAGCACTCTGGGAGGCTGGGAGTTCGAGCCTAGCCTAGGCAACGTAGAGACTTCCCGAGACACTGAAAAAAAAAAATATTTTTTCTTAAAAGGGAGTAGAGTTGTAGCTGAGCATGACAGCCCTGGGTTTACTCTCCAGTATCACAATGTAAAAAATTAAACTAAATTTTAGAAATTAAAAAAGAAAAGCTTTTATCCAGATGGTTTCCTGTCTGCAGGTGAGCTGGGATTCACGGTGACAGAGGAAAATCCAGTGAGAGGAAAGATAGGACACTGGAAAAGGGCCCCCAGCGGTGACTGCAGCTGTGACCACTTGTGGGCCAAGGTGCTTGTCCCCAGGAAACCAAGTCAGCACTCACAGGCTCACCACCATCCTGGTCCTGACCGGCCACGGGGAGGGCACGCTGGGGGAGCAGCAGACAAACAGTACTGCAGGTCCCCCAAGAACAGCAGCAAGGCAATAACGGAGAGCCCTTCTGGCAGCGCAGAGTCTGTGTGTGCATGCGCCTGGATGGGGTCACGTAAGGAAGTGACAAGCCAGGCTGGGTGGCACCGGCCTGTAGGCCCAGCCGTCCGGGAGGCTACAGTAGGAAGATCGCCAACTTCGAGCCCAGCATGGGTAATTTATTGATACCCTGTCTCTAAATCAAACATTAAAATGAGCTGAGGATGTAGCACAATGTGAAGGCCCTGGACTTGATCCCCAGTACCACAAGGGGGAAAAAGTGAGAGCATGGACTGTGTGTGCTAGTGCATATCTGAGTGTGCGCGTCAGCGTCCACGTGCATGCAGAAGGGCACAGCGTGGGTAGGCACCCAGAGCGTGAGCAGGTAGGTTAACACCTGGGTCGCCCACGGGGAAGGCCATAAGGTCAGGAGGTCAGGAGGAGAGCAGGAGGGTGCAGCTCATGCCCTCCTTGCCCCGACCTGTGAGTCACACATGTAAGCGAGGGAGCAGAGTGTGGGGGCCTCTGGGTTGGAGGAGGTAACAGGTGCGCATATGGGGGACGGGTGCGTTGTTGGGGCTGATTTTAGCCAGAAGGGCACAGCTAGCTCCCCTGGCCAGTCTGCAGTGTGTGTATAAGAGCCCACGTGCAGGTTGGCCACACGTGGCTGTGTGGGTTCATCGAGGCCCCACCCAGCCTCCAGCACCATCCTGAGGAAGCCAGAGACCTCGCCACTGCTCTAGGCACTAAGATCCACCACAACGTGCCGGTACACCAGTGTTTGTCCCTTGAAGCTGGGGGCCAGGAGCAGCTGGGCGTCCCCAGCAGGCATGTAGCAGAAGGCCCGCGGGGCCTGCACAGCCAGCTCCTGGAACCGCACAAACTTCTGCCGCACCTCATCCCACTGGTAGATCTGGGTAAAGGAGAAGTCGCTGCCTAGTGCCAGGTAGCGGCGGCCCCCTACCAGGAAGGGCTGCAGGGCCAGCGAGCCCCGGGAGGGCAAGGCCTGCACCTCGGAGAAGCGGGCACCCTCCCAGCGCAGGATCTTGGAGTCCCCGATGTAGCGGCTGAGACACAGGTAACTGTCGCGGCCAGCTCGGAAATGCTTCACAGCCTGAGCGTCAGGCACCTGGGTCACCTCTCCCTGAGCCACGAACTGCTTCTGGGTACGACTCCATTGGTAGATGACAGGTGCCTGGGAACTGCTCGACACAATCAGCCGCGGCTTGCCCTCACCATCCACGAACTCCAGATCGGTGTCTCGGTGCCAGGCATGCAGGGCCTGGTGGGAATAGAAGCCGTTCTGGTGCCAACGGTAGAGGCTGGTGGCACCCGCCTTGGAGCTGTCGGCCACGGCGAAGTACCAGTCACCGTCAATGCGGAAGGCCTCCAGGTCGTTGGGCTTGCGCACGCGCTGCGGGTCGATGTCCTGCAGCTTGGTGAAGCGGGTAGTGTTGGGGTCCCAATGGTAAATGTAAGAACCTCCAAACAGCTGGGCCACCACCACGTACAGCTGGCTGTCCACTACCATGGGCTTGCAGTGCACGGCCGAGGGGGCTGTGGGCAGGGCCAGGCAAGGAAAGGCAGCGTTAGAGATGTCCACAGCCCCTCCCCATCCCAGCTGCCCCAGGACACATCTTCCCGCCTGAGCAGGGTGAGACTCTCAGCTATGGCTTTATTCCACATCCCCACTGGAGTGAGCGCCTAGCGCTCAGTTCTTTTTTCCCATTTGTTGTTGTTTGTTGGTAATGGGGATGGAACACATCGTCTTTCTACCGAGCTACATCCCAGCACTTTTTATTTTATTACATTGTTATCGTTATCATTGTTACTATTATTTATGGTACTGGGATGGAGCCCAGGGCCCTTGCAGTGAGCTGTATCCCCAGACCACTTTGGGAGAGGGATTCACTGAGTCACCAAGTTGCCCAGGCTGGGCCCGAACTTGCCATCCTCCTGCCTTGGGCTTCCCAGAACTCCGGGATGACAGGCCTGTGCCACTAGGCCTGACTTTTTCTTTTTTTTAAAAATTTTGAGTCAATCTTGATAAATTGCAAACACTAGGCTTGGGATCCTTCTGCCTCCTCCTGGAGTGTCAGATTATAAGCACGTGCCACCAGCCCCGGCTTGCACTCTAATTTCTAATTGTCTCACATCCACTCATTTTCCTACCGCTCTTGCTATCCCCTTATCCCAGCATTCAGATGTAAGCTGGCAAGGAGCACAGAGCAGCTGTCCCTCCCTCGATATTGATGGACTGTTTTACTGCAATATCAACTATTGAATTTTTATTGTGCGTGGTTCACTGTGCTAAGTACAGACACAACACTTCCACTAATCATGAGGAAAAGGACCCTATCATTTTGTCTGTCTTATAGAGAAAGAAACTGAAGGTCAAAGAAAGAAAGTGACTTGCCCAAAATGGGCATTTGCCCAGGCAGCGGAGGGTAAGAATTTCCAGGGATGCCAGTGGATGCCCTGACGTTTGGATGGTGATGCCTGAAAATACTGTTCCTGGGGTTCCCACTTCAGGAAGGGCATTTATTTGTTTTTGTTTTGGTGGTGCTGGGATGGAGCCCAGGGTCTTCCTGCTGAACTACGTCCCCAGCCCATTCTCACTTTTGCTTTTGAGACTGTCACTAAGTCATCAAATTGCCCAACCTGGGCTTGAACTTGTGATCCTCCTGCTTCAGCATCCCAGAGTGCAGGCATTACAGGTCTGCACCAGTTGTCCCACTGGGGAAAGGTTTTTAGGCACAAGTACATGTGCCCACCATGGCTGTCCTCATGCCCAGGTACACCCACACGTGTCAGCACACGCTGATGCCTGTTACGGAGGCCTCTCCTCTTCATCTCCCCATCTGTGTGTCATCCACCATCCTCCGCACCGTGACCCCACCTTTCTCCAGGGAAGCTCTGCAGGTCCTGGGCTCCAGTAGTTACTACCTGGAGCCCCTTCTTTAAGACTTGGCCTAAACTCTACCTTTGCCTTCAGATTCTCCTTGTCCTCTACCCAGCACCTCAAACTCAGCCCAGCCTATGCTGAGCCCAAACCCACCCCCACGCTGGCTCCTCCTCTTCCTGCGCTGTGAGGTTCAGTGAGTGGCCTCCAGTCATCCAGCCCAGAATCCTCAGGGACCATCCCTAACCTCTGCCCCTCTCCCCATTCTCATCCTGCTAACTCCCAGTCCTCCCACTCTCCCTCTACTTTCCGATAGAACTTGCATAAGATCTGGCCTGATTTCTTCCTTAAAGATTTAATAGAATTTAGCCAGGCATGGTGCTGTAATCTCGGTGCTCTGGGAGGCTGAGGCAGGAGAATCGCAAGTTCTCCAATCTGGGCAATTCAGTTACTTAGCAAGACACTGTCTTCAAAAAAGAAGGTAGAAAGGGGGAAAGAAGGTGTGTGTGGGGTTGTAGCTCAGCGAAAAGGCCTTGGACTAGTACATGTATATATGTGTATGTATGTATGTATGTATGTATGTATGTATGTATGTACGGATTGATTGATTGAGTTCACCAGGAAAACTCTCTGGGCCAGGAATTTTCTTTAGGGGAAGGTTTTTTTTTTTTTTTTTCCTTTCCCCCAGACTCCAAGTTCATTACTAGCTACAGGGCCACGTAAGTGTTTTCTTGCATGGGTGTCAGTTCAGGTCTTCCTCCATTTCTCCACCCCCAGGGCTGCTGCCCAAATCCAGGCTCCAAAACCGTCCAGCACCATGGCTGGTCCGCCACGTGATCTGCTTTACGTCTGCCCTTTGCCCATGTGGGCTGCTCTGGAAGTGCCCTGCTCACAGGTTCTGCTTACCTCGTCAATCTGCCACGCACCCCCCGAATTTTTGGGGGGCCTGCAATCCCGGGGATTGAACTCAGGACCTTCATTCTGAGCTACATCTTCTACTCCTTATTTTTTAATTTTTGTTTTGAGACGAGGTCTCACTATCTGAATAGCCCAGGCAGGGGCTTGAACTTGTGGTCCTCCCGCCACAGCCTTCTGGAGCATGGGGACTACAGGCCTGAGCCACACCCAGCTCCTCTGCCTCCATCGGGTGCCACAGCCATGACACTTCCCAGAGGTTTGCACACACACACACACGTCCACACTGGCTCTGTTCTTGCCGTTCTCTCTGCCGGGACACTCTCTCGCCTTGTTCACCTCCTCGGTGTCCTTAGCCTTCAAAACTCAGACCGAATTCAGTAGATCCTCAACCAAGCTCAAAAACCACTCCTTTCTCCTCCTGTCTTTCCTCCAACTCTTCCTTTCCCCACCCCTTCCAGGGGCAGCTTAGGCATCCCCTTCACTAGGAAGCCATCCTTGGTTGCCCACAGCCCTGAGTTTCATCCTCCTAGCACCAACCTGTGGTATAGATGTTACCTGTGTAGTGTCTACACATCAGCCTCCTTTCATCAGAGAAAAGAAAGCCTTTGTGGCCAGAGACACTGCCTCATCGGCCCCTCTGGCGACGGGACTCCAGTGAGGTGGCCCGGCCCCAGTCCCCCAGCCAGGGCCAGCACAGCTGGGTGAGGCGCAGGTACCTGGGATCCTATCATAGTCTCGCAGTTGCCTTTCCACATAGTCCCACTTCAGGATGGTGCAGGCGCTGGCGCCTGGCTGAGCCAGAGCCAGGTAGAGGTCACTGGAGTACAGGAAGGGCTCAGCCGACACGGCAGGGAAGGACAGGGTCTGATAGAGCACGAAGTCTGCAGGGACAAGCAGAGAGGTCGGCTAGACTTGGTGCGAGGGGCAGCAGGGAATGGTGGGTGGGCGGCACTAGGCCTAACGGCCAGGGTGGGCGGCTCGGGTCGGGCGGTGCGGCCTACCTGTGGTGATGCAGTCGAACTCGCGCAGCGGCAGGTCCTGCACCTTGTGCTCCTGGAAGCGGGGCGGGCTGGCACAGTAGATGGGGGCCACGGTGGTGTTGGTGTGCGCCAGCCACTCCACCAGCCACTTCACCTTGCAGTCGCAGTTGAGCGCGTTGCCCCGCAGATCCCTGGATCACGAGGGTGGCGGGGGTGGGGACACAGGGGACAGCTTGCCACCTCTGCCCACCCAGGCCTCTAGGCTTTCATGCTCTGTAGTCCAGGCTGGTCCTGAACTTACTACGTAGCCCAGACTGGTCTAGAACAAATAGAAATTCTCCTGCCTCAGTCTCCAAAGTGCTGCGATGGCAGGCCTGCGCCACCACGCCCATCTTTGTAACCCCACTTTGGAAGGCTGTGGTCTACATCTGACTTGATTTCACTTGCACAGAGCCTCCAAACCCCAGCCATCTCAGCCTTGGAGGACGGTGATCACCGCCGTGCTCACTCCATGCCACGCCCTCTTGGACTACACCCTCAGTGGCACTGTCAGAAAAGAACTGGGCCTTACAAGTCACTCAGGATGTCCAGGGGCCGGAAGATGTCTCTGGGCAGTGTCTGCAGGTTATTGTTGGCCAGTGAGCTGCAAGAGAGACCTGAGGATCACCTGAAAATCATGACCAAACCACAGGCCAGAGGAGACATGGGCTTTGGCTCAGGGTGTGTGTGTGTGTGTGTGTGTGTGTGTGTGTGTGTGTGTGTGTACACGAGGTACTCACAGGTGTGTCAAGGACTTGAGTCCTCTGAAGGTAAACTTGGACAGTGCCCAGATGTCATTGTTCTCAATGAAGCTAGAGGAAAGGAGAACTTGTCTCAGTGACCACTCAAGCCCTCCAGCCCCCAAGCAGCGATCCCTCCTCCAGGCCCAGATCTCAGCCGGCAAGCCTGCAGTGACAGGGTGCAGGGCAGGATGGTGCAGGCGGGGGCCTGAATGGGATGACTCTCCCACGTTGGGTGGTCAGGGGATCCAGGCTTGCACCAGCGACCACCTCCCCCCATCTTCTCTCCCACTCCTTCCCCACCCACCCAGCCTGGCTCCCTCCTGCCCCCTGCCGCCTACGCACAGGTACTGCAGGTGGGACAGTCCCATGAAGGCGTTGTCTCCGATCAGTGTGAACTTGTTGGAGTTGAGTAACCTGGAGAGACAAAGATGGAAGTAGAGCTTCCTGGGGAGCATGTGCCGCCCCCTTCCTATTCTCCCCAAGACCTGCCTGTCCCCCAACACCTCAGGGCCCTAAGTAGAGGGCCCCAGAGCCCCCTGCACAGCAGGATCTGGGGCACCTGTTCTGATGCCAAAAGCTCCATTGTTTCTGTTGGCTCCTAAAAATGGTGGAGGGTAGAGTCTCCTGGCTGAGCTGGCTCCCGGCCCTGCTCCCTGGTGCATGCCACCGCCGCCTCCCCCACCCCCATCTCTCCCATCTTCATATCTTTCCCATCTCTACAAAGTCTACATTTCCATTTCCTACCATATATCTCATTTTTAAAAAAATTATTTATATTTTGGGTTGTTCCTATGAGGCAAACCACATGATGCTTAACGTTCTGTGTCTGGTTTATTTCTCTCGGCATTATGCTCTTCCAGTTGCATCTATTTTCCTACTCAATTTTAAAAATTTTCTTTTGTGTATGGTGCTAGGGATCAAGCCCAGGTCCTTGACACTGAGCTACATTCCTAGCCCTTTTTAAAATTTTTGATTTTGAGAGCGGATCTCTCTAAGGTACTCAACTGGCTGAGCTTGAACCTCCTAGAGTGCTGGGATTACAGGCTTCGGCTGGCTTCAAATTTATCCTTATTTACGGCAAAGAAGTACTCCCATTATATATGCCACATTTTTATACTGTTGATGGACATAATGGCCACTTCCGAAAATCAGCTATCATGAATTATGCTACTACAAACATGCGTGTGTAAACACCACTGTAATGTGCTGTCTTTAATTTTTGCAGGAAGATACCCAAAATATGTGAACCCAGCTCTTTCTTCAAAAGATCCCTGGGGGGTCACCTGTCTCTAAGATGACATTGGCCTTCCAAGTTTTTACTCTGGCTCTGCGCCTAGCTGCTGTACCCCTTTCTTTCGGGGCTCTCGGTGAGCCAAGCCCATGCCCCATACCCCACTTCCTTGGCTTCTCTGCATGAAGTCCCAAGCTCTCCTCTTTCCCTGCTGCCCTAACTCCTCACTCCAGGCTGCTGTACTTTATGTGACATTTTGTCTTTCTTTCTTTCTTTCTTTTTGTGGTACTGGAGCTTCACCCTGAGCTACATCCCCAGCCCATTTTTTAGTTTTGATTATGGGAAAGGGTGTTGTTAAGTCACTAAGTTGCCTAAGCTCAAATTTGTGATCCTCCTGCCTCAGCCTCCCAGAATGCTAGAATTTCAGACCCAGACAGACCTGCACACAGGGCAGATCCTCTCAGAGCAAAAGGGACAACTGAGTCTTCCTCTCCCAGGGCTCCCTCCACCCACTCTCCCACACCCAGCTTAGCATCTGCCCCCCACTACTGTGCCCCCGTCTCCAAGGCCCTGTCCATACAAGAACTGCAGCAGCGGCAGGTGGGCAAAGGCTCCATCCTGGATCTCCGAGAAGGCGGCATTCACCAGGGTCCTGTGGGGGACACTGGAGTTACTATTGTGGGGAGCCTGCAGGATCTATGCCGGCCAGAGACTCAGAGGGCAGTGGTTTCTGTACTCAACAGCTCTGGCCCCCACTGCATGGCCCCTGCCCTCTCCTCCTGGCCTCACTGCCCCTTCACGGTTCTCACCCCCCATGCCTGCAGGCGCACGGTGGCCCCAGCCACACCTTCCCTCAGCCCAGAGAAGTTTCCATTACCCGCACCTTTGTCATCATTGGAGCACCCACAGTGCGTTGGTGCCGTGGAGGGCTGGGGCACTGGCACGGAGGAGGGGCAGCAACCCTGTTCTCAAGTCCCACACGCAAGGGGGGCCCTGGGGCCAGTTGCTGCAAATGAAGCTGGCCCAGCTGGGCACAGGGCAGCTGGCCGGGCCAGGCGTCACCCCGTGCCAGGGTACCACAAGGGCATGCTCACTTGCCATTCACCCCCACCCCCACTTTGCCCTTGGTATCACATCAGAGGCAGTGCCCACATGCTCACGTAGCTGTCCCTCCACCAGGGCCAGAGACCTGCGCACAGTAGGTCTCACAGATGCTTCCAGATGATGACTCAACTCCCGACCCCCCCTTGCCCCGGGGCCTTTGGTTTGCAGGACTGCAGAGCTCCCTGCAGGCCCCAGCCCTCAGGATTGAGAGCCCTCCTGGCCCCAAAACCCAGAGGAGGGAGAGCAGGAGCTTGGCGTCCACTCTCAGAGCAGTCCTGGCCCTGGTCACCCCCCACCCCACCCGAGGCCAGGTGACACTCACAGGGAGATGACCTCGGAGGGCAGATTCCTGGGCACTGCCTTGGAGTCCACGCAGAAGGCTGTGTCCCTGGTGCAGGAGCAGCTGGGCGGGCAGGGAGGCGTCTTGGGGGGCCTCTTGGCACTGACTTGAAGTATTAGGCACAAACTCAGAGTGGACAGCGCCAGCAGCCCCGGCCCGGGGCCCCGCCTAATCCGCAGCCCCGCCATGCCGCCTGCTGCAGGCTGTCCCTCGGCTGCGCCGCCGCTCCCTGCAGGCTGTGTCACCCCGCACGGATGCCACCTCTGCGCTGCCGCAGCCCGGGGCCGCGTGCCCACTGGGCTCAGAGTCGCCTGGTGCCCTCGGGAGCCGGCTGTGGTCCCCTCCCTGGCTCGCTCCCGAGAGGTGGCTCGGGAACGTGGTGCACAACCCCCGCCACAGCCCCGGGCTGCCCGGGCCGGGTGGACGCGGACGCAGCGGGCGCGGGCGGGGGCGCGCACGGGGGTGGGGCGGGGAGGCCGGCGCCCCAGCACCCGGAGAGCAGGGGCTGGGCCATCGGCTCCTGTGCGCCCCGCGGGCCTGCGCGTGAGGGCACGTGCGTGTGCAAGCGCATCTCTGCGTGGGGATGACTGTGTGCACGTCAGCACACCTGTCCGTGCCCGGGTACACAGATCCACGCGCCCTGCACCTGCGTGTGGGTCTTGGCCGTGAGGGATAGGAGTCCCAGTGCTTGTCAAGTGACGCAGGTCAGGTGGCATGGGGGATTGCGACCTCCAGGGTGCTTCTATCTGTCCTCATGTGTTTCCACAGCTACCAAACAAAGTATTCTTGCTTCCCGAGAGCTGAAGAAGGGAACCAACGCAGTGGGACCCCTTCTCCCAGTAGGAAGGCAGACCGTTGGAATGCGGGGGCACCTGGATGTGTTCCAGTCCAGCCCTTTGTTTCACAAACCAGGAAACTGAGTCCTAGAAAAAAGGGAGAACAGCCACACACCTGTAGTAGCTGATTCCTGCCCCTTCTAGGGAGAGTGCTCGTTTTTTGAGACAGGGCTCCACTCTAGTCCGGGGTGGCCTCTAACTCACAGCAATCCTCCTCCCTCAGCCTCCCAAGTGCTGGAATGACAGACCTGGTTTTTGTTTGTTTTGTTTTTTGAGATAGGGTCTCGCTCTGGGGCGCTGACTGGTCCTGAACTCAGTATGGAGCCCAGGCTGGCCTTGAACTCACTGCAATCCTCCTGTCTCAGTCTCCGAGGTGCTGGGATTATAGGCGTGCTCCACCCCGCCCAGTTTATCTAGTGCTGGAGGAATCAAACTCAGGTACTTAGCGCTTGATTTAGCCCTTGCTAGATAAGTGCTTTAACTGCTGAGCCATTCCTCCAGCCCCTGACCTGGTTAATTTTTGTGTGGTGCTGGAAAGAATACAAACCAGGGCCTTGCACATACTAGGCAAGCACCCTAACCACTGAGCCATGCTCCCAGCCTGGGAAAAGTGTTCTTAACTTCCTTTTGCAGACAAGAAAAATATGGCCACAGGACCAGAAACACAGCTTCAAAGTTCACAGCAGTCATGCCACACTAGGGGTCCACCAAGGGCGACTCTGGAGCTGGAGGACTAGCACAGTGGTTAAAGCATTTGTCTAGCGATCACAAGGCCCTGGGTTTGATTTCCTAGCACCACATAAACTGAGTACATTAGTGTATGCCTCTAATCCTGGCACTCAGGAGGCTGAGGCAGGAGGATTGCTATGAGTTTGAGACAAGCGTGAGCAACGCACCGAGTTCAGGACCAGCCTGGACTACAGTGAGAGGCCATATCTGGGGGAAAGGGGATTGGCTCTGGTCCTCGTGAGCCTTCCACAGAATCTTCAAGGTCAAAATATTTTTCCTAATAAGATACTATTGGGACTGGAGGAATGGCTCAGTGGTTGAAGTGCTTAAGTCAAGTGCTAAGTACTAGAGTTCGATTCCCCAGCACCACATAAACTGGATGTGGTTGTACACACCTGTGCTCTAATTCCAGCACTTGTGAGGCTGAGACAGGAGGGTTGTGGTGAGTCCAAGGCCATCCTGGGCTCCATAGTGAGCTCAGGACCAGCCAGGGCTACAGAGCAAGACCATGTTTCAAAAAAAAGAAAATGATGGCACTCTTCTAACTTCATGGCAAAAAAGTTATTTTTATTTTATTTTATTCTTTTTTTTTTTTGCTTGCTTGCTTGTCTGAGACAGCTTCAGCTCAGGCTGGTCTTGAACTTACGTCCTCTTGTCTCACCCTCCCACATACTCCTACATACATAACACCTTGCATGTCATTTTCATTAAAACTTGTACATTATGACATGTTATGGGGTGCTGTTCCTATCTTAAGTAATTTTTTGAGGTACCTGGGATTGAGCTCACGACCTTCTCACTGAACCTTATTCCTACCCCATCCCACCCTTTTTTCATTATGGATTTGAGACAAGGTCTCAATTAGACGCTCAGGCTGGACTCAAACTTTCACTCCTCCTGCCTCAGCCTCCCAGCATGCTGGGATTACACATGTGTATCACCATGCCCAGCACTACATCATACATATTTTTAAAATTTTGCAGTAAATACCAATAGATTTAATCCACATAAGCAAAGGCTCTGGGTCTTTAGTGCTTTTGAGGAGCATTAAAAGATCTTGAGATTGAAGGGTTTGACAATTGCTACTCTATACCATGTCACCTCTAGGGGAGGTGGCAGAGGGGTGTCCCAAGGGCTGTAGGTACAAGACAAGGAAACCTGGAAGCCAGTGCTGGGCTCCTACTCTAATGTTCTGTCCGCATCACTTTGGCTGTGTCCCCATTGATCCAGGGAACCGAGACTGCTGGCTTAAGATGCATCCCCAGAGTCCCCGGCCTGTGCCAGCACAGAGTCTCTGCCTGAGCTTGTTTCCCCAGCCAGGGATGCCCCTGCCCTTGGACGGACACTTGTCACTGCCCACCCAGCTGCCTGTGTTGCCCTCTCCAGGCCAGCTTGAGGGAAGGGAAGCAATGGGGGTGGGAGGGTGGCCAGGACAGCTGGGCAGCCGTCCCCACCAGTCCCTGGCACAGCCCTGCCTAGCACACAAAGGGCAGAGTGAATCTTGTCCCAACCCATGCAGCTGAGGGCCTGGGAGGAGGAAGACACAGAGAGGGTGACTGCAGTGGGGCCTGCTGTCGCCCACAGTTCTCGGAGAGGGCAACCCAGAAGCAGGCGAAAAGGGGGAGTTTGGGTCCTAAACTTAGCATGGGGTGGACCCCTGGGGGAAGAAGGAGGTGAGGGCAGCTGTGATGACTGACCTTTCACATCTGTGATGCCACTGGGGCCTCATAACAGCTCAGCAAGATGGCGAGACAGGCAGGACTTGTTCCATGTCACAGATGAGCACACTAAAGCACACACAGGCAGAATCCCTCCTGCTCGTCCCGCAGCTACCAGCAGGAGTGCTGAGACCTCTGCGTGCCACCTGGCAGAAGCCTGCTCCAATTTAGTGATGGTCTTTTTTGGGGCGGGGGAGCTGGGAATTGAGCCCAGGGTTTTCACACTGAGCTACTTCTCCAGCCGATTTTTTTTTTTTTTTTTGACTCTGAGACAGTATCTTGCTAAGTTGCTAAATTCCCCAGGCTGGGCTTGAACTTGCGATCCTCCTGCCTCAGCTTCCCAGAGTGCTGGTATTATAGGCCTGCACCATCAAGCTTGGCTAGTGACAGCCTCATTGCTGAATGCAATTACGTGAGGGCCACGTGCACATTCCTTGCCTGTGACACAGAAGCACAGAGGGAGAATGCCCTTTTCTCTCCCATAGTGACAGCCATTGAGAAGTGCACCCCATACCCCCAGAGTTGACAGGGATATCGAAATATTTGTGTGTGCCAAATGGCAGGTGAGGATGTGGCAGGGAGGTGGGGGGATTTCAGTGAGGCAGAGCGCAGCGGGCTGAGGCACTGAGGTCACAAAGCAGGTGCCATTGGCTGTTGTCCCTTTAGGGTGTTGGTATGCACCGGGAAAAATAGCTTATGTAAAGGCCCAGAATTGTCAAGGCTACAGCTGGGCCAGGGTCCAGGCTGAAGGCTGTGATGTCCAGCTAAAGGCACCCCCCCCACCCCCTGCCCTCCCCACAGGAGCCCAAGACCTCTACCAGGTGCTGTCAGCATCTGAACTTCATTTATGGAACCTAATGACACTCTTTCCCAGCCCCCAGGCAGACAAAGAAGTTAAAAAAAGCAGCAGCAGCAGCCATAGTGCTGTGAGGATTGCAGCCTGCAGGGGAGACTGAGGACCTGAGAGAGAACAGAAGCCCTCTTGCGGTGCCCGGTGATGATGGCAAGCCCAGCTTGTGGCACCTGCTCTGGGCAAGCCCCACAGCTGGACACTGCGGCCCCCTGAGATGCCCACAGGGACCCCGAGATGCCTGTGGTTCTCCTTGGCTCTCCCACTGGCCGGCTGCCCACCTGGCTCAGGCCCAGTGAGTGTGAGTCAACCATCAATCCCAAGGTTGCCGGGACAACCGGGGTGGGAGAGAGAGCTCAGGGGGTGCGCAGGGGGCAGTGCGGGCTGCTGTCTCCTGCATCTGGCACCTGCACACAGCTGAGGCTGAGCAGAGAGGCGGATGCCTGCTCCCTCTCCTCCTTTCACCCCCCTCCTCTGCTTCCACTCATCCTAGGACACTTAGGCTGGAGGCTTAGGCAAATATTTAAAGGGGCAGTAAGAGGGGGTGAGGAGGGTGGTAGAAGCAAACATTTCTTCCCCTCTCTCCCGGAGCTCGTCAAGGGCTCTCAGCTCAGAAGCTGCTGTTGAGCAACCTCCAGGCTGAGGCCTTCCGCTACAGGGGGGTCCTTGTGGGGACAGGGGAACCGGCCAGGGCTGGAGAGCTGGGGACCACAGGCAGCTCATGATCAGAGGGCAGGGACAAGGTATGAGGAGCCAGGGTGGCATTTTAGAGTTAAAGTACAGCTGGCTGTCTGTATCCAAGGGTTTCACATCTGCCAATTCAACTGAAAGCAGATGGAAAGTATTTGCGGGGAAAACTGCGTCTGTACTGAATATGTACAACTTTTTCCTTGTAATTATTCCCTACACAATACAGTGACTATTACAATATAATGACTCTTTACATATAATTCACATTGTATTAGGTATTACAAATCATCCAGGGGTTGGGGGGCATGGTTCAGCGGAGAAAGCACTGTTCTAGCAGGTGCAAGGCCTTGGGTTTGACTTCCCAGCACCACATAAAAATTAGCCAGGTGTGGTGGTGTGTACCTGTAATCCCAGCACTTGGGAGGCTGAAGCAGAAGGATTTCCAGGGATTCAAGGCCAGCCTGGGCTACACAATGAGTTCAGGAGCAGCTTGGACTCCACAGTGAGAGCTTATCTCAAAAACAAAACAAAACAAAACAAAACAAAACAAAACAAATTGGAGCTAGAGAAATGGCACAGTGGATAAAGCACTCACCTTGCAAGCACAAGGCCCTGAGTTTCATTCCTCAGTACCACACAAAGCTGGGTGTGGTGGCACAAACCTGTAATCCCAGCGCTCAGGAGGCTGAGGCAGGTATATTGGCTTGAGTCCAAGGCCAGCCTGGGCTACAGCAGTGAGTTCAGGACTAGCCTGGGCTGCCCTGTCTTGAAAAAAGAAAAACAAAAAGAAAAAAATCATCTAGAGACATTTTAAAGTACAGAGGAGAGTGTGCACTGGTCATATGTGAGTACCACATGATATTTTATATAAGGGACTTGAGCATCTGTTTGGGGGGGGGGGTGACCAATTCTTGGGAACAAAGAGGGATGGCTGCAGAGGAGAACAAGGGAATCCAGCCAAGAGAGGGAGGTATGGGCAGCCCCAGCTTGCACATTCATGAACGCTCAGAGGCAAAGGAACTTTCTAGAGCACTTGGCCCAGCAGGTGAAAACGAGCCTGCGAAAAAGGGCACAGCCAATCTGGGTCACTGGGAGATGTGACTTGGTATCCAAAGTAACACAGATGGCTTTGGGGAAACAGGCAGAAGAAGGAAAGGAGGGAGTGGTCCTAAAGGTGCATGGGATGCAGGTACACGGCACTCACAGGGCACAGTTAGGATCTGTGAGTATAAAAAGAAGTTCGGAGAGGTGGGGTGACACGAGGACAAAGAGTGAGTGGGCTGACCCGAGGACAAGAAAATGCGACCACACCCAGCCCTGTGCTAGGCGGTCCCAGCCTAGAAACGCAGTGTCAGGCAAGAAATCTGCCATCGGAAGCCTCAGGCGTACATGCAAGCCCAGAACAAGGAAGGGAACAGTGCCCTGGAGTAAGTTTCCCACCAGTGGGGAACAGAGTTTCCAGAATTCAGAAAAGAATGATTGGGAACAAGTCTGAGGTTAGGCTGGAGACGTGCGGGTTGGGGCAAGGCAAGGTAAGGGGGAGTGTGTGACCTTCTCAGAGAAGTACACATTTGTGGACCCTCCAGCTGATGTCAAAGCCCATCCTACCTTCTGCTGGGCTCCCTCTGATCTGTAAGACTGCACCCCTGTCCCACGCAAAGGGACATATTGTTGGGAAAGGGGATGATCAGACCCCTGGCCTCCTGAGAAGTTCAGTCTGGCAGAAGAAGAAAGAAGCCACAGGACTGCAGGGGCAGGTGCCAGCAAGAAAGGCGCATTGGGAAGACACCCACGGTGAGAGCTGCAGGTGGCCTAAGGCAAGTTTGCTCAGCTCGCCTGGCTTTATGCTTGCTGGGGCCAAGAGGCCTCTGGTGCCAAGGCCAAGGGCCCTTGGAGGCTCGTGTAGCTGGCTTATCAGGGCCTTGGCTCTGGAGAGCCAGGAACAAACAGGCTTCAAAGCCAAGGGTTTGGCTGGCACACAGGGGACCTGGTCCTTCACCTCTGTTCCCTCTCCCAGCTGACATATATAAGAGCCTGGTCACGCCAAGAAGACGAGGAGAGGAGAAGCCCTGCAGCAAGATGGACGTAGGCAGCAAAGACGCCTTGATGGAGAGTCCACCGGTGAGTGCACGTGTGAGTGTGCTGGGCCTCGCCTCCTCCATCTGCCCCCCACCTGTTTCCTCTTCCAGACTTGTTCACTCAACTAGTCTAAGATGTGCTAAAGGATGAGGACACCAGAAGCACTAGGACAGAGTCTCTAGGAGAGACAGACTTGACAGCCAGCAATTCCAGTCCAAAGGGGTAGCAGGCCTGTTAGCGCAGACCTATAAGGCACCTGCAGTGCTCTGGAAGACTGAGGCAGAGAGGTTGTTTAAGAGCAGCCTGGGCAACTTAGTGACTCAGGAAGACCCTGTCTCAAAATCATAAGTAGAAAATGGGCAGGGGACATAGTTTAGTGTGAAGCTCCTGGTTTGTCTCTAGTACTCCCCCAAAAACCAAAGGGGCTGAGAGCCACCTTAGTGGTTAATGGGAAGGGCCGTGGAGAGCCACGGCAGGAGCCACTAGGTCCTAGGAGGCCACAGGAAACACTGCAGAGAAAATGACGTGTGAACTGGATCCAGAAGAATAAGTCAGAGCTCAGCAGATAGAAGAGGGAGGAGGAAGGGGGAGAAAGGGTAAAGGCATGGCATTGACAGCCTGAATCATTTGGGGAGTCGAGGTGCCAGGTGGGGTGCTCAGTCTTGAGGTAAAATAACAGGAAATGAGCCAGGCAAAACAAGTTCTCTTGTGTCCCTCCAAGCCAGACCCCACTTCTAAACTGAGCATCTATAGGTTTGTTGGGATCCAGGCCACCCTCTCCCAGAAGCCCCCTCTGGTCTGCTTAGTCCTACCCTGCGTGTCTGTAGTACTGGTGATCCAACCCTACAAGAGGATGGAAGAGTGTCCTGCTGCGTAGACAGAGGAGGGGACTTTCTGATGTCCTCAACCTTGTCCCCCTGACTGCCCCCCATCTCAGGACTACTCAGCAGCTCCCCGGAGCCGGTTTGGCATCCCCTGCTGTCCAGTGCACCTGAAACGCCTTCTCATTGTGGTGGTGGTGGTGGTCCTGGTCGTCGTGGTGATTGTAGGGGCCCTGCTCATGGGGCTTCACATGAGCCAGAAGCACACTGAGATGGTGAGCAGGCTGGGCTGGGGCTGGCTGTGGGCAGCGGGCAGGATAGGCGGAGAGGCTGGCTGGGAAGGGCAAGTAGGACACCATCCATGAGCAAGGAGGAGGCAGCTCCACTCCAGGGTAGAGCGCGGGAGGACAGAGGCAGGAAGACTTTCCCACCCAGCCCCTGCTCTGCAGTGGGACATTCAGTCTCTTCCAGCATTTGGCTGTGCTCAGCCTCCCTGAGCTCTCTGGAGAAAAGGAATTGTCAGAGACTGAGCTTGGAGACAGGGCTGAAGGGCTGAAGGGGTGATGAGATATAGCAGGCACCACGCCCCCCTTCCAGGTCCTGGAGATGAGCATCGGGGCCCCGGAAGCTCAGCAACGCCTGGCCCTGAGTGAGCACTTGGGTACCACTGCCACCTTCTCCGTTGGCTCCACTGGCATTGTTGTGTATGACTACCAGCGGGTGTGTATGCCATGTCCTCTTCATTTGGGGAGCCAGTGACAAGACTCCCCTGGAGCTGCCCAGCTATGCCACTGCATTGCACCCAGCTCTCCCCATCGCCTAGCCCTTTGCTCCCCATAGGGCTCCTCAATCCAGACTCTGATGCAAACCCCACACCCAGCCTCCAGCAAGTGGCAGAGCACCAGGGCTGGGAGTAAGCAAGACAGGGGCCTTCCAGAATGACCCGTTGTGCTCCCTTGCCCAGCTCCTGACAGCCTACAAACCAGCCCCGGGAACCTGCTGCTACATCATGAAGGTGGCTCCAGAGAGCATCCCTAGTCTTGAGGCTCTCATCAGAAAGGTTCAGAACTTACAGGTGGGTAGGTGTGGGAAAGGCACGCACTGTCTGCTTCTGAGGCTGGCAAAGTATTGGTGAGGAAACTGAGGCTCAGAGACGTTGCCCAACGCAGCTCAGAATAAGGGCTACAAGTGAGGCAGAATCTCAGCTCCCAGGGTCCTGAGGAGGTGATCTTTCCAGGCCAAGCCCGCAGCACGTGCCTCCGAGCTGGGCCAGGAGGAGGGACATGCAGCAGGCTCTGCGTCCTCTGGAGGAGACCTAGCTTTCCTGGGCCTTGTGGCGCGCACCTTGTGCGGAGAGGTGCCACTCTACTACATCTAGGATTCTTCAGGTGAGCGAGGATGGGCTGCCAGGGCTCCTGGGTGGCTGTTGGGAGGGTTCGGGCCACCTGCCACCTCAGCTGACTAGGCAATGGGGACCGCTGAAGGCCGGGACTAGGGTGTTCAGAGAAGGGCAAACTCACAGGCTCCCTCGGACACACATGCCAGCGTGGCGCGAGGGTAGTCCCGCACCCCACCCCCTACTTCTAGCTCCCAGAATAAAACATTCTTTTCTTCACAGAGTCCATGGAAGCCCCTACCTGAGCCAAAAGGTTTTCATGCAAAAGACGTTCTGCAGACTGGCTCCTGCCCCTGCCTCGAGGATCAGCTGTGGAGACACGGAGCTGCCCAGAGGGGGTGGGAAGGGACCGCGGAGAGATGGCTCCGAGGGCCTGGGGGACTCCTACCACAAAAGAATAAAGCGGCTTGATTGAAAAACAAAGCTTCTGCCTTCCACACCTGCTCAGTCGGGCTCTCGGTGCGGCCGGCTGGGGAAGGGGCGGCCTCGGGGGCGCAGATGGGACTCCGCCGCCGCGTCCCCGCCGTCCCAGCGTGCTAGGCATTCGGGCCACCCCGCGTAGCGGAGCAGGGGCAGCAGGGAAGGGACCCCGCAGTCCTCCGCAAGCGCTAGGCGCCATCCAGCGGCGCGTCCGGACGGAGGGACCGAGACGACAGCGAGGGCGCGAGCAAGGCGGAGGCGAGAGGCGCGCGCGGCGCGGCGGGCCTGGCGGCGGGTCCCGCCACCGGGCGGGCGAGGCGGCCGCTAGGGGCCCCCCGGGAGCCGCGCGCCCCGCGCCGCGCCGCGCCCCCTCCCCGCGCGCCCGGCCCGGCCCCCGCGGCGGCGGCGCGGCGGCTCGTCCTCCGCCCGGGCTGGCGCGCGTCCCGGCGCGGCGGAGCACAGTCCCGGCCCGAGGGGCCGAGCTGGCGAGAACCCGCCCTCCGGCGAGCTCATTTCCCTAAAAAAAAAAAAAAAAGTGGGGGGAGGAGAGCGGGCGGGCGAGAGAAAGGGAGCGAGCGGGAAGGGCGCGGAGCGAGCGCCGCGGCGGCCGGCGAGCGGGGGGCGGGAGACAGGAAGCGGCGGCGGGGAGAGCCGGAGCGGGAGCCGAGCGGCCGCCAGCGCCGCCCTCGCCTGCAGTGCTCCGCGCCCCGGGCGCCCGCTCCCGCGTCCGGCGCCCGCCGCCGCCGCCAGCATGCCCGGCGTGGCCCGCGCTCGGCTGCTGGCGCTGCCGCTGCTGCTGGCGCTGCTCGCGCGCGCCGGCCGGCCGCTGGACCTGGCCGACTACACCTACGACCTGGGAGAGGAGGACGCCCCGGAGCCCCTCAACTACAAAGACCCCTGCAAGGCGGGTGAGCGACCGCGGCCCCGACCAGCCGCCCCCCGTGGCCGCCCGGGCGCGCGGGGCCGGGCGCAGGACAGGCCGGGCGGGGAGGCGCGGGCCGGCTCGGGTTTGGGGTTGGGGGAGGACAGTCCAGTGTGGGAAGCCGGGAGCTGCCTGGTTGGCAATGCAGTGGGGAACAAAAGAACGAGGGAGGGAGGGAGGGGGAAGTTTGGGGGACTTTTAGGACTGAAGTTTGGCTGCTGCTGGTGGAAGCCGCCGTCGCCGCCTCTTGCCTTCCCGGCGGATTCCTGGGGGAAACCTCCCGGTCCAGGACAATCCCGGGCCAGGAGGATTTTCCTTCTGCAAGAAACTTTTCTGGCCAAACTCTCCGTGTGCGTGTGTGTGTGTGTGTGTGTGTGTGTGTGTGTGTGTGTGTGTTGGTAGTGTTCGCCAGCCTGTCTGTCTGTCTGGTCCGTCTTGGGGCTGCCCATCTGCTTAGTTTGGTGACCATGGCAGCTCTGAGGACTAGGTTTCCTGGCCCCCAACCCCAGCTCAAGGAGAACAAAGTTTTCCAAGAGGTCCACTGAGATCCTGCTCTGTGGATGTCCGTGATACGGGCCAGCAGCAGCAGTGACTTCCTGGGACTCAGGAGGCAGCTGTCAAACTCAGCGAAGCCAGCCTAGGAGGGGTCTTACCTGTGGCCCTGTGTGCCAGGGGGACCCTGCCAAGGGTCCTGCCAAGATGAGGTGGGACAGGGGACATAAGCAGAGATTCTACGTCAGTTCTCTCACACCTATAGACATCAGAGGCTGATTAGCCCAGGCCAGACCCCCCACCTCCCAACGTGTGTGCCTGTGTGTGTGCATGTGCATGTGTGTGTGTGCTCTTTGTCCATGAGAACCCTCTAGCACCCCTTCATTCCTTCTTGGACCAGAAGGGTCCTGCCTCTGAGTGACCAGATATCCAGGCCCTTGGGCCATTGGCCTGATCAGGTGACCCTGAGCAGGCTGCTTGGGTTACACAGGGGACAAGATAGCAGAGCTTTTCCTCGACTTCCTGCCTCTGACTTCAGCCTGTCTACAGATAGACAGGGACAGAGCAGGGTTGTGGTTCCTAGAACCAGACACCAAGGACTAGAAGCAGATCATGGTAGTCCTGGCCATGGGGTCCCTGATCGGGGACTTTCTTTGTTCTCACCCCCTCTTTGGGTAGATGGGGTACAAGCAGGAATAGGAGACCCTTCTGGAGGGAACAGGAAAAACCAACTCTCTCAGCCCTCCTTACCCACACCCACCCGGCTTTGGGCAGATCAAGACATGAGCTGTCATCTTTCTCACAGGGTACAGGCAGGAGCAAAGGGACGGGGCGTGGGCTCTGGACACTAGAAAGGCCAACTTCCAATCCTAGACTCATTAGTCATCCCCTTTGGGAAGGTTAACCATCACCTTTGAACATCAGTTTTCTCACCTGTAAAGTGGGCCTGATAACACATCTCTCCCTAAAGCTGGTGATAAGGACTAAATCTGAGAACCTAGATGAGATGGTGATTTGCACTTGGCACACACTAAGCCCTGAATAATGTTGCCTGTCTACCCCATGGTTCTGTGCCCCCAACTCTTGTGTCCCCTGCCCTCCAAAGGCGTATGGGCTTGGTTCTTCGGGAAAGATAACTTTTCCTGACTCTGTCCTGTGTCGCCCATTCATTGATCTACATTTGTGGATGCCTGATATATCCCAGGCCTTGGGCTTGATTGATCCTGTGGGAGGTGCAGAGGGACCCTGCCCTCAGGGAGCTCCCGGTCCAGTAGGGTCCCAGGAGCACTCAGGGGCAACCGCCAGTGCAAGCGAACTTGTGCTAAGTGCCACTTTGTGGAATAGAGTACCCCTTGTCACCTCTGCAGCCCTTGGGTGGGGAGAGGGCAGAGCAAAGCGATCCCAGGAGCAGGGAAGGTTTCTGGGTTGTTCATGGAGGAGGGGGCAGGGGCTAGGCCTCAGAGAAGGGCTAGGAAGCCATGCTGATGTTGGATAGGAAAATGATGTGGGAATCAGCGAGAGGCTGACAGCCATGTCCCCAAGCTCAGATTTCATGCTTGGGTGGGGCTGGCTGAATTGCTGACAGGCCCTGGGGAGAAAGTTCTGGTGGGGAGCTGGACCAGGCCTGGGGGTGGCCCTCTGAGCTCCTGACAAGGCCACATCAGGCCTCCCTCTTGGCGTAACTGATGCTCAAGCTTGTGGCCCACCCATGGCGGGAACTTGGGTCCAAGATCCTGGATGTACATACATATTCACACACACACACACACACACACACACACACACACACACACACACACACACACACACACACACACACACTGCTAAGCCTGGCTTGCTGCCACCTCCGAGCCATGGGTACCCAGGCTCCTTTCTGGGTCTTGTCTCCTTCCACCTGCCTTTCCTTCCTCTGCAGCCAACCCTCCTGTTGCTGGAGGTGACCATGGCCACTGTCTCCTGCCTTTGTCTCCTTAGGCTGGTGTTCTCTTTGTCTTGCACCAAGGTCCTGGGCTTCTCTTTCACTGCCCCAGCTTACCTGTGGCCCTTCAGGTTGCTTTGAGGCTAGTCAGACCCTGTTATTTGAAGTCATCTCTGGTTGTTAACTCTTCAAATTATGGTTACTGTTATAGTAAGGTGAAAATAAAGTCTATTGATTTTTGGAGAAGGCCCTGGACTGGACCAGAACAGCAGGCACATAGTTAGGCTGGTCTGCTGGTGTGCGGCAGACCTTGGACTACTGCCACTGAGCCCACCCTCCAACCCTCACACGGGGCAATTTTGAGACAGCCCCAATTTTCTGAATGTTGAGATGCCAAACCGTGGAGGAGCCTTTCCCAGGGATTCTGAGCATTGCGTGGTTGTCTAGGGTGACTTGCTGTCTGAGAGAGACCCCGGGATAGGAGGGGGGAGTGATTGAACTCTAGGCCTTTGCTTTAAGATATATCCCCAGCCCCTTTTAAAGATAGCGTCTAATTTGCTAAATTACCCAGGCTAGGCTCAAACTTGTGCTCCTCCTGCCCCAGCCTCCCAGAACACTGAGATTATAAGCGTGTGACACTACACCCTGCAGAGAAAGCATGAGCCTCAGCAGGCAGCCCAGAGGTCTGCGGGAGGCAAGGAGTCAGTTGCTCTCCAGCCCTGGTCACCATCCTCACCCTGGGGGCCTTGTGGCCCCTGTGGTCTCCAGGGGACCTAGGAGGATACAGGCTTCAGAAACTGAGCAGAATCTCTTCTCTTCTTAGACCACATTCCCCCTTCCAGACACGCTGAGTTGAGTCACCCCACCCACCTAGGCCCCTGCTGCCTGAGTCACCCTCTTTTTTAGGTGCCTCAAGGAGAGGAGGAAAACACTTACCTCTCCCTGGGCTCCAGATGGAGGGGGACCAGTGAGATCCTCAGGAGAAAGGGACTCTGAAGAATTCTATTTCTCTTAGCCAAGTATAGTGTCGCTCACTTATATATAATCTCAGTATTTTGGGAGGCTGAGGCAGGAGGATCACAAGTTTGCGCCTCGACTGGGTAACTCAATGACTTAGTGAGACCCTGTCTCAAGTTTAAATTAAAAACATGTGAGGATATAGCTCAGTGCAAAGGCCCTGGGTTCAATCAACCCCCAGTACTATTTTTTTTTAAATTCTTTTCTCAAGAGATTTGGGAAGAAAAACTTGAGGGAGGGGGAGGGGAAGGAAGTAGAAGGAGCCACTCAGAGTTCTAAGGACTCCAAGAAGGGATATCCAGAGAGCACAGTCTCTCTCTCTCTCCCTCTCTCCTTTCCCTCTCTCCCCTTCTCCTGCCCATCATTTCTAGGGGTGTGCACTCCTCCTTTGCAAGGCCTGTGAATGTTATTTGAGTGTTTGAAAATACCACAGTTTGCACAAGGGAGTTGTCAGTGTTTGTTTGTGAACATCTGTCTGTGTGTTCTCACTTTAGGGCTGGTCTGTTGACTTGTGTGTGCTTGACCTCCAAGTAAGCCTTGGAGCCAGTGTGGGCCTGTGTGTAAATACGCATGTGATTAAGTCTGTCCTCGTGTTTGGGGGTCTCATGTGTATCAGCCCCGGCTAGTCACCTGCATGTTCATAGGGAAGGTGTGTCTGCCATGCACATGTGTCATACCAGCTGGGCTCTTCTCCTTGCCCCCCTTGGAAGTGGAGGCCTTGCCATGTCCTGGTTGAGGAGATTCAGAGTCCAGAGGCTGGCCCCGGGGACAAAGGTCCTCCCTCGGTCCAGGCACATGGGTCTGGTTCTCCCTGCTCTTTCCACTTCTGCTCTGGGCCTGGCTGTGGAGCAGCCACAAGCGTTTCCAGCTGGAAAACAGCAAAAACTTTTGGTCTTATGTTGAAACAGTGACTACCTTAACCCAGATTTTCACTCTGACCCTGGAGCTTCTTTTGGGTCAGGAGGAGCATCCTGGACATTCCAGCACCTGGATTCCTAGGTTCCTAGGTTGAGATCCCGAATGGAAAGGCCTTCAACTCAGCTCCTGGCCATAATGCTCTCCTGCCCACCCCCACCCCCACCCCTACTCTGTTCCCACGCATTCTTCAGCCATGACATCCCCGCCACAGGGCGCCTGCCCCCAACTGAACTCCTCAGCAGGGCCCTGCTCTGCCTTCCACTTGCCCTGCCGTGGTCTCATGAGCCCACACGCTTGTGTGGCCACTATCATAGGGTTTTCCCTTACCCACGGCTGAGTGTGGGGGAACCTTTATGCCCAGGGAAGGTGTGGAGCTGGCCTTAAACTTCTGGGATTAGCGCTGGCACGGTATTGAAGCTGTCTCTTCATGGGAGCCAACTGTGCTCCAAGCTCTGTGTAAGGTGCCACATTTACATGCCTTATTTCCAGCTGTAACCCTGGGACATGAGTCTAGCATCACCCCCTTTTACGTAGGAGAGAAGAGTTAATATGACTCGTCAGCTAGTCATCGCTGAGTTGGGATTCAAAGACAAGCCTAGACCTTGCTCTTCGTTAACTGTCCAGAGATAATCTAAAGGTCCAGCCACATGTGCCCAAGTGTCCTCTGTATTCGTTCATTACACATTTGCAGACTCAACCAACCACAGATCAAAAATATTTGAGAAAAAATAGTTGTGTCTGTACTGACCATGTGTCAACATTTTTCTTATTATTCTTTAACAACATAATATAATTATTTACAAAACATTTATGTTATATGAGGTATTGTAAGTTATCTGGAGATGCAAGTACTACAAAATTTTACATGAGGGACTTGAGCATCTGTAGGTCTTGAGGTCTGTGGGGGTCTTGGAGCCCATCACCTGGAGGAGTGAGAGATGTCTGGAAGCCTGGAGGTGCAATGTGGGTGCAAAAGTGTGGGGCATTTGTGCAGCACATGAAAAGGGTACTCTCATGTATCAGTATCAGTCCCCAGTGGGCACTGGCATGTGTGTAGTGAATATGTGTCTGCTGTGCACGTGTGTGACAGCAGCTGGGCTCTGTTGTCCCCTCAGTTCCTAAGCCAAGGCCATGCAGGGTGGTGTCTTCAGCGGGAGAGACTTTCTCATGGGATGGAAGAGATGCTGGACCAGTTAGTTATAGGCTAGTGACCTTAGGGAGATCACTTTCCCTGCTGAGTCCAAGGTTTCTGATCTCCAAAATGAGGAAAGTTTATTGACAAGCCACAAGATTGTCTGCACATGTTTGTAATGGGTCACTCTTAGGCAGAAGCTTGGGGCAGTGTGGCTCCCTGGGCATGTCGTGGGTGGGCCAAGACTAAATGAACTCATTAATGTGAAAGCATTTTGTCAACTGGAAAGTACTACGTAAATTTCAACAGACATTAGCATAAGGTGTCATTATCTCTCCAATTAATGTCTTAATGGGTTCAGAGCTTGCCACTGGCTTGTGTGTTTTAGAGCTCCTGCCTGTGTATGTTTTAGGACTGTCTGGGACTGTGTATTTTTTGTGGATCTGTGTGTCTGGATGTCTATTTTTGTATATATGTATTTACAATATGAGTTCTACAGAGGCAATGAACTTGAATGCAGTGGTCATGGGATTGGCCAGGGGAAGGCCTGAGTTGTAAATCTAGAGATCTCAGTTAAATAAATCAGTTCCTTTCTATGCCTCAGTTTCTCTTACAGTAAAATGGGAGATTGGCTAGATCAGTGGTCTCCAACATTTTTGACACCAGGGGATGATTTAGTTGAGACCACTCTCCTAAGGACCTGAGAGGGTGGGGTGTTCGTTCTGTAGGTTGTTGAAGGCAGGGGGGTGGGACTGGAGAGGGAAGGAGTGCCTGGGGATTGGGGACCCCTGGGCCACCTGATTGCTAAAGTCCCTCCCACATTCTGTTGCTCCGTATCTCAGTAGGCTAACTGTGTGTCTCTGGGCATGGATTTGCTAGCCAAAAGAGAACTTTTATGGCAGCTTATTGATTCAAATACAGAGTGCCTTCCACCAAAGAGGGGTGTGTGTCTGACCCCCATGGCTCTGCATTTGACACCATGGGTATGGATGTCACCATAAGTCTGTAGGAACACTAACCACATGCGTCCAGTTCTCTGTGTGATGAAGTAAGTGTGTATGTGTCTACCTCAGGGGGCCAAGTAGGAGGAGAAACCTGTGTGTGAGGCCTTGAGGTTAAAATAATTTGTGCAATGCTGACCGCCTGGCCTGCGCAGCACTCTCAGGGGGTCGAGAAGCAGATGTCACCAGGGGTGGGGCTGCAGGGAGGCCGCTGTGGTTCTACCTCTGGCTCAGCCTCCTGCCTCCCCAGTCCAGCCCAGCCCAGTGTGAAGCTCACATCTGGGTACCCTCCAAAGTGGCCAGTTCTATGGCTCTGCTTCCTTGGCTCTAGACTTCTCAGAAAGCAGACAGGCTTAGACTGTGTGTGTTGGCACATGCCTGTAATCCCAGCATACTCAGGAGGCTGAGGCAGGAGGATTGCCATGTGTTCAAGGCCAGCCTGAGCTACACAGTGAGTTCAGGACCTGATTTTTGAGACAAGGTTTTGCTACAGAGACCCTGTCCAAGGGGGGGAGGGAAAGAAAAGAGAAGGAAAGAAAAGAAAAGCAGGCAGGTTTCTTAGCCCACCTGTCCACAAACATCTCTCCCTAGCTCCAGAGCGGTTCAGTCTCTTCCTGCTGGCTGGGAAGCTCCCAGTGTGTGCCATGGTTTCCCACATCTTCCCACCTGCTCCAAATCTTACTGGTGCTTATGCCTTCTATTCATTTTTTGCATATCTTCCCTTGAATTGATTAAAATGGTATTCACTGCATGAACACTACACACTCAGCAGAATGCCAAGGTTATGGGCCCACAAATAGATTGTATTAGCTTTCCGTTGCTATAACAAAATACCCAAGGTAATTGACTTCAAAAAAATAAAAAGTCCATTTGGCTCTCATTTCTGGAGTTTCCAGTGTAAGGCAATACGCTGGGGGGCATTGTTTTGGGCAGCTGGCCAGGCGGCGGATTGTGGTGGGAATCTGTGGCAAAGCAAAGCTGCTTGTCTCATTCTTGAGGCAAAAAGAAGAAAAAGGGACAAAAGTTCCATAATCTCTTTTGAGGACATGCCCTCAGTGTTATAAGGACCTCCCCTACAGTTTCATCTCCTAACTGTCCACAGTGCCTCCCAGTAGCACCACTCTGGGGACCAAGCATGTAACACATGGATCTTTGGGGAGCTGGAGGTCTAGCTCTGTGGTTAAAGTATTTGCTTAGTATACAAAAGGACCAGCGTTTGATTACCTGACACCACATAAAAATTAGCCGGGCATGGTGGCAGACGTCTGTAATCCCAGCACTTGGAAGGCTGAGGGGGGAGGTTGCCATGGTTTGAGGCCAGACTGGGCTACATAGTGAGTTCAGGACCAGCATGGACTGGAGAGCGAGACCCTGTCTCAGGGAAAGAAAAAAAGAAAAATAATACATGGATCTTGGGTGCCACTGACTCAAACCATAGCATCACAGCATAGACACGGTCATCTCACCTCATTGTGTTTTCTTCAGATTCTGGTCCCTGTCTAATCTCTGTGCCAGTATCTGTGTCCTTGGTTTTGTTTGGGGCTTCTTCTGGCTTGCTAATCGTTGCTAGGGTGCCTAGTCACCTGGGGTGCGAGGTGTTTGCTGAAAGATGAGGGAATACAGGATGCAACTGCATCTTCTGGAGCTCCCATCTTGGTAGAGGTTGGTTATCTACGATGCTAGGATTTTACATTTATGTATTTATTTTTGAGACAGGGTCTCGCTCTATGGTTCAGGCTGTTCCTGATCCCACTATGTGGCCCAGGCTGGCCTTGAACTCATGGCAATTCTCCTGCCTCAGTCTCCCAAGTGCTGAGATGATAGATGTGCACCACCGTGCCTGGCTTAGGTGGTGCTGGGGAGTTGAACCCAGGGATTTGGGCTTGCTAGGCAAGTGCTCTAATTGCTGAGCTGTGACCCAATCCAACATTTATTTATTATTTATTTATTGTATGGAGGTTCTTGCCCATGACCCTCACATTGAACTATATCCTCAGCCCATTTATTTATTTATTTAGAGACAGGGTCTCGCTCTGCAGTCCAGATGAGTCTTGAATTCACTAGGTGATTCAGGTTGGCTTTGAATTCATGACAGTCCTCCTGCCTCAGCCCCTCAACTGCTGGGATTACAGGTGTGTGCCATCACGCCCAGCTCCATTTTGTTATTTTTGACTTTGAGGCAGGGTCTTGCTAAGGTGCCCAGACTGAGCTTGAACTTGTGACCCTCTTGCCTCAATCTCCCAGAGTGCTGGAATTACAAGCCTGAATCTTCAGGCTCTGCAGACTGAGATTCGATTTGGTTTTACTTTTTATGGTGCTAGAAATTGAATCTAGGGCAGTATGTATGCTAGGTGAGTGTTTTGCCCTGAGCTCCATCCCTTGCCCTGTATTATTGTTATTATTATTTTTTATTTAAAGATTTTTTATTTTAAGAGACACATCCTTACTATTTTGCCCAGGCTGGCCTTGAACCCTGGGCTGGAGTGATCCTGCTGTCTCAACTGCCTGAGTAGTTGGGACAGCAGGTACAAGCTACTGTGCCCTGCTTTTGCTGTAATTTCAACTAGAAGGCAAGCATGATCTCCTAGGAAATTCTAGAAGCTGATGCCTCATTGCACTTCTTCTGGTGGCATTTGAGGGTCAGAGTTGCCATAGGGTGTGGGGGCCCACGGGATCAGACCGAGAAGCACAGGACTGTGTGGGAGGATTAACTCGGTCCCTGGCCTATTCTCTCCTCACCAGCTGCTTTTCTTGGAGACATTGCTCTTGATGAGGACGACTTGAGGTCCTTCCAGGTGCTACAGGCTGCAGATCTCAGACGGCATTCTGCCTGTAAACTGGCCATCAAAACTGCAGGTATGCTGGGGACATGCTAGCCCTCTGTGTCCCAGAAATGAGTTCCAGACTTGGATAAACAAGGAACCCCCCTGTTCCCAGCCAGGCCCTCCCAGGACAGAAGCCATGAATTTGAACCCAGGGCATGGCTTGTCTTCCCTTGGGATAGCTCTGTCCCTTCCCCAGAGGAGCAGTAAGGGTAGACATCCCGGGAGCAAAGAGCTGACATCCTTTCTGCTCAGAGCTTACAGAGTGCTTTCAAAAGTATTATCTAACTTGACTGTCCCCAGCCACCTTCAGAGGTATGTATCAGGACAGCTCTTGTTTTAAACCTCTTGGAGATAAAGTTGCTTGCTCCAAATTACATAGCTAGTTGGTAGCAGGACTGGGACTAGAACCCAAGCCTTCTCATTCCAAGTCTATGGTACTGTACCCAACACTGTGGTCTCTTTCTGGTTTCCTGGTCCAATTTTGCAAGCATCTTGGCATTCTTGGGGACCCATCTCAGGAGGTTCTTTTGTAAATCTGACCCAACTGTCCCCTAGATGTGATGGTATACCTTCATTTTTCCACTTTCCCTCTGCTCTGTGCCTACAAGGTTTGATCTCAACATACCACATGGATATGATTTGTTCCCATGTCACATCTCCCTAGCTGGACCCAAAGGTCTTCAAGGTCAGGGATGACCCAGGCATGTGACAACACCCATGGTGCTGGAACTTGGAGGAATGAGGGGAGGGAGGACCAAGGGCCCGGCCTGGGGTATCTCCTCCCAGCCTTCTCACCACTCTGCAAAAGGGCCAAGACTTGTCACCACTGTTATGACACCTATATGTGGTCCTGAGAGCCTGGGAGCTCTCCCATTGCCCAAGGGTGGGGACTCCCACTGTGGGTAGTTCTAGAGACACTCCAGTATGCCAGGCAGTTGTCCTGTCCATCAGGAGGGTGGATCCTGAAGTGGCCCACCCAGGGAGTAAAGGTCTACTGGCAGTGAGGATAATCTGGTGGCCTGATGACAAGGTTTACATGACCTTAGTTGGGACCAGTAGGTGTGGCACAAAGAAAGCCACACAGGGAATCTTCTGCCAACCCACCAGGTGACTTCAGGCCAAGCTTCAGCCTTCGTCTCCTCATCTGTCAGATGCAGCCATGGTTCTTGCCCACATCCTGTTGAGCTGCTATATCATGTGAAAACAGGAATCTGAGAAACTACGAGAAAGCGCATAGTTCTGTATGTGCCACAGATATCAACGTTTAGTGGATGATAAGGCCTATTTTCCAAATCAGATCCCCTGGGTCCCCGCAGTTCCTAAGAAATGAGTACATCACTGTTCTCTTTCACAATTATAGCCCATCCTTGTCATTTGTGGTAGGTATGAATAGCTAGAGTGGAACTTCATAGCTATATAGAGTGTTATCATTCGTCACCATGAGCACTCAGTGAACACTGAGTCATTGCTCCTAGGGGAAGTCTGCCAGCCTCGGGTCACATTTTTGCCAACTGATCACCATATGACCATATTGGATGTGGGCTTCAGTTAAAGATACATGATTTAATACCTAGTTGGTTTATTAACATTGAACTCATCGCCCAGTCTACGGCCATGCCACCGTGAATGCGCCTGATCTTGTCTGAACTCACAGCCCACAGCACTAACTCAGATCTGAACAAATTTATCTTACACGTTCGTTTCTCTGTAAGACACATCCTACCCTGCTTACCTTAGGGACAAGCAGCAATTCGGTTATATACTTGGGAGCCATTTCATTGTAGTTTACTTGTTTTTATTTATGTATTTTTGATACAGGGTCTTGCTCTGTAGTCCAGGCTAGCTCTGAACTCACTATGTAGCTCGGGGTGGCCTTGAATTCATGGCAGTCCTCCTGTCTCAGCCTCCCAAGTTTTGGGATTACAGGCATGTGCCACCACACCCAGTCATGAACTACCAGCAAAATCATCAACAAAAATGCAGTACAGGTGGCACTCAGCATATCTCAAGGACACTTGCTGACCATAGGAGAGCTGCCAACAGTCCGGCAGCGTTGCCTTGTTCAGCCTCCGCTGGGAACAGGCACGTCAAACTCACCTTTTTCACTGTTCTATGCAAGTCCACATATGACGTGAAAGCCCTGAGAGTGTTGGTTTGGGGGTGACAAGTAAATTTGAACAAGTAGACAAATTCACAAGTACAAGAAAGGCATGGTGGTACAGGCCTGTGATCCTAGCATTCTGGGAGGCTAAGGCAGGAGGTCACAAGTTTGAGTCCAGCCTGCATAATTTAGGAAGACCTTTACTGAAAAATTTAAAAAAAAATTTTAAAAATTAAAAATTTAAAAAAAAATGCTGGGGATGTAGCTCAGGGTGAAGGCCTTGGGTTCAATCCCAAGTACCGTAAAACAAAACAAAACCAGAAAAAGCAAATACAGAATCCACAAATAACAGGGCTCTGTTATACTTTATGCCCGCCACTCACTGGCGGTCAAGGTTATTCTCCTTCAATTCCAGGAAACGCCTCCACCCCCAGCTGCCAGGGCACAAGTGGGCAGCCTCCGAGGGAGACCCGAGGCAGATGGAGAGGCAGACCCCGCAGCCGGCGGGCAGCCACTTCCAGACCAGAGCGTGTGTGGCCCGATGGTGTCATCCCCTTTGTCATTGGGGGGAACTTCACTGGTGAGCGCTGGTGTGGACCAAGCTATCGCCCGGCCTCCTTCCTCTGTCTGTTCACAAGCTCCTGTGCAAGCCGTGTGCTTTTGGAGTGTCGATGACGTGAGCAGTGGGTGCGTGTGGGACACACGGGCACTGTGACAGCCTGGCTTCCTTCCTCCTGACAGGCAGCCAGAAGGCAGTCTTCCGGCAGGCCATGAGACACTGGGAGAAGCACACCTGTGTCACCTTCTTGGAGCGCACTGATGAGGACAGCTATATTGTGTTCACCTATCGACCCTGCGGGTGAGCAGGGACCCCTGGGCATTTCCCCCTTGGACCTGACCCCACCCAGTTTCTGTCCCAGACACTGCTGCTGCCCTCAGATGGGCACTGCCCTGGGTCACCCTACCCCCTCTTGCCACAAAGCTTTTCTGGTTGCTGCGGCTCTGAACCTAGCACAAAGCCTAGGCACTGGGTGCTTAGGGCCCTCCCCCCTGCCCCTCCTCTCCCACGCTGCCCTGGCAGCCTGGCCCCGCCCCTGAGTGGATGCACTCCCCCAGCTCGGGACCACCCCCCTGAGCTGGCCCCGCCCTCCAGGTGCTGCTCCTACGTGGGTCGCAGGGGTGGAGGCCCCCAGGCCATCTCCATCGGCAAGAACTGTGACAAGTTCGGCATTGTGGTCCATGAGCTGGGCCATGTCATTGGCTTCTGGCACGAGCACACAAGGCCAGACCGGGACCGCCATGTCTCCATTGTGCGTGAGAACATCCAGCCAGGTATCACACACCTCTTGCTCCAACCCCATCTCTGGGGCCCCTTGTGGGGTGGGAGCAGTACCTGCTGCCCCTAGCCCAGGGGTCTGGACCCCACCATAGACAGCTGCTGGTAGCAGCTCAGGGACTCCCCATTCACTGTGGAGCTAGCATGGGTCCTGAGCCACGCTGAGCAGCTGGGCCAGCCTTGAGGGTAGGTGCACTTGGCCCATCCGTGGATACTGTTGAAGGCCTTTCTCTCCACCTTTCTGGGGTCTCCTATCCTCTAGGGGCTTTTCTCCCCATTTTCTTCCTTTCCTTTCCCCACCCTGTCTGCTAGGCCGCCTCTGCCCCCCACTGTTTCCTTCCCATCTTTCTCTGGCTCTTCCCTCCAGCAACTCTTCTGGTCACTGGCCCCTCTGCTGGACGGAACGTTTTGCGTGTGTGTGCTATTGAGGATGAAACTCAGGGCCTTCACACTGAACTACACCCCCAGTTTTTGATTTTTGAGACAGCATTTCACTAAGTTACTAAATTGCCCCAGCTGGGCTGAAACTTGAGATCCTCCTGTCTCAGCTTCCCAGAGTGTTGGGATTATAGGTCTATGCCGCTCCCCCCAGTTTTCTGGCTGCTCACCAGACCCTCAAGGAGGGGCCCTCGCAGGTCCAGGGAGGATCCAGGGCCTGCCCCTAGCCCCCCCCCCCCATTCCTTTTTTCTCACCTTTTCAGGGCAGGAATATAACTTCCTGAAGATGGAGGTCCAGGAGGTGGAGTCCTTGGGGGAGACGTATGACTTTGACAGTATCATGCACTACGCCCGCAACACGTTCTCCAGGTGAGCGGTAGCCCAGCCTTTTCCTGTCCTGCCCTGGCCTCTCCTCGTCAGTCGCTTTCTGCCTCCTGTTTCGCCCTGGCCTGGCCTGCTACAGCAGGTACCTAGGGCAAGAATGACCCTCCAGTGGCGATAACCCGTCAACATGGAGCCCGTGGATGCTACTTTTTCTACTGCCTTCTTCCACAGGGTTGGTGGCAGGGCCCTGTTTGCTTGTTCGTTTGTGGTACTGGAAGTCTAGCCAAGGCCTTCACATGCACTACATCTGCAGCTCATATTTTAGTTTTGATTTTGAGACAGTCAGTTCAAGTCACCAGTTGCTCAGGCTGGACTCTAACTTGCAATCCTCCTGCTTCAGCCTCCCAGAGCACTGGGAGCAGGCTTACCGGCCTCTACCACCAAGTGGCTAGGGCCCAGGTTCTTTGTCTACTGGTGTGCACACTGAGGAAACCTGGTCCAAAAGTTAAAATCTAGTGCTCTGTGAGCTTCACCATGCACAGGGTCACCAAACCGACCCATCCCAGGGAGAGCTAAGGGCTGAGTTTTTCTCTCATCTGTCACTGGAGGGAACACATTTTCCTCTTTGGTTCACCGGTGGTAAACACCTCTTTCTAGTTATCTGCCTTTTTGTGATGGGTTAATTTGCACAAGGTCTGGCCTCTGTCATGGCTTAGCCTTTATCTCCCACTCACTGAGACCCCAGCTTACCAGAAGTCACAGTCAGAAACCACGAAGCCTGAGTGTGGGAAGTGACTCCTTCCTGGACTGGCTTTCCTGGACTGACCTTGCCTCATCCCCATCCCTGTCCCAAGTGGTTGCCCCACCCCCACTGCTCAGCGCTCCTTCTACCCCTCTTCCTGCTCCTGACCTGAGGGAACTGAGCAAGGCAGGGCAGTGAGGTCACTGTGCCCTCACACTCACAGGCCCTCCTCTTTCCCACCACATCCGACCCCACCCCCTCCTGTGCCCAGCTGGGTGTGAGTCAGGGGCCCCAGGGAGGGGCCGGATGCCTGCTTCCCTTCCTCCTGCCCCTCCCAGATGGGAATGAAGCGGGGCACCAGGATACCGGTGGATTGGAAGCTGGCGGGGCTATGTCCAGGGACCAGCCACGGTGGAACCTTACCTTGCCCTTTGGCCTGGCTCCAGGTGCTGTCATCTGCCGCCATCAGCAGGTGCAGAGTTGGTCCTGGGAAACTATCGCTGGGGTTGAGTCAGCACCAGGGCCTCAGATGGAGGCTTTGGGTGGGGCTGCAGCGATGAGGAGCTGGGGCCAGGCTGAGCCAGGGCCCTTGACCTCCCAGCACGTTCCCATGGCTGCCACGGGGCAGGGTGGCTGCTGGTCAGTGGGCAGCATAATGACAGGGTGAGACGTCTCCACTCACCACTGACCCTGCTAAGGAATGTCTGGGCTCTGACAGGGTCGCGACCCATGAGTACAGCAGGCACACAACCCTCCTTCCTTGCCCACCTTCCTCCAGCTCACTCTCCTTTTCCTCCTCAGGGGCATCTTCCTGGACACCATTGTCCCTAAGTATGAGGTGAATGGCGTGAAACCTCCCATCGGCCAAAGGACCAGGCTCAGCAAGGGGGACATCGCCCAAGCCCGCAAGCTCTACAAGTGCCCAGGTCAGAGCAGGGAAGGGACAGGCGAGGAGGGCGGAGGGCAGGGGCCAGGGATACATAAGCCAGGTGCTAAGAAGGTCACAGTTGTAAGTCTTAGAGAAAGATGTTGGACTGAGCCCATAGTGCAGGCCTGTAATCCCAGCACACTGGGAAGCTGAGGCAGGAGGATTGAAAGTTTGAGCCCAGCCTCGACAATTTAGCAACTTAGCACGATTTTGTCTGAAATTAAAACAAAACAAAACAATATGGTGGGAATTGGCAGTGAAGCCTCAGGACTGAAGGAGAGAGAGAGAGAGAGAGAGAGAGAGAGAGAGAGAGAGGTTCAGAGGAGGAGGGATTTCAAGGGTGAGGCAATGTCCAGTTGGGACCACACTGGGGCTAGGGGCAGGTGGCAGTGGAAAGCTGAGCTGCCCACCCCCAGAGAGTCTGAGAGAGTGAGGGTGAGTGGCAGAAGCCAAAAAGGAAAGGGACAGAGCCATTCCAGGGCAGCAAGGAGGAAATGAAGCCCACCACAGGAGCCTGACCGTAACTCTGCAACCCACGTTGCCTTGACAACAGGGCATCCTGTTACCCTGGCAGCAGTAGGCCTTGGGAGGTAGGATAGTGTATGCCTGTGCATGAGGAGGAGGATTTTAAAGGGGCAGGACCAGCCCCGACTCAGCAAGTCCCTTCTCCTCCAGAGCTTGGGGGGTGGGTGAGCCAGAAGGTAGGGGGCCTCAGCGCCCACAGCCAGCTGTCCACTCTCTTCCTTTCTTTGACAGCCTGCGGAGAGACCCTACAAGACAGCACAGGCAACTTCTCCTCCCCTGAGTACCCCAATGGCTACTCTGCCCACATGCACTGCGTCTGGCGCATCTCAGTCACACCTGGGGAGAAGGTAACCGTGGTCGGGGGTTCTGAGGCATCTCTTCTCTGCCAGGATCTCAGGAATTGGAGAGCATGTCTCTTCCTGGGAGCCTCTGTTCAGGGACTTCCATTGCAGGGGTGACCTACCCAATGGTTGCAAATTCCTCACATCCTCAAGTGTAAGGGCTTCCGCCCAGCCCAGCCTCGGCGGTTCTTGGTGGGTGTGAACCAGCATTGATCTGTGGTAGCATCACTGAGCACCTGCCGCTGTCTGGCTTTTTTGAGGACTTTCTAGTGCATCTCACAGGGTCTTGCTCTATATAACCCAAGCTGGTCCTGAATTCACTATGGAGCCCAGGCTAGCCTTGGACTCACAGCAATGCTCCTGTCTCAGCCCCCTGATTGCTGGGGATTACAGGCCTGTGCCACCACGCCCAGCTTATGTGGTGCTGGGGAATTTAACTTAGGTACTTAATGCTTACCTAAGTGCTTGCTAGTCAAGTGTTTAACCACTGAGCCATTCCTCCAGCCCTTTCTCTGCATTTTTTTGGCCACCATATATGTCTTCATTTTAGAGGAGGCAACTGGGAACACAGAGATTACGTAACTTGCTTCAGGACACACAGCTAACAAGAAATGAAGTAGGATTCGAACTCTTCCCAGTGCTGGGTTCCAGCCAACCTTGTCCCTGATGGCCTGGGTGTCCTTGGAAAAACTAGTCAGGGCTCACAACTTATGTCTGTCTTATCAGGGTCAGGGATTCCTGGAGAGCCCCTCCATGTTCTGAGTTCTGCCTGGGAACACTAAGGGGCAAAGCGAATGTTTCCAGTGGGAGCATTTTCCTGGTGCGCTGCTCCTTCCCAGCTTCCTTCCTCCCACCTGTGCTGGGACCCCTGTCCTGGCCCCCTTGTGAGCCCAGCTGTCTCTCACCAGCCTACCATGGCTCCTCCCCTCGCTGTCCCCTATGCATCAATCCTGATTCAGAGATGTCTTGGCCCCGCCTTCCTGCTCACCTTAAGTGGCTTAAGTTCTCACTTCTCTCCTTTGCTGTCACTGTGACGCTGGCACCCAGGCAAGCTATGGAAGTGGGTCAGAGCCGACTCCATCTTCTTGGTCTACTCAGACAGAACCTCCTCCAGGAAGACTTCTCTGCCTGTTAGTCCTACACCGAGTGCTGGAGAGCTCCAGAGCCTGCCTCATGCAATCTCCTCCAGCATGGTTGTTCGGCTTGTTTGACTATCTGGGGTGAGGAGAGGCTCACTGCTTCTCAGAATTTTCCATTCGAGGTCCAGACGTGGTGACACATGCCTATAATCTCAGTACTCTGGGAGGCTGAGGCAGAAGCCTCCCAGTTTGAGCCTAGCCTGGACAATTTAATGACTTAGTGAGACCCTGTCTCAAAAAAGAAAAGGGAAAAGGGACTGGGATAATAGCTCAGTATGGAAGCCCTAGGTTCAACATACACACACACACACTCACTCACTCACTCACTCTGTTCCATTCAGTTCCAGCCCAGTGGTTCCCCAGCCTTTCTGACAGCAGGGCCTGGTATAATTGGAAACCCTTTTCCCAAGGATGGAGATGGAGGGGTTAAGGGAGGCATTTCTTTCTTGCAGTAGGTTGTGAGAGGATAGTTTTGAAAAGGTAAGCAGCTTCATCTGGAAACCGGGGAGCAAATCCCTGCCCCCTGTCAATTAACGGCGGCATTAGAGCCTGATAGGAGCCTGCTGACAGGAGGCGGAGCTTCACTCACTACTCACCTCTTGCCTTGTCAATCAGAAGCAATATTAGCACCTGATAGGATCATCCTGACCTTCATGTCTTTATCACTCCCAAGACTGAGCTATGTGGCTTTCTTTCCCTTGATAAGTACATGGTACTTCATGTTCAGCCACGAGCGAGATTTGGCCTTATTATTGATTGCATCATCCGTTCTGTGTCATCTCTTTCTAAACCATTTGGAGTCACAGCTTCCCCACGCCACAGGTGGCCATGGCCTTTTCCTCTGCCATGGCACGTTTAATAAGCACGTTTCTGAGTCTGTCCTGAGTTTTGACCAAATGCTGAATAGGCCACAAACCAAAGCAAATCCAACCTCTCTCTCCACGGATGGTATCTATCCATGAGTGTGCAGACTTCCAGCAGCTGTGACGCCTCATCGTGTCATTGTCCTTGAGCCGCAGGTGTCTACCTGTGTGGGCATCTGTGCTCCTTCTGAGACCTTGCCTTTGTCACCTTTCTTTCCCCGGCACCCCAGTGGTTCATAAATGCTGATCACACATTTTGGAATGCCTTACTGAATCATACCCACCTTTCCACTAATTGTTAACCTCTCCCCTTTTATTGGGGTGCTGGGGGATCAAACCCAGAGCCTCATGCATGCTAGGCCTCCAGCTCCATAAACGCCTTTAAAATGAAAAAGATATGATATTGGAATTGAACACAGGGCTTTCTCTCTGCTACATTCTCAGCCCCTTTTTGTTATTTGTTTGAGACACAGTCTTGCTAAATTGCTTAGTCGCCCAGCTTAAGTTTGAACTTGAAATTCTCCTGCCTCTCCGTCCCAGCGTGCTGGGATTCCAGGCCTGTACCACCGGGCCTGATGAGAAGTGTTTTTGATGGTCTTGTTGCAAGTGAACTGGCTTTCAGGAATCAAGCTCTTCTCTTTAGAGCTTTTCTTTGTAGAGGTTGTTTGTTTAGCAGGGGATTGACATTCAGCAGAATAGTTGGCAGTTCCCAGAATCCACTCCTTACTTCCTCCCCGTGTACACGTGCACACATACCCTGCTCAGAGATCAGGAAAGCTTTTTCTCTGAGTTCTCAAGATTACACATGCTGATCACATCTGCAAGTTATTCGACTGTTATCTGATGTCATTTGTGAGCCAGAGGACAAAAGCTGACTCACCGAGGTGCCCGCTGGCTCCTTTTCTTCTGTACTATTGAGAAGCTTCTATTTTCTTTCCAACTGATGCTCTTTTTCTTTTCCTTTCTTTCTTTCTTTCTTTTTTTGGCTCTTTGAAGATCCTCACATATGACAGACCTTTACTAAGAATGGAAGGATTCTGTCACTTCTCTTGGTTGGTGTCCTACTGTCTTCCCTCAGAAGTGGACCCATCCCTTCCTTGTTCATCTTGTTCCAAGCCTCACTTAACATTGTAATCCTTTGCACTGAGTTGAGCTGGCTGAATCCTGGCTTCATCCCTCTCCTAAGGGTCCCTGCCACTCCAGCCTTTGGAAATCTCAAATGCATATAATAATAGCTAGCAATTTCTGAACACATGGTTGGTCAGGTGTGTGTTCAATTTCTTAGGTGTTTTGTTTTTATTTATTTATTTATTTTTTTTGCAGCGCTAGGGATCAAACCCATGGCCTTGTGCATGTTACACAAGTGTTCCACCACTGGGCTACATTCCCCCCACCCTTTCAAATTTTATTTGGAGACAGAATGTCACTGAGTTTCTCAAGCTAGCCTTGAACTTGAGATCCTCCTGCCGCAGTCTCCTAAGTATCTAGGATTGCATACGTGCACCATCACACCCAGCTTTGCTTGGTCTTTTCATAGTACAACAATACCATAGACCCACTGCTGACGTAGGCAACAGGCTTGGGACATTCAGTTGCTGGCCCAAGGCCACATAGAGCTAGATCATGACACATGTGTCTAGTTGTAATCTGATGGTGCTACAAAGCCTTGTGGCATGTCAACAATTGTTCCTACTGTGTGCCTGGCACTGGGTGAGTCACCAGGATATACAGACGCACAAGCCCCGGGAGCATAGAGTTGGGTGGAGACTTTCATTTTCTTTCCTCATCAGGGGTTTGGCTCAGTCGGCAGGTTGAGGCAGGTCAGCTCCTTCCGCTGTTCTTCCTTCCTGTGGGTGCTGTCCTGTCTCTAGCAGGCACAGGACCTGCCCTAGGAACCTCTCTATCCTCCCTCTCTCTGGCTACCTCCGTAATTCCCAGAAGACTTTTGTCCTTTCTCAGACCTGGCTAGAGTTCCAGTGGAAGAGTGAGCTAAGGATAAAAATTCCACGCTAACCCGTGAGTGGCTGCAGAAGTGCCTGCAGTAAAAACTGGTTGTGAGGGAACCCAAGACGACACCTGGTGACAGTAACACTGACAGGACGTGTAGGAAAACAAGTGCTATTTTCTGTCGCTCCTCTTCTGCATCTCCCTTAAAAATTGCAGTTTTACTCAGGTGTGGTAACGTGTGTAATCACAGATACTCAAAGGGCTGAGACGGAGGATTGCGAGCTTGAGCCCAGCCTGGGCAGCTTTAAAAAAGGCTGAGGACATGGCTCAGTGGTAGAGCGCTTGCCTAGCTGCCCCAGGGCCTAGGATCCATCCCCAGCACAAAAATGCAATCTTTTTGCTTTTTTTTTTTTTTTTGAGTCAGTCTCACTCTGCGTTTCAGGCTGGTCCTGAATTCAGTATGTGACCCAGGCTGGCCTTGAACCCAGTAATCCTCCTGCCTCAGTGTCCTGAGTGCTGGTATTACAGGCATGTGCCACCACACCCAGCTTGTTTTTGCTACTTTGAACTGACTGTGGGTGTTGTTATAGCAATTACCTGCCAGGTGAAGTAGTAGACATGTTCCAGTGACAGCCTCAGTATTCCCCACGACAATTTCATGAGCTAAGTCCTGTCATCCCTTCTGTGTAGAAGAGGAAACTGAGGCTCCAAATGCTGCAGTGAATCTTGCCCGGTTTTGCACAGATTGTAGCCAGAGAAGAAGCATTTAGTTCTAGACTCTGACTCCAAAGTCTGTGATCTTTCCAAAGTAAACCTTAAATAAAGCTACCTGTGCTGGCAGCTGGACTTTGGCATCTATTTTGTCTGCTGGGAATTTGCTTTCTCCGCCCCTTCCCCAGTGCTCAGCTTATGGCTGAAGTGTGGTTGATAGGAGAGCCTTCTCCGGCCATGCGTGTAGTTGTGTGTCCGGTGCATGCAAGAGTCCCTTGAGGGTCTCGCCACTTGTGTCACTAGCATCTGACCCAAGGACTTGCCTTCTTGCCTTGGCTCCCAGGCAACAAAGCAGGAGGAGGAGCACGTGGTCAGCAGCAGGCATTACGGGGAGCCAGGAAGATCAGAGCTGCTGTCCCCACCCGCATGCCCATCCCTGTCTTCTGTAATCTTGTGTGCTCTTCGAGGTCCCACCCATGTGCTTCCTCCTTCGGGATATATTCCCCTACCCCCACCCTCAACCGCAGGAGGAGACCCTCCCTCCTCTGCAGAGCTCCGACTGGACCCCCCCCCACCCCCAAGTCCCTGCTTCACAGCCTGAGGACCTGGGGCTCCAGGGATGGGGGACGGGAGATGCTTGGTTTTAGCATAGCTACTGTTAAGAATTACCTAGCATCTGTAGTCCCAGCATTTAGGAGGCTGAGGCAGAAGAAATGCAAGTGTGAGTCCAGCCTGGGCAATTTAGCAACTCAGCAAGACCCTGTCTCAAATAAACAATGAAAAAGGGCTGGGGATGTAGCTCTGAGTGAAGGCCCTGGGTTGGATCCCCAGGACTGAAGGGCAGGAAGGGAATTAACCAGCAAGCCCAGGGAGGCCACCTGGAAAAAGGTAACGAGGGTTAGTTTGGAAGTCACAGTTCCTTGGTTTGAATCCTAATTATGTTGTCTGTTGGCTGTTCAATTTCGGAGGGTGTTGCTTAACTTCTCTGGGCTTTTGTTTTCCTGTCTGTAAAACAGGCTTGGTTATGGTACCTCCTTCATGAGGTACACATGTGTAGTAACCCAAAGAGTGTACAGAAACACTTGGAGTTATATCTAACGCGTAGAGAGGATTTCGCCAATGTTAGCTGTTCTTTTCTTTTTTCTTTTTTTTTTCTTTTTTTGAGACAGGGTCTCGTTCTGTAGCCCAGGCTGGCATTGGACTCAGAACAGTCTGCCTGCCTCAGCCTCCGGAGGGCTGGGATTACAGGAGTGTACCACCATGCCCAGCTTTATGTGATGCTGTGGAACTCAGGCCCTTGTGCAAGCACTTTAACTGCTGTGCCATTGTTCCAGCCCCTAGCCATTCTTACCTTCTTCTCTATTCCTAATGTATTAAATGAGCAAGTTGTGGCCGATTTCCCTGGCACCCTCCTTGCCTCTCTCTACTTTTAGGGTTCTAAGCTCAACCATTTAAAAAAGCAAAATCACCTTAGCTGAGCATAGTCGTGAACACATGTAATCCCAGCACTCTAGGAAGCTGAGGCAGGAAGATCACAAGGGCCCAGCCTGGTCAATTTAGTGACTGAGTGAGACCCTGCCTCACTGTGAAGGCCCTGGGTTCATTGTCCAGTACCAAGCCAACCAGCCAACCAACCAAACACAGAAACAAAGAAAAGAAAAGAAATTGAAGCAAACGAAAATCTAATAGTGAAATTCACTACCTGGGCAATTTAGCAATTTAGTGAGACTTTATCTCAAAACGAAAATCAAAACTAAAAATAGGCCAGGAGTGTAGCTCAGTGGGGAGATCCTGGACTTGATTCCACACACACACAAAATAATAATAATAATAATAATAATAATAATAATAATAATAATTTTCCTAAGCCCTATGAGGCAGGTCCTATTGTCATTAACTCCTTACAGATAAGGAAACAGGTGCCCGTGACTTCAGTGATGTGCCTGTGAGCATGCAGCAAGTCCATGTTGGGGCCAGAGAGTGAGTGGCCAAGGGCGACGTGATTCACAGTACAGACGCCGCTGTCTGAGAGGAGAAGGAAGCCAGGCCTTTTATCGGTTCTCCTGTGGAATATCCACCACTTGTTAGGAGACCTCCCCGCTTGGGGGTGCCCGACTCCTTAGGGTAGCTATGTTTCCACCTCCATCTTTTACACAAAGATACTGTGGCTCCAGGAAGCCCAGCTTCAGGCCCAACATCCCAGCCAGGAAGTGGTAGGGCTGGCCAGATTTTCTTTGGCAAAGGGCAGAGCCCCTGCCATCAGGGCACAGCTGTTTCCACATGACAGAAGTTGGTACAACTCTTAATTAGACACCTTCAGTCCCAATATAGCCGTCGCTCTGCCTCCCCAGAGGGTGTCCTAACCACCCACACAAGTCACTTCCTCCTGAGTCAGGTGCCCTGTGGTCTCTCCTGCCCCTTGGCAGGTCTTAGGTGGGCCCTTTGGGATTCTGCCTGCTTGGCGTGGTTTCTCCCGAATCCCTCCTCCCTGGATGGAGACAGGGCTGCCTGTGAGGATGAAGGGAAATCTGTGTTTGTTCTTGGCAAAGCTGCTGAGCCCAAAGACTGGCAGGACCCAGGGACCGTGTGGGGGACAGAAGTTTGGGAGTTAGGGTACCCTCCTGTGGTCTTCTGCATTTTTTCTTTTGTCCAGAATAATCCCTTTCAGACAGTTTTCTCTCTCTCTCTCTCTCTCTCGCTCTCGCTCTCTCTCTCTCTCTTTCTCATCTCTTTCTCTGTACTGAGGATTGAACCCAGGGCCTTTGCACTGAGCTACATTCTCAGTACCCCCACCTTCCTTTAATTTTTTAAAAAAATTATCGAGATAGGATTTTTCTAAGTAACTAACCTGCCTAGGCTGGGCTCAACTTTTGATCCTCCTAACTCAACTTCTCAGAGTGCCAATATTATAGACATGTGCCACCTTGTCCATCCAACATCCCTTTCAAAGATATTTTGTCATCTATTAGGTTTTTTTTTCTTTTTTTCGAGACAGGGTCTTGCTCTGTAGCCCAGGCTAGTCCTGAACTCACTGGTATACCCTAGGCTGGCCTTAGACTCAGGACAGTCCACCTGCCGCAGCCTCCCAAATGCTGGGATTATAGGTATGTGCCACCACGCTCAGCTTTGTGTGGTTCTGGGGGATCGAACTCAGGGCTTTGTGTTTTCAAGGCAAGCGCTTTAACTGCTATGCCATTCCTCCAGCCCCCTATTAGATATTTTTAAAAAGCACCGATTGTAAAGATTTTGAACAGTCTAGAAATGCATAAGTGAAAAAGTGAAGTACTCTCCCCTGGTCCTGCTTCAAATCCTCCTCTTTAGCAGTGACTTAGGAAGTCTGGGGAACACTTTGTGTGCCCCTCTGGATCCTTCCAGGTGTGTGTGTGTGTGTGTGTGTGTGTGTGTGTGTGTATGTGTAAATATACACACGTAAGACCTCAAACAGGACTTATCTACATGCGCATATGATCTTCTGCAACTTCTCTCACACTCACTAAGCCATGCCCTCGGTGCATGTCAGTGTGTGCAGATTTACCTTATTTGTGTGGTTTCCATGGCTGCATAGCACTGTCACCCCCAGTTCCCTTCAGTTCATTTCCCGTCACCTCTGCTGGTCATTAGTGTTGGATGTTGAAGTTTTTTTTCAAGTTTTCACTACTCCAAAAAATGCTTCAGTAAATACCTTTTGACTCACTCTATATGCATAGGCAAGTCTATCTGTGGGGTAGGTCCCTAAAAGCAATATTCAGGAATTCCAGTCAGAAATATTTATTAAAGCCAGGAATAGGGGGCCACGTTTGGAATCCCACACTCTGGAAGGCTGAGGCAGGAGGATCACAGGCTGGAGACCCAGCTGGGCACTTAATCTTGTATTTGGTCTCAAAATACAAAATGAGAAGAAGGGGCTGGGAATTGTAGCGCAGTGCAGAGGCCTTCGGTTTAACAACCAGTACTGGGAAAAAGAAAAAGAAAAGCACACCAAATATGTGACCTGTGTGGTGAATTAAATGAAATTCTTACATGTTTGGGTGTGGGGTGGAGGAAAGACAGATAGTATGCACATAAACAGAACCTTGTTCAGCAGGCGGATGGTGTCAGGATAGGCAAAGTGTCAAGGGCATTAGCAGCAGGAGGGCAGTCTGGGTCACTGAGTCCTCTTGGGTGGTCGGGAGGACTTCATTGAGTCTGCTGAGCCTTAGCAGAAACTAGTAGGACACGAGGGAGCAATTGGCAGGGAGCTGGGAAGAGCTTCCAGGTAGCAGAGGCTGGGTAAGGTCAGTGTGGCTGCAGCTGAGTGAGTGCGGGGGTGGGGTCCGAGAGACTACAGGGGACCTTTGTAGTGAAGGCTTTGGGCTTTGCCCTGAGTTATAGGATGACAAGATCAAGGACTTCAGGCTGATCCCAGGACAAGATGGTAGTGGGGAGTGATTTGAGGAGAGCTTGGCATTGTGGGCTGCTCACGTGGCTACAGTAGCCATAGGGGTACAGGCTCGAGGAGCCAGCGAGCTGGACAGATGTCAAGGTGTGGTAGTTTCCACGTGAACCCAGGACATAGAAAGAGGAGCGGTGGGGGGGGGGGGGCAGATGCAAGAAGTTGACTTTAAGGGCTGCAGTGCCGGCCTTTCCTGCTTCCCCTGCAGTCACATTTGGCCATTTTCTAAATAGGTGAAAGGTTGGATAATGAGATCGTGTCTGGCTCCATAGCAAGAGCTACCACAGATTTGCAATTTCAGTGTTTGAAAAATCTTAGGACTCATAATAACTTTCAGCTGGGTGTGGTGGGAGCTGCACAGGCTTGTAATTCCAGCACTCTGGGAGACTGAGACAGGAGGATTCCAAGTACCAATCCAGCTGGGTAACTTAGTGACTTTAACAAGACCCTGTCTGGGAAAAAAAGCAAAAATAGGGTTAGGGTTGTAGCACAATTGGAAGACCCTAGATTCAGTTCCTAGTGTCACAAAGAGTAATAGCTCTAATAATCATGACAGCTTTCAATGATAATGTTTAATAAATAATTAAGAATCATATATATTTATCACTTTCCAGAAACATGATCTAACTCAGTTATATCTTGGGCACTGTTTCCCCAAATTGAGATGTATTTAAACTGATATATGAATTTTAAAAAAAAGAAAATGCCAGGCTCTTTGGTAGAACATTCTAGGAGGCAGTGGCAGAAAGATTGCAAGTTTGAGCCCAGCCTGGGCAATTTTGCAACTTGGTGATACCCTGTCTCAAAATCAAAAATAACAGCTGGAGTTGTAGATCAGCACCAAGGTCCTGGGCTACATCCCTAGGATCAAAAAAAAAAAAAAAGACAAAAAGAGGAGTGAGGAACTGAGGAGGAAGTGGCAGAAGGTGAGGGAACATGTGGCAGGGATAGTGAGATAGCAAAGGCTGAGGAGCACGGATCAAGCGGGGTCCTGGGTGGAGGTTGCGGAGGGGCGCTGGCTTAGTGATGGGGCCAAGGCCTAGGGCATTGTGTGCTAGGGTGTGTCCCCTAAGGCACAGAGAAAGGATGTCACAGAACTGAGAGGCCAGAAGGTAGAAGGATCATCTAGGTGGGTGTTAGAATCGCCTAGTGTTGAGACCTGAAGCCAGATGCTCATCCTTGACCAGGCAGAGCATTGACTCTGAGACAGCAGGTGCCAGCGCCCGCCTTGGAATGGGCTCCAGCCTGGCCTGCATTCTGTGCTCATCTGCCTGCAGACTGCCTGCCCCTGCTGCCTGCTAGCACAAAACAGGAGAGCTCCTCGGGATGGATGCCTGACTGCCCGCAGCAGGCCTTGCAGCCGACACGCCTCCAGAGTGCCTGTCCGGCGTGGGGCTTGGAGCCCTCTCAGGGCAGTGGGACTGCTACAGTAGGGCCAGAAGCTCAGGGAGTTTGAGTATCTGTTCAAGAACTCTCAGCAGAAAATATGAGGCTGAGATTCAAACCCAGGCCCAGGCCCAAGGCTGAGTTTTTTTTTTTTAACTGCATGTTCATGCATGCTTATATCTTTTCTTTCTAAGTTCCTTGCAGCCTTAAAGCCTGATCTTAGTATATACACCTAGGATCTAACCCTGCCCTGGATCAGCACCCAGCAGATACGGGCTGATTGGTGACTCAGCCTTCCCCCCCGTCTCTCCTGTGACTCCTTCCCCATCTCAGGTCGCTCAGCACCCTGAGCCCTTTCTGAAGCTGGGGAAACCCTTTCCCCCCTTAAAGACACTTGTGCTTTAGCCAGGCCCAGGGGCACAGTCTAATCCCACTACACTGGGAAGCTGAGACAAGAGGATTGTAAGTCGAAGCCCAGTTTGAGCAATTTAGCTACTTAGCAAGACTGTCCCAAAATAAGGGGCTGGGAATGCAGCTCAGTGTGAAGGGCCAGGGCTCAGTAATCAGCACTACCATTGATACTGACTGGGAGGCAGCCGGCCTAGCTGCCTAACCCGGCACCACAGCCCACTAGGGAGCAATGTAGGGAACCCTGGAGTCTCACAAGTGTGTTTTTTGATGGGAATAAAGGACATGCATTTTCAACAGGGACTGGCCTGGCTTCCCTGGGGAGAATGCTGACCACAACTGGCTGCTGGTTACCTGTGATCCTAGGTGACCCGCCTAGTGGGAGCAGAGCTGTGAGCCTGCGGCTGGCCTGGGGTGGCAGGTTCAGAGTGGGGAGCAGTGTAACCCTCTTCCTCCCGCTTCCTTAGATCATACTCAACTTTACATCCATGGACCTGTACCGCAGCCGCCTCTGCTGGTACGACTACGTGGAAGTCCGTGATGGCTTCTGGAGGAAGGCCCCCCTCCGAGGTAAGCCACGCTCCTGCACCTGGGCCTGCTCTGGCCCCTCTTCCAGGCCCAAGGTGGGGGGGGTGACATCCTGGTGTGGGACTCAGGAGTCTGGTGTCCTGGCTGACCTTTTGTGTGTGTGTGTGTGTGTGTGTGTGTGTGTGTGTGTGTGTGTGTGGTATTGGGGAATGAGCCCAGGACTTTTGCTTATTTTTATTTTGAAACAGAGTCTGACTAAGTTGCTTAGATTCCCAGGCTGGGCTCAAACTTGCAGTCCTCCTGCCTCAGTTTTGGGATTACCACCAGACCTGCCTGGTTGACTTCTTTACTAGCTAGCAGTGTGACTTTGGACATATCCCATTGCTGGCCTGGTTTTCATGCTCCCTGGTGCAGGCTTCTGGGCTTCCCTCAGAGGGTAGCTGTCACTCTGTGGCTGGGGGGAGTCATAGGAGTGGATACAGAGCTGACAGGCTGTTCTCTGTGTCCTTATAGCTCCAGGCTCTCCCCATCTGGGACAATTTTAGAGGCTTTGTCTTCTATGTCTGCAGTGACCAACTTTGGTGCCCGTGGTGTGGCCTGGCTCAAAAGCAACTCATTATAAACCTGCTGGGCAGGCTGTTCACTCAGTCCGAGGGCTTCACCCCTGGCATGGTGGCCGACCTCGCTTGCTCAGGACACTCTGCCTCCTGTAGTGTTTGTGAGGGGCGGACGGAGGGGAGAGAGAGTGGGGCTAAGTGGGTCAAACCCACAGGACACAGACATAAAATTGGGGCACAGCACTATTTATTGTCACTAGAGGACATCAAGCCAGAGGAGCTGCCCTGCGCCTACTCCCATCTGGACATTATGCCTGAGAGTACCTCAGCACCTCTGTCCCACAGCCTATGCCAGAAGCAGCCCAAAGCATTCCTCTCAATCCTCTCCCTTTTTCTCTGGTTTCTGATAGTCTAGTAGATGCCTTAGTCACCCAGGGCAGCTGTCATTACAACACTTCCTTCTTAGCTGGGTCAGGTCTCCACGGCTGCAGTTTCTTCCTCATGACTGCTGTTCCCAGACAGGTGCCCTCCGTCTCCTGTCACAAGTTTGGAAACACGCGATCTTAGTAGGACTGCATGAGTCATCCCCAGCCGATTTTCAGCTGCAGAGAATTCTGCAAATAATCCAGCCTCACCCCTTACAGTGACTCTTGCTAGGTTTTACTTCAAAGGGGATGTTTTCTGACCAGTCCCTAGATTCTGGGTTTGCTTGGGGTCCCAGAGCATCTCCTGCATTTGACCATGAAGGTGTGCCTGTGAAAGCAAGTCATGGGGTGCAGAGAGAGCTATGTCCCTTCCTTGATTGTTAATTCCATGCTTGGAGACAAAATAATAAAGGTCCAGTAACGGTGCTGATACGTTTTGTTTGTTTATTTGTGTGTTTGTGGTGCTGGGGATTTAGCCCAGGCCTTCACACTGAGCTATGGCACTAGCCCTTTTTATTCTTGATTTTGAGACAGGATCTCACGAAGTCACTAAGTTGCCCAAGCTGGGCTCTAACTTGTGGTCCTTCTGCCTTACCCTCCCAGAGTATATATACACCACCACACCAGGCACTAATGTGCTCTTTTAAAATGTCAGTAAGACACATACAAGTGGATATTATAAGGATCCAACTTTCTTCCATGAAGCAGATTCATGTCCTGTCCCTCAAGGGGTCTCTCAGTCTTTACAGCCAAGCCAGAAGCCAACAAGGAGGTGTATGGTTTTAGGAGTGTGTGCAGTTCTGCTGGGGCTGGTCCCCAAAGCCTTGGGGAAGTGAGGCTTCTTAGGGCTTTGGGCTCAGGGCTCCTCTGTCCTTGACTATAGGCCGGTTTTGTGGGGGCAAGCTTCCCGAGCCCATCGTGTCCACAGACAGCCGCCTCTGGGTTGAATTCCGCAGCAGCAGCAATTGGGTTGGAAAAGGCTTCTTTGCTGTCTATGAAGGTACTGGGGGTATGGGAGAAGCAGCTGTGGGCATCCTAGAACCACTCCCTCCTGGCCAGTTGTTGGTCCTGCGGGGAGGAAGCAGAGACAGGTGGGATTGGTAGGGTGGCTGTGGGTAGGGTAGGGTATATGGGAAAGGCCGGAAGAGCCAGGAAGGAGCGTACAAGCAGGTCCTAGAGTGCTGACCGTCCACCTTTCCCACCTCCCTCTATGTCCCCAAAGCCATCTGCGGAGGTGACGTGAAAAAGGATAATGGTCACATCCAGTCACCCAATTACCCAGATGACTACCGACCCAACAAAGTCTGCATCTGGCGGATCCAGGTGTCCGAGGGCTTCCACGTGGGCCTCACGTTCCAGTCCTTTGAGGTAGTCAGAGACCCCCAAGATAGGACCTTGGAGTCCCGCCTGTGACAGCCCATTCCTCTGCAGGCAGGGGACCCCCAGGGCTCCTTCCACTGAGCCGGCCTGTGTCCGCAGATTGAGCGACACGACAGCTGCGCCTATGACTACCTGGAGGTGCGTGACGGCCACAGCGAGACCAGCGCGCTCATCGGCCGCTACTGTGGCTACGAGAAGCCAGATGACATCAAGAGCACGTCCAGCCGCCTCTGGCTCAAGTTCGTCTCTGACGGGTCCATTAACAAGGCCGGCTTTGCAGTGAACTTTTTTAAAGGTACTCCCCTCCTCTTCCTGGGACCAGCCTCTCCCCTTCCATCCTCCTTCATGCTGGGGTCCTGCTCTTGTTGTGGAAGCTGTGGGCAAACTGAGGAGCAAAGATGAACCCAGTGAGGGGCAGAGGCTGCAGAAGCTCAGGGGGGAACCAGGCAGTGTTTTGTTTTGTTGTGTTGTGCTTAGCTTTTCACCAACATGTCTTCAGATGAGAAAGTCTCCCTGAGTCTCAAGTCCTCATCTGCACAATGGGCATGTTCACAGGGCCCCCATCACAGCTTCAGGGAAGAACCGAGGAAGGAATGGCAGAGGCAGTGGGGGTCAGCAGCCAGCCTGCATGCTCAGAAGGAAGGCCCCGTGGGGTCTATCTGTGGGGCTCTGAGTGGTCACAGGAGCAGGGGCTCCAAAGTGAGCAGACAAGTGAGGCTTACAGCCAACATCCCCCCAGGAGATCAGGCCAGAGGTAGTCACAGGAAGCCCCGGGGGTCCTCGGCTTGATGCTCAAGCAGAGGGCAGGATGAGGAGGAACCAGGCCTGGCCTGGCCAGTGTGACCCCCTTTCCTTCTCTTGCAGAGGTGGACGAGTGCTCTCGGCCCAACCGCGGGGGCTGTGAGCAGCGGTGCCTGAACACCCTGGGCAGCTACAAGTGCAGCTGCGACCCTGGCTATGAGCTGGCCCCGGACAAGCGCCACTGTGAGGGTGGGTGTGCCACATTCCTGCTCCTTTCTCTCTGTGTGTATAGTACTGGGAATTGATCCCAGGACCTGTGCACTTTTGAGACAGAGCCTCACTGAGTTGTGTAGGCTGGGATCAAACTTGCAATCCCTCTGCCTCAGCCTCCCAGAGTGCTGTGATCACAGGCCTGTGCCAGCAAACCTGGCTTCTTGTACTCTTCTTTATGGCCTTGTGCAGAACTGGGACAGTTCCCTGTCATCCTGCTCCCAACCCATGGATAAGAAGTACCCTGTATATGGCAGCCCCTGCCTAGTCACCTGCGTGATGCTTTGGGTTTTTTTTTTTTTAAAATTCTTCTTTTGTTAGTGCTGGTCTTGACCTGGTAATTGATGCCACTACCTGCCAGAGGGTGATGATCCACTGTAGGGAAGCCATTGTTCTCAGGCAGACACTGAGTCCCAGCCTTTCTCTGTGTGTGTCCCCAAGGTGGCTGATAGTTCCAGCGACGTCTCTGAGCAATGCCTTCGGCGTGCTGTCTGGTGTTGCACTTGCGTTGCCTTCTGGGAACCCCTACCCTCTGTGAATCCTGGTCCTGTTCTCTAGCACAGAAAGCAGACATGGCCACACATGTAGCCCTTCAGCTCCTGTCCCTCCTCTAGCATCTCCTCTGGAGACCCCTAGACTCTTGCCTTACCCCCTTTCCTATCTGTCCCAAGCCCCTCAGCAGCAGCACCCACAGACCCCCATCTCTTCCTTCCTATATCCCAGCCCAGCGACTCTTGGCAGGTAATGCCGCCTTTCTTGTCCCCTCAGCTGCCTGTGGTGGATTCCTCACCAAGCTCAATGGCTCCATCACCAGCCCAGGCTGGCCCAAGGAGTACCCTCCTAACAAAAACTGCATCTGGCAGCTGGTGGCTCCCACCCAGTACCGCATCTCTCTGCAGTTTGACTTCTTTGAGACAGAGGGCAATGATGTAAGTGGACCCCCGGTGGGTAGGCAAGGAGGGCAGGAAGGCGTGGGGAATGAGGGCTCAGCAGCTCTTATAGGGAGAGGTTCAGGCAGAAAGGCTGTGCAAATTTAGAGGAAGCTGTGCCCAACTCAAGCAAGCCTGGAAGGCTGGGGGTGTGTGGCTTAAAGAAATACGTAACAGGAAAGGTAATGACGAACATTGATCAGAGGTCTAAAGGATGAGAAAGGTCTCGGGTTGACACCAGTGCTTGATGGGATGCCTGAGGGCTCAGTCAGGAACTGGTCAGTGAAGGCTAAAGAATCCCCAGGATGGACAGGAGCATCCCTGGGGTGGGCGTGGTCAGGAGAGGCTTCCCTGTGCAGGTGTGCAAGTACGACTTCGTGGAGGTGCGCAGCGGGCTGACGGCTGACTCTAAGCTGCATGGGAAGTTCTGCGGCTCTGAGAAGCCCGAAGTAATCACCTCCCAGTACAACAACATGCGTGTGGAGTTCAAGTCTGACAACACTGTGTCCAAAAAGGGCTTCAAGGCCCACTTCTTCTCAGGTAACCCTGGGCTGCCCAGCTCCTGGCCCTGCTCCCCTTGGAGGACAGGGCTCCCCTGCCCTAGCCCTTGCACCCAGCTGTGCCTGGCCTTCCCTGTGCCCAGCCTGCCCCCTGCTCTCTCACTCCCTGCCTAGCACCAGGCCAGCCCCTCCAGGAGCAGGATCCACTTACTGTTTTTTTCTTTGTTTGTTTGTGGCACTGAGGATCCAACCCAAGGCCTTTGAGCTGAGCTACATCCCCAGCTCATTTTTTGTTTTGATTTTGAGACAGGGTCTCTCTCTGAGTTGCTAAGTTACCCAGGTTGTGCTCAAACTTGCAGTCCTCCTGCCTCAGCCTCCTAGAGTGCTGGGATTACAAACCCTGCAGCACTGAGCCCAGCTCTGATCCTATTACTCTTGAGCCTTCCAGGTCTAAATGACATCAGGCCTGAGAAGGGCAGATAGACCCAGGCAGGAATGAAGGAAGAGGCTGTTCCAGGTACCAGGAGCCTGCAAGCCAAGACCAGAGAAAGGGAAGGGCCTGGGAACGGGGAGTTCAGTTTGGCTGAGAACACAGGGTGGATGCAGAAGAAGAGGGTGTTTGCCTTGGGCTGCGTGGGGCAGATTATCTGGCAGCAGCCTGACTTCCAATCAGACCTTGCACAAGCTGAAAAAGATCAGGCTGTGTCCTTCTGAAAAGAGGAGTCATTCCCTTTTTCTGTTTTGTTGTTGTTGTTGTTGTTGTTTTGTTTTGTTTTTAAAGATAGGATCTGACTCTGCAGCCCAGCTGGTCCTGAGCTCACTATGTAGGCCAGGCTACCCTTGGGACTCACGGCAATTCTCATGCCTCAGCATCCTAAATGTTGAGATTAGGGCTGTGCACCACCATGCCCAGCTAATCTTTTTGTGGTTCTGGAGAACCAAACCCAGGGCCTTACACATGCTAGGTAGGTGCTTTAACGACTGAGCTACACCCCAGGCTGGCTCTGTCCTTTTGGTACCAAAGCCTTCCCGTTCTCCCTGGCCAAGGGGGACTCAGCTCCCTTGAACATCCACAGGCTCAGAGCTGCCCCACATAAGCACAAGCTCCAACATTGACCTCACCTGGCCCTTTGAAGGACCCTCTCTGGGTGATTTAGTGAGTGCCTCTCAGAGCCAGGCCTCCAGCATCCCAGGAGAACTCTCCTCACTTGATGAGTCCTTTAGCCTTTGGCCAGGGCGAGATCCTGAGGCAGCTAGAGGCAAAGTGCCAGAGACTCACACAGTGGAGGGCAGCAGCTCTCTGGAGTGGAGCGTGAAGAGAGCAGGAAACCTGTGGGTTGGCCTGAGCAGTTGATGTGGTGGTGGCCCAGGGACCCTCACCCACTGCTCTCCCAGTAGGCTGGGCATAGGGTAAGCAGGAAGCCCATGCCTGCATCCAGGCCACGTCCCTTCCACCCTCCCCAACCAGAGTCCTGCATCCTGCAGCTGCCTATGTGGCCATCCTGTACCCCCGCCTGCCCCACCTGGATGCCATGCACCTGCCCCTGAGCACTGGTTCCCTGCTTGGCACTGCCAGCCACCCTGCTTGGCTTAAAGTGCTCTGTTGAGCTTCTGCCCCATAGCTTGCAACCTCTGCAACCCCACCCCCTTCCTTGCCTAGACCCACCCAGTTCTGCAGGGTGCTTATCCTAGGGCTGAGGGGACATAACACCTGCTCAGGGGAACCATTACCTGCTTACTTTCGTCTACCTTCCTGCCCTTGTGTTGCTCTAGTCTTGGAGGGGGTGGGGAACCAACACCCATCTGTCAGGTTTGTAGTTATTATCCTGCCTTCACACCTGTGTGGCACAGTGCCCACTCCACACTCAGCCTTGCATAAAATGCGCGTGCACACACACACACACACACACACACACACACACACACACACACTCACACACACACACACGCACGCACACGCATTGCCCCATCACACAAGGAACCTGCAGAGGACCCTCACCTCTGGGTATCCAAGGTCAGCCTCGGGGCCTGGGGCTTTTGACTGTAGCCCCAGGAGGGAGGCTATTCGGACTTGTGGGACACCCATCGAGGAGACCCCAAGCCAGGAAGAAGCCAGAGCTTGAAGACCTCCAGTCTGACCCCAGCGCCTCCAGGGCATTTGGGCACTGTAGGGTGAGTGCCATCTCCTTGTCGGGCCCACACCCACCTCCCCCTGCCCCTGCCCTTCCTGCAACTTATTCCCTTGGCCCTGACGTGGGGCAGTCCGTCCCCTGCCCATACCAGATCCACGTCCCCAAGATGCAGAGGCAGCTGTCTTTAGGACTGGCTGTCCCTCGTTCCTACAGCCGTGCACGTGGTCCATCACTCATTTTATACACGCTGTGTGCCAGACATGGGTATTTGGGGTGCAGATACAAGGGAAGTGTGGGGAACAAACATGTTAGGGAAGTCTCGGCTCAGTCCATAAGCTGAGCCAGAGGTGTCCTGAGTGAACCCCAGGACAGGTCACAGGGTGCCCCCATCTCACATTTCCCACAGGCTAATGCAAAAACACTACCTTCAGGCCCTCTAGGGGGCTCCGTGCGCTCTGTGGAGAAGGGGCTTTTGGGAAGGGACCTGGGGCCTCTACTTGTGAGCCCCGTGTGCCTCTGGCCTGACAGGTCTGGCCCTCCTAAGCATGAGTAGGAAAGGCAGGGCCTCCTGGGACCCAGTGCTCCAGCTCGAGTCCCCTTCTGAGGGAGACCCAGAACAGGGTCCTCCTTGTCCCAGACCCCACCTGGCCAGTTGAATGCCATTAGGTACTTTTCCTTCTCGCCCGCCTCTCTGGAATTCTGTGTGTCCTTTCTGATCCACGCATCTTCCCTGAGGGCCTGAACCGGGGCCAGGCACATTGTCCCCAAAATGAGTACAAGTGGCCCTGACACTGTCCAGCTGTGGTCTCCACATGCCCGTGACCATGTACATCTCTGTGTACCAGTGCACACGTGTGTATTGGCCAGCATGTGAACAGCTCCAGGTGTGGGCAGGCTGCTGAGGAATTGAGCATCTCTGCATGTGCGTGTGTCTGCATCCATGTCTGGTTCCCTGGCACCCCTGTGTGAGGGTGTGTGTCTGTGTGTGTGTGTGTGTGTGTGTGTGTGTGTGTGTGTGTGTGTGTCTACGCCTGCCTGTGTATCCCTATCCCACCCCATATGTGGCAGTAAGTCACGTGCATCTCCCGCACGCATGTGTGGGCCGGCTGGGCAGGCAGTGGTGCACACATCTGGCTGGGGTCTGAGCCTGCGTAGTATGTTGTGGATGTGTGTCTGTGTCTGTGGTGTGCCTACGTCTGTCAGTGTCGCCATGCCTGCACGCCATCTCTCTGCGTGCAGGGCTGTGGAGTACCTGTTGGTGGGAGCGAGTGTGTGTGACTGTGTGAGTCTGTGTGTCTAGCACACTGTAGTTGCAGCTGTCGCCATGAGAACAGAACAGGGCTCTCACCCAGCCCCTGCCCACACGGCTTTCTCTGATTCTACACGTCAGTCGTGCTGTCCCTCCAGGCCTCCTCCCTGCACAGGCTCTGTCCCCATCCCTGTCGCTCTTTCCTCCTCCATCTGCTAACCCAGCCCTCCATGACCTGGCTGTGTGGATATGGCCGTCTGCATGCGTGGCCGCCTGCCCTCCCCTCCCGCCCCACCCTGCTGTGCTCCGTGAGGCCCTGGGTCTGGTTTTCACTGCTTCCCTCCTTGGTCCCTGCCCTCCACCCCCACCCCTCGGTCCCTTCTCTCCTTCTCTCTCTCGTTTCAGAAAAGAGGCCAGCTCTGCAGCCCCCTCGGGGACGCCCCCACCAGCTCAAATTCCGAGTGCAGAAAAGAAACCGGACTCCCCAGTGAGGCCCACTGGGCCTCCCAGACCCTTCGTTACTCAGGAAGCTCACCTCGGACCAGTGGGCTGGGGCCTTCGAAGCCCGCCCACCCCCTGCCTCTGCTCTGCCATGCCGGCCCCTCCTCTGGCGGGACAGAACTGGTGCTCTCCTCTCCCCCCCTGTCCCCCTCAGCCGACAGGGGCACCTTCCCCCTCCCCATTTTGATGGTGTCTGTGACATTTCCTGTTGTGAAGTAAAGAGGGACCCCTGCGTCCTGCTCCTTTCTCTCGCAGTCTGCTTGTCCATGTGTCTGTTTTTCCACTTGTCCGTCTGTCCAGTAAGCAGGTAATGGTAGAGGTCCCCGTGCTGGTCAACTCTGGATGCCCTCCCCATAGCCCTCCCGCCATCCACTTCTCCCTTCCCTCCTCACAGCTGGGTCCCCTCAGCTGGCTCCGCTTGGCGCAGTGCCCAGGCTCCCACTCCCCACCCAGGCCTCTGGCTATCGCTGGCTCCTGCACTTTCCCGGTGGGAGGAAACCCAGCCAGGCCCCCCACGACTCCTGGGGCCACCAGACCTTAGCTTCTGGGGGACCCTGCACAGACTTCCTGCCTCGTTTGCTCCTTTGCAGACAAGGATGAGTGTTTCAAGGACAATGGCGGCTGCCAGCAAGACTGCGTGAACACGTTCGGCAGCTACGAGTGCCAGTGCCGCAGCGGCTTTGTCCTCCACGACAACAAGCATGACTGCAAGGAAGGTGAGGGCTGTGTGGAATGGAGGCGAGGGGCTGCCCGAGCTTGCGGGGACCCCATGAAGAGCTTGGTGCTGGAGAGTGGAGGGCCCGCTGTGCCAGCTGTGAGCACCTCTTTTGACCTCCTACCCTGAAATATTCAAGCTACATTCTTGTCCAAGTCAGAGAAGAGTTCCTAGCAGCCCCCAGGCTCAGTTTCCAAGCTCTTCTGGGAGTTAGGGCTTCTAGAAACCTGTGCCTAAATCTTTCTGTTTGTTTTGCTCTTTCTGTTTTTTGTTCAAGTGTCATTATTGCTGTGGTTGCTGATGTTTTCGCAGCACTGGAGGCTGAGCCCAGGGCCTTTGCTCTGAGCTACATCCTCACCCTCTTTTTATTGTTTATTTTTCTCCTTAAGTTGCTAAATTGCCCAGGCTGGGCTGAGACTTGCAACCTTCCTGCGTCAGCCTCCCAAAATGCTGGGATTGCAGGCCTTCTTCACCAGGTCTGGCGCCAAGTCTTTCTGTTTGTAGTGACCTCCCCTTTTCCCAGAAAACAAAGCAGGTGAGATAGTGGTGAAGCACACAGATTCCGAAGCCAGGCATGGTGGTATGTGCCTGTAATCCCCGCAGTCCAGAAGGCGAGGCAGGAGGATTGTTGTGAGCTCAAGGCCAGCCTGGGCTCCATAGTGAGTTTGGGGCCAGCCAGGCGTACAAAGCATAACCCTGTCTCCAAAAAAAAAAAAAAAAAAAAAAAAAGAGGGGTAAAAAAAGGTACAGACTCTGGCCCAACTCTGCCACGTGGTCAAGGGGCTTTCCACCCAATCGCTTCCAATTAGGGAGCTCCTAATCCACAGAGCATCCCATCTTTTAGCTCAAGGGGGCCTTTTTCTGACGTTGTATGCACTGTGTTCAATCCTATAGTCCCAGTGAGAAGGACTTTTGGTAGGGAGCAGGTTAGCCAGCCAGCCAGGAGGGGGCGTGGCTTATCAAGACAGCAACATGGCTGTCTCAGCCACTTGAGATGTGCTCGTCTTCCCTTCCTCAGGTATAGGCTAATATAGATTAGTCTGTGACCTGGAAAAGACTGGACTGCCGGGACAGAAAATGAGCAGGGAGCACAGCTCTGCCTTCTGCCATTAAGCTTTGGCTAGGTTCTCATGTGCCCCTTCCCTGCCCTCCTCCTTGGGACAATAGTCTTCAATGAAACCAGTCCCAGTAGATTAGTCCAAGTCTTCCAACTCTTGTGGAGGGTCCAGCCCTGTGCAAAATTCTGCAGGGGACTCAAAAGAGGAGGCCCCTGCCCCCAAGGGTATTGCAGCCTACCTGGGCAGTGATAGCTGTATAAGGCACGCAGAGCAGGAGGACTAGAGTGGGGTGGTGAGAGCGTAATGACCATGTGAAACTGCAGAGGGCTGATGGGAACAGCCCATGGCTCAACAGTAGAGGGACAGGAGCTTGAGCTGCAAGGCCCTGCTTGCTCTGGGGCTCTGTAGTTGCATGTGCATTAGGTGAGCCTGTATCTGTAGTCCTAGCCGTGCAACCTGCCCCCACTAAGCCCCTTTTCTTCCCACCCTCGTAGCACCCTGGCTGCCTGCTGGCCCTCAGAGGGACCAGCCAGAGTACATGGTCATCAGCTTTTGAGTTTGCATTTGGGAAACCACATTGTTCAGAGGTGGAAGTCACAGTGCTGTGCATGGAGGAGACCCAGGTAGTAAGACGGTAGTCGCAGCCAGCTTTCCAAAAGGTTAGCTAGGAAGAGTAGGAAAGAGGAGGAGCTGTAGCTGCTGGGGGAGGCTCATGGGAAAGCTACCATTGGTGTGCTAAGGTTCGGGGGTTATAGCACTGGGAGCGAGAGACCGTGGGTCCTTTGTAGTATAAAGATTCCCTGGTTGTGGATAGCAGTGAACTTCAGCTCCCAGAAGGACAGTCTTTCCTGATGGGGATAAGGACATCGACTCTAATGCCATGGGATGGGAGGAAAAGGAGAGGCAGTAGACGTTCCTGTCTGAAGGGCCTTGAGTTCCCAGAGGCAGGAGGAAAGGTGGGCTGCAGCTGAGAGGGAGTGGTAGTTGAGAAGGGGGACTGAGGGCAGGGCCGGAGGATTCCGACAGCTGCTGTGGAACAAAGCCAGAGTTGGCAAAGGACTGATCCAAACAGCCTGTGGTCTGGGGGCCTGGCCAGGTCAGACAGCACTAATGGGGTTTCCTGAGACGGAAGGACAGCATGAAGGGTGTTGACAAGTGGTTGGGTGACCAGCCATGAAGCCCAGCTGGAGCAGGAAGTCAGCAGGTCAGCCAGGGGGAGGCCTAGTCAGGTCCCCAGCTCCTGGGCTCTGTACCTATGGATTCAGCCAACCTCAGATTGGAGAAGTAGCTAAGCCTATGATGGTCCCATCTGCCCTGAATCTACACTGACTTTCTTGTTGTGATTCCCTAAACAACACAGCATAACTACAATGTATACAATATTTCTGTTGCAGTAGGTTGTTATGTAAGCACAGGGAGGATTTAAAGCATACAGATTCTATGTGATACCATTTTATGTAAGGGACTGGAATATCTGCAAATGTTGGCAGCCATGAGAGAGCCAGGAACAGATCTATGGATATCATAGATACTGAGGGACACCAATCCTGGGAGAAAACAGGAAAAACATGACTGTTGAGGTTTGTTTGTTTGTTTTCTGAGGCTGAGTCTTGCTGTGCAGTCCAGGTTGGTCCTGAAATCACTGGGTAGCCCAGGCTGGTCTCAGCCTCATGGCAGTCCTTCTGCCATAGCCTCCCGAATTCTGGGATTACAGGTGTACACTACCATGCTCAGGCCCAGCTTATGTGGTACTAAGGAATTGAACCCGGGGCCTCATACCTGCTAGGCAAGTGCTCTAACCACTAAGCTATGCCCCCAGCCCTGTGAAGGTGTCTTTAAAGTAGAGTACATGTGGTTGGGAACGTAAGAGCTAAGCACACTGGCCACTGAGAAGTTAGTGTGTTGGTAGCAAGGCGTGGGGAGAGGCTGTATGGAGGATAAGACACAGAAGAGCTGAGGAGGTTAAGGAACAGAGAGGCTGTGATAAATGGCCAGCTGCCTGTTTGTTGACATTGCATGAGGGTGGGTGAGGGGGGAAGACCGAGTCAGGAGCCAGAGTCTCCATGACTATGGAGACCACTGCTAGGGGCCAGTCGGTGACAGTGTCAGGATGTGGAATGGCTCCTGGCAGAAGAGCTGGAAGAGGGCATGAGCGTGGGACATTCATAGTGTGAGGATTCCCAGGCCAAGGTTGTGTGGCCAGAAGCCACAAGGGCCAGAGGTTGGCCCAGGGGATTGTTTCCATGGGGCCTCTCTCAGGGTTTCTGTGGAGCCATGCAGTTGGGTTTTCCCCAGACATGGGTAGCCAGATGACAAAGAAATTGTGTGTTCTCCATCTTCTGTTCATTTTGTAAGCCAGGGACAAAGACAGGAAGGAGGGGGCAGGAAAGAAGAGCCTTCTTCACAAAAGCATGGGTCCCCTCCTGATCCCCTCCATCACTCGTGTCCTCACAGCCGGCTGTGATCACAAGGTGACATCCACCAGTGGCACCATCACCAGCCCCAACTGGCCTGACAAATATCCCAGCAAGAAGGAGTGTACCTGGGCTATCTCCAGCACCCCAGGACACCGGGTCAAGCTGGTAAGGTACCCACTTGCCCAGTGAGCACTGCTGTTCATCCGTGCCATGCAGCTGCCACTGTATCGTCTCCAAGTCCTGTGTGAGACAGAGGTGCTGGCTGTTGACAGGGTGGCTTGGCTGTGCCCAGGGGCCTGCCATCCCTCTGAGGATCTGCCAGCCTGGACAGAAGCCCCCTTTCCAGTATATCTGCTGTCACCCCGTTCCTGGTCCTCTTTCCCCATCATCATCCCACAGCTGAGGTTGTTCCCACAGTCTGTACGAGCTGGGATCTGGAGGCCTAGGTCTGGAGCCACCTAATTCCATCTCAGCCACATCTCTAATCTGCACTCCTCCCTCTTCAGACCTTTGTGGAGATGGACATCGAGTCCCAGCCTGAGTGTGCCTACGACCACCTGGAGGTGTTTGATGGGCGTGATGCCAAGGCGCCTGTCCTCGGTCGCTTCTGTGGTAGTAAGAAGCCCGAGCCTGTCCTTGCCACAGGCAACCGCATGTTCTTGCGCTTCTACTCGGACAACTCAGTGCAGAGGAAGGGCTTCCAGGCATCCCACTCCACAGGTGAGGCCGCCTCAGGCCCGTATGGCACCTTCACGTTCTCCCTTGCTCTGGAGGTATCTGTTGGTCCTTGTCTCTAAGCCAGGACTGGGACGGGGTAAACTTTACAGAGAGCACATGAAGGGCCAGACAGACATGGCCCTGTTGCTCCCGGCAGTAAGACTGTGTTCTGATGACCAGGCCAAGGAGCAGAGCGAGCACTAAGTGGAGGAGGAAAGTCATGGTTGGTGATTACAAAGGGCAGAAAACAGAGCTAAGCCAGGTCCAGTGGCATGGGCTTGTAATCCCAGCACCCTGGGAGCCTGAGGCAGGAGGATCTCAAGTTCAAGCCCAGCCTGGGCCTATCATTGAGACAAAATAAAAAACAAAAATGGTCTGGGGATGTAGCTAAGCATGAATGCCCTGGGCTTGATCTTCAGTGCCATAAAAAACAAAAACTAGGGCTGGAGATGTGGCCCAGGGATAGAATGCTTACCTACCATGTGCAAAGCCCTGGGTTCAATCCCCACCACTGCAAAAAGACAGAAAACAGACCTGAAGTCTAGGGGAGGGGCAGGCTAGCAAATCCTGAGAAAGGGAGGGGACCCCCAAAGTCTCCCACTGGTAGCAGATGTAGCAGTGCATCCATCTACCCACTCCCACTCCGCCCCAAACTGGTTCACTCACTCTGTAGTTACTTGTTAACGTGTCTTTTATATGAGGGGTGTTCACATTGTGAGTCACAAAAATGAGCCTGACAAGGAAGCCTACTGCCCTCCAGGGACCATCTCTATTCATCTGTTTATTCAACCATCACTGACTGCTCTCCCCTCTCCTAAAGACGTTGGAACACAGGACACTGTTTCAGACCCCAGCCATTCTTCCCCTGCCCACCAGGGAGCTCACAGTTCAGAGAGAGATAAGACAGCACAGATAATGACCACAGAGACAAAACAAGATAAGGGATAAGGAGTGGAAGAAAGGGCCTGCTGGGGGGAAGCCCATGGGGGTGGGGTCCAGGGGGCAGAGATCAAGCCTTGGCAGAGTTCAGGGCTAGGGAGTCACTGAGTTTGGTGGAGCTACAAGGACAGCAGTCCACTTGGAACCAGGGAACCACTTGGCTGCAGAGGGAGGCTGGAATCAGGGCCCAGGAGGCTGGAATACAGCCAGGGATGTCAGCCTACAGCTTCATAGCCTCCTGCCGGGTCTTGAGCCACCTGTCAGAGGTCCCCAAGCTGATGAGCCTGCAGCCTTCCCCTGCTGCCCTTTCACTCTGTCCTGGCCTTCCCACCTCCTTAGGAGGACCTGAGCACAAGTCACAGGAGGGAGACCAGAGGGCACTGGGAGGACGATGGCCTCAGATGACCCTGTCCTGCCTGCTTCCATTTGCCCTGCACAGCACAAGGTCACAAACCAGAGAGACCTCACTCCATCTGGCCTGCAGACCTCAGTGTTTGTCCCATACTCTGTTTTTTAAACATTAGAGCCAAAGCTTAAAACTCTGGGGTTTTCACATGAAACCCAGATGCACAGCTTCTTTTGAAAATGGAAGTTCTGGTGATGCTGGGCCACATTCCTCCATGACAGCCCTCAGCTGGAGCAAATTAGCAATGTCCTTTTTAGATAAAGCAAGACTTCCCCTCCCTGCAGACATCTCACCCCAGAGTAGCAGGCCTCCTCCGTAGGCAGCTGTCCAGAGATGACGCAGCAGGCACTTACTCCGGCCAAGCCCTGGGCCAGGTCCCAGCCTAGCCGTCATCGGCCACGTGGCCTGTGTCCCCGGCATCCACCTCACCATAAGGATCCAGTGTGGTGCGGTAGGGTGCCTGGCACAGGGTGGTGATCTGGGGGTGTTGTCCAATCTTGTCCCCTGCAGAGTGTGGGGGCCAGGTGCGGGCTGATGTGAAGACCAAGGACCTATACTCCCACGCCCAGTTTGGTGACAACAACTACCCCGGCGGGGTGGACTGTGAGTGGGTCATTGTGGCCGAGGAGGGGTACGGTGTGGAGCTCGTGTTCCAGACCTTCGAGGTGGAAGAGGAGACGGATTGTGGCTATGACTACATGGAGCTCTTTGATGGCTACGACAGCACAGCGCCCAGGCTGGGACGTTACTGTGGCTCGGGGGTGAGTGACCTCATGACCCACAACCCCCATTACCTGTGTCCCTCTCACTCCAACCTCAACACCAGTACCCCCAAGAAGTCTGGAGTGCTAGGCACTCTGTAGGACAGGGATATCCAGTACAGCGGGCCAGCCCCTATCCCCGGAAGCCAGAGCCGGTTCTGGACATCAGAAGGTGTGAAGGGTAACTTATTTCTAAGAGGCATGGAGTTGAGTTTGCTCTGCCTTTCTCCGTCCCTGGTCCCTGCCCCAAAGAAGCAGTGCCCCGGGGCGTGGAGCCAGAGCCAGGGTCAGGGACGGGAGCTGAGCTGCTCTCACCAGTCATGCTGGAGACTTAGAACCCTCTCACCGCTTCCCCTACGAGTTCTCCCACCAGTGAGAGGCCAGCGTGTCCCAGAGCCACTGCTGCTGCTGTCCAGCAGGCCTGAGCACTGCTTCTTGCTCTAGAAGGGTCCCACAGAGGCAGTGGGCATAGACGGCTTTGTGGGCTTACCAAGGCTATGGGCTGGCCTGTGGGGGCTTGCTTTTCTTTTCCTCTCTCTATTTCTCTTTCTTTCTGTCTCATTTTTCCCCCCAGTACTGGGGATTGATCATAAAGCCTTTGCTCTGAGAAAACCCCCAGCCCCTTTTTTTTGGTTATTTGAGATAAGCTGAGTTGCTAGGTTGCCCAGGCTGGATTTAAATCCTCCTGCCAGCCTCTCCAAGTGCTGGGATTACAGCCCTGTGTCTCTTGTCTTTTTGAATTTATTCTACCTCCAGAGAAAGCTATCACCATCAGACACACTTTTTAATTATACACACTCACACTCACATGCATACTCAGACACACTGGCTGGCCCCACCTCTGTCATGACATCTTTGGGGCAGCCCGTGACCCAGGAAGGGTTAAAACATTCTAGGAGCTGTGGCAGCTGCTGGACCCAGCATTGGCCAACAGTCCCCTCTGGGAGCAGAGCTTCGGTCTGTGTGAGCAGCTGGGCCACGGTGGCATGGCAGTCCCCCAGCCTGCCTGCCCAGCTGCTCTGACGTCCCCTGGCCGCCAAGCTACTGCCCCTTCCACACATTCCGTTTTCCTCTGAGTCACATACCAAATAGAGTGTCTCTAGGGGGGCTTCTTTCAGACTTCCCACCAGCCAGGACCAAGGGGACAGTGGGACTTGGGGAAGAAACCCAGGCAGGGTTTCCTGGCATACTTACTGGAAATACCCCCAAGGCTCTCAGGAATGGTTCCTTTTTTGCCTGGAAGGACAAGGCATCACTGTGGGCTTGGGAAGCCACCTTGGGAGGGCATCGAATGGCACGGACCGTAGCCAGAGCCAGGGTGGACGCAGGAACAGAGTGGCGAAGGCAGGATTCCCATTCAGGGGAGAGCGTACCTCTCTGCCGTTTCCTTCCCATCTGGCAGGCCAAGAAGCATTTCTCTGTTTCTCCTGAGAATCTTCTGGGACAGTAAGAAGGCAGCTTACCCAGCCACCTCCACCTGGCACTCCCACACGTCCTGTCTTGGCTCAGAGAGTGGGCAGTGCTCACTCCTGTGTGCAACTGAGGGACATGAGGCCTGGAGAAGGAAGGTGGCTGGCCCAAAACTACCTTGCTAACTGATTAGCATCAGAGTTGGGCTTAAAGTGGAAGACCAGCTGGGCCTGATGGCACAGACCTGTAATCCTGCCATTCCGGGAGGCTGAAGGGGACAGAATCACAAATTGAGGTCGAGCCTGGGAAACAGCTACGGAGGAAGTCCTGTTGCAAGATCAGAACTAAAATGGGCTGAGAATGTAGCTTAATGAGAAGGCCCTAGGTCCTGTCCCAGTGCCACAAAAAAAAAAAAAGAAAAAAATCTTCTTTTAGTTGAAAAAAAAATAAGGTTGATTCAACTTAAATTTGCCTTGCCCAGGTGCCCCATTAAACTCTCAAAAGCATGAACTGCTTTGGGGGTGCTGAGGGATCTGATGAAAGCTGGAAGCCTCCTGCCTTCTTAGAGCCAGGACCTCAGGGAGAGAGGAGCGCAGCACCTGACTTTCCTCCTTAAATCTGCCCCTCTCTCCCGCAGCCCCCCGAGGAGGTGTACTCTGCTGGGGACTCTGTCCTCGTGAAATTCCACTCGGATGACACCATCACCAAAAAAGGCTTCCACCTGCGATACACCAGCACTAAGTTCCAGGACACACTTCACAGCAAGAAATGACCACTTCCCTGCATAGGGGTGGGGACAGCAACCTGCTTCCCTCGGTCACCTAGACTGGACAGTGGGGGTGGTGGGCAGAAATCGGCACACCATCCCTCACTCTCAGACACCAGGACCTGCACGGCCAGTGGGCCAGGTGAGAACGTCCTCCAAGGTGGAGGACTTGGACTGCCCATAAGCCACTTTCCCATGGTCCCCCGTCAGGGAGAGGGGCCGGGCCAGGGAGCCAGCGCTTTCACTGAGACACTTGAAGAGAGACCAATCCTCCCGGGGCCCAGCCTGGTGACAAGGTGTCAGTGGCCTGCAACCTTCCCTGCCATCTCTACACACTGTATTGTGTAGCTGGTGGCCCTTAATCTTCTTTGTAATGTACATCCCCCCGCTTCTCCAGACCCACTTTTGGTTTTATTTGGTTTGACTCCTGGGGCAGAAGTGTCTGAGCGAGTGCCCTAGGAGCCACTGTGGGGAGATGGGGAGGAGGGGGTGGAGAAACAGGACAGGGCTTCTCTCAGGCCCACTGGCTGGCCAGCCACAGCGGGGCACCCCAGCCAATAAACTGAAAGTGTTACAGCCAGCATCCTGTGCCAGATGCTGTCTAGGATGTGGGGGCGGGTGGCTCCTTCCAGATGTAGGAGCTTGCAGATGTCCGAGGGGACACCTGGCTCCACTGGCCGCCCTTCCCTCCACGACTCCAGGACCCCCAAGGGTGTGAGTTCACACTTGGGCGTGTACACACACACACACGAGCGAGCATGTGTGTCTGCGCACAGCGGTCTGCAGGCACGTTGCACACACGGCTGTGGCCCTCCCACACAACCTGAGGGATAGAACATTCCATAAAGAGGTGGTGTGGGGGAGGGAGAAGGTATGAAAAAGGGACTTGGGGTATGCCTATCCATCTGGTGTCTCTGTCTCTTCTTCTGGGAAAGGAGCAAGTGGGCTGCAAGAGTGTCCGGCTGCGGAGCCTACCAGGAGCCAGAAATCCCACAGCAGCCAGGACAGTTCCACCAGTTGGTCCCCAGTGCTGGCCCTCCTGATGGCCAGACCCCAAGTCCTGGCCTGCAGGTCTTCTCCTGTGGAGACAAGAGCCAGACGCTTGCTAGGCAGCCACTGGGCAAACGTTCTAGCTCTGGCCCCTCTCAGCAAGCAACCCAGGGCTGCCTCTCGTCCAGCCTCCTCCTGGCCATTGGCCCCCCCACCAACCCTTCTATCCCCAGCCAGCAGTGAGGCCCAGACCTGTGCCTCCCAGAGGCCGGGAGAGAAGCCAAGCTCCTTGTTCCCACCCTTCCAAGGAGGCTCTCCCTCCCCTTTCTCTCCCTGGATCTTACAGAGAAAGAAAGCAGAGCCCTGCCTGGTGTGCACTCGTATAATCCTAGCACTCTGGGAGGCTGAGGCAAGAGGATCACAAGTTTGAACCCCACTGAGGCAATTTAGCAAGACCCTGTCCAAAAGAAAAAAAAATCAAAAGAGGCTAGATTATGTAGCTCAGTGCAAGTGCCCCTGGTTCAATCCTCAGTACCGAAAGAAAAAGAAAAAGGAAGGAAAGGAAGAAAACAGAAGAGACACTCTTATGCCTGGGCTAGCCACACTCAGGTTCTAGAGCAAGTCCCAGGCTCCCTGAGAGCCTCCAGTGGTCTATCTTTTCCTAAGTCTCTCGCTCTTTCATAACTGCAGAGACAGATGCCCTGCCAGATGCCCTCAGGAGGCTGGGGGAGTGGGATGTAACTCCAGGGAGCATCATGGCACGAGGGGCCCCATGAGGCCCCTTAGTAGGAAGCGGCAGAGGGAAGTGCACAGTACAGGCAGGACCCTGTTCTTCCAGGACACCCGCTTGCTGCCTCCATCTCCCAGAATCCTGTCCTCCAGGCCTGGCTCAGGAAGATGCCTACAAGGCAGGAGGAGGTGCTACTTACTGCTCCAGGAAGTCACGGGCTACACTGCCGTCTCCTCCTCTCCTTGCTCTAACAGGGATGCTCAGGTCAGTCCAGAGGGCCGTGAGCAGAATGGAGGACGTCCATTCTGTGAGAGCCACCAGGGCATCTTGCCCAGGCACTTTGCCCGTCGACTTGGCTTTGCTCCTCCATGGCAGAATTTGTCATCGGTGGCCGCAGCTCTCCATATGAGCCTTCTGCATTCTTCCAGAGCTCCAAAGGGGCTGGGGCATAGCTCAGCAGTTAAAGTGCTTGCCCAGCATGCCTAAGGCCTTGATTCCCTAGTACCATATTAAAGAATTAGCTGGGCATGATGGTGCATTCTTATAATCCCAGCACTCAGGAGGCTGAGGCAGGTGGATTGCTGTGGATTAAAGGCCAACTTGAACTACATGGTACATTCAGGACTAGCCTAAACTACAGGGCAAGACCTCTGTCTCTCAAAAGAAGTTTCAGAGATCACAGCCTCAGCTCTCAAGTCAGAACTAAAATCAGAATAGTCTTAAAGGAGCCAAGATCAAAACCCTATCCAAACTAAGGGATATCTGGCTTCACTGTCGGCCCTTCCCTCCGCAGCTCCAGGATCCCTAAGGGTGTGATTTCATACTTCAGTGCATGCACACACACACACACACGTGTGCACATGCTCCACGGGGGTGTCTCAGGTCCCCTCCCTCATGCAGGGTCCCTGTCAACAGCAGCACTGCAGCTAAGACAGGCTGAGGATCAGCTCTCGTGGCTTCCCAGGCGTTTGTCCTAAGACCCCACTGCAGATTTGGACTCCTCTGAGGCCTTGGCAGAGGGCCTCCTGGCCTCTGGAGCCCATCTTCCGAGGCAGCCAGGAAGCCGTACTATCTCAGTCCCAGGTAGGCCAAGCAGAAAAATTTGTTGGCAGTAGTAAAAAATACCGAGCATGTGAGAGACCCACCATCAAAATAAATCCCAGGGCCACCTGTAGCCTCCAGAGCTATCATCTAGGCCTGATGGAAACCTTGAGGACCCCTGAGCATGGCAGGTGATGGGTCGGGGTCCTCTGTCACAGTCAGCCTGGAAGCCGGGGACTGGTCTGTCTGCAAGTCCAGTGTCTACACCCAAGCATCTGCAATCAAAGGGCAAGTGCCTAGTGCATGGTTGGTGGGCAGGAGTTGGCGGAGAAGGAGGAGGAGAGGGAAGACTGCCCGAGGAAGAGGTGAGGTACACAGGGCCGGAAAGTGCCAGAGGAAGACCCGATGGTGGGGGAAGGGGGCGCAGGAGCTGGCTGCAGGCCATGGAAACACTTGGGAATTTCGTGAAGTACTGTGTTGTGTATGCCAGCTTGCTCTTACCTCCTGGCTGCTCCAGGACAGCGCAGGTGCCTCAGCCAAGGAAGACATAAGGGGATCCTCTGCCCGTCCCCCATGCCCTGGGGTGCTCCTGTGGTCTGCCTGGCCCTGAGGGCCCGACCAGCCTTGGAAGGGCTGAACTGGAGCTGCCAGCTGCCTGCACACTCCCAGTCTGGAATTAGGTGGAGATGAACACAGCCCAGAACTTGCAGACCCCTGACTCCAGGGGTACCTCTCTAGTCCTCGATGCATGGAAATCCTGGCTACGCAACCTACCTCTGACGCTGGCCAGATGTCCGTTCCCTGGGTCTCTGCCTCCCATACCTGTCACTTGTCCCAAGCACCCTTTCTGTCACAACTAGAGGCGAAAGAAAAAGGCCAGTGTCAGCTCCAAAGCAGCCAGGGTACAGGATGCCAGGCTAGTGAATGACGGGTACTCTCGAGAGTAGGTTCAGAATTGGAGGCCCAGCAGAGAAACGATCGGAGAGAGCCTGTCACTGCACCCCTCAAGCAGCGGCTCTTCATTAAGGAGCCTCCTTCTCTTCCCTCTACCAGACAATGTTCGTGTCCTAGCCGCTCTATTCCTGGTCCTGCTGCATACACTGGCTTCTGGTTCAGCGGAGGCTACTGCTGCCAGGGGGCAATGCTAACCCACAGCAAGGAGGGGCTTGTGGGCAGCAAGGGACATATTTCAGGCCAGCTGGTAACCTTTCTGGGCACCTCCCAAGTCACACCCTGTACTTGACTGTCCCTGTGCACTAGGCTGATCGTGGCGTCTGTGAAATGATTTGCTGCACAAATAAACAGGGCCTGGCCTGGAGAGTTAGCGGGGCTAGGGCAGCCAGCGGTTCTCCGCCGAGAAGAGGAGTCAGGAGGCCCCTAACCCAGCCCCCGCCAACCAGAGCTGCCACACGCCCGCCCTCCTCCACCCTGGAACATCTGGTTTCAATCTCCTCCTGAGGCTGTGGCCGTGCCATTTTACGGCTGGTCACCTCGGTTCAGCTTCCTGAAGGCCTCCCTCCATTTCAGGCAATGGTCCCTCTCCATCCCTTTCCTTGAGACCCCAACCACCTTTATCCCCACATCGGGAAGCGCCACACATCAAAGCCACTAGAAGCTATGAGGGTCCTCACAGCTGGCCCCTTCCCTCCTTCCAGTCTCCGGAGGGTGGGACCCTCGTCCACACAGGATTGTAAGAAGAGATGCTGGACTGGGAAGAAAGAAAGGACAGGGGAGGTGGGGTGCTCCCATGAGCAGAGAATGTGGGGGTGTCATGTGTGTCAGGGGCACATGTGTGTAACTGTGTGCTCAAATTGGGTGTGTCTGGGCCTGCCTAGAAGGACCCCGCACCCACACCCGGACTCCAAAACCCTCTGCCTTGTTGGTCCCTTCCTGCCTCTGCTGGTGTCGAAACTAACTCAGGCTGCTCAGGGTCAGCCTGCTGTGGGCCCTGTGAGGCATTCTCAGCCCAGCCCGGGAGAGCGCACGTGTGTACGTGTGCACACTTAAGCCTGTGCCTCACAGGAGGACTCGTCCTTCCTCTGGGTCAGATTAGACCCAGGGTAGACTCCGCCAGATGCCCTGACCCTGCTCCCCCTGACGGTGTTTCAAGCAGTCTAAAGCTGGCTGTGTGCCAGAGAGTGGCCGTCTGGATGGAGAAAGGAGAATGAGGGTCTCCGGAAGAGCCTCCATGGGACCCCACCTTCGCTCCCTGCCCTCATTCCTCAGTAAGAGGACTCTGCGAGTCAGTGCCGCTGCCCAAGACACCCGAAAAGACTCTGCAAAGGAGAGCTGATGCCCACCCCTCTGGAAGACGGAAAATACCCAGGCTCGCTTAGGGCAAGAGGACAGACCCCGGAATCACTCCCCATCTTTGGAATCCTGGACCCACACTACTCCTTTAAAATAAGCCTCCAAAGGCGTTTGCAACCCCACAGCACCCCCTGGTGTTACGCTGGAACTCGGCATGGCTTTGGATAGCTGGGAGAGATGTGGAGCCAACTAGGACTGAGGAGGGTCCTGCCACTATCCTGCTGTTCAAGGAGACACCAGGGTATAGAGGGTAGGCCAGCACAAGATGGGAAAATGGAAAGATTCTGGGACGCTGGGGCCCTACTGGCATAAGATTGAGAAAAACCAAGACTTTTCATCTTTTTTTTTTTTAAACTAAAGTTCCAACCCAGGGCCTTTGCACAATGCTACATCTCTAGTCTATTTTTTATTTTTTTATTTTTTTGAAACAGGGTCACGTTCCCAAGTCCAGGCTTGTACTAAACTCACTCTGTAGCCTGGGCTGGCCTCAAACTCACAGCAATCCTCCTACCTCAGCCTCTGTGGGATTACAGGTGTGCACCACCACACCCGGCTTATGTGATGCTGGGAAATCTAACTCAGGGCCTTGTGCTTTGCTAGGCAGACATTGCAACTGCTAAGTTACACCCCCGGCTTTTTTAGTTTTGATTTTGAGATAGGATTTCACTAAGTCTGTAAATTGCCCAGGCTAGACTTGAATTTGTGATCCTCCTGCCTCAGGCTCCACAGCACTAGATGCACAGGCCAGCGCCACCAGCCCAGTTGTCTTTTCATTTCTTTGTGCCTCGGGTTCTTCATCTGTTAGATAGGAACAATCCTGCTCAGGGCCACGGTGCACAGACGTGCATAGATGTGCGAGCCCAGTACTTGCACACAGTAGGTCTGCAGGGAGTGTTTGCTTGCCCTTCTGTCCCAAAGAGGCCAGGCCCCAAAGTCTGATGACACACGTGACTTTAGGTGCCTCTGACATTTTTGGAGCATTTCCACTCCAGCTGAGGACCATTTTAATAAGTTCGCAATAATAGCCGCAGAGGTGAGTCAGATCTGCAGATGAGGTGGCCTGCTGGGGGAGGCGCCTCCCTGGCTCTTGGGAGCATCAGACCTGAGGTGTGCCAGGCTGCCGTGGGGAGAAGGGCTCTGGCGGGGCCTAGGGACCTTGGTGAGTCCTCTACCTTACCACTCATTTTCCCTGGGACTCAGATCAGATGATTTCCAAAATCCTTTTGGAGGATGTGGTGTGTACTCTGAGTTCTGCTGCCCATAGTACCATTGATTTTTTTGTTTGTTTTTTTGGTACTGGAGATCCAACCCAGGGCCTTTGCCCTGAGCTACATCCCCAGCTCAGTTTTTCATTTTGTGTGGTGCTGGGGACTAGAACTCAGGGCCTGTGCTTGCCAGGCAAGCACTTCAGCGGCTGAGCTATGCCCTCATCCTTCAGGTTTTCATTTTGATTTTGAGTCAGGGTCTTGCCAAGTCACTCAGTTGCCTGGGTTGGGCTCCAATTTATAATCCCGTCGGAGCCTCCCAGAATGCTAGGATTACGGCCCCTGTGTCGCTGGGTCTGGCCACGGCAGGATTTGGGCAGATCCTTGGAGACAATGCCACGTGGCATGTCCTAGGGGACATCCCTTCTCCGAGCTTCTCTGTGGATTATGCAACTCGCCCACTCCACCCCGCCCATCCTGGCCCAGGGAGAAGCTGCTTCAGTCCCAGGGTTTGTCTCCTTCCACTCCAGATTCATTTGTTGAAATGTTAACACCCAAGTTGATGATCCTAAGAAGCAGGGTCTGAGGGACTGGGGACAATTAGGCCATGAGGGTGGAGCCAAACGAATGGGATTTATTCCCTTGTAAAAGAAACTGAGGGCGGGCATAGTAGCATATATATGTAACCCCAGCTACTTGGGAGGCGGAGGCAGGGATTGGAAATTCAAGGCCAGCCTGGGCAATTTAACAAGACCTATTTCAACATAAAAATATAAATAGGGCTGGGGGTGTAGAGTGCCCCTGGATTCACTCCTCAGGGCGGGGTGAATGGGCAGGAGAGGCTAAGAGGAGATTTCTGTCCCTTCCACCATGTGAGAACACAGCAGAAGACATGACCCAGAAAGCAGACCCTCACAGACACCAAGCCTGCTGGTGATTTGATCTTGGACTTCTCCGCAGGACTGTGAGAGGAAAAACTGTTGTTTATAAGCCACCTGCTCTGCAGTATTTCATTGTAGCGCCTGAATGGACTGAGACAGGCAGGGACCTCAGGCCGTGGCGGTTTATTGATGCACATCGCAAGCACAGCACAGGGATGGCCTTGGTGGCCTGCCAGCCCCCTGTCCTTCATCGTAGAATCCAGCTGTTCATCGTCTTCCCGTCACCTCTGTGGGAGTCACTGTGGGGCCCGCCTCTGCAGCTTCCGCCAGCACCTCTCTCCATCTGTGTGTCCTTTCCACCCTCATGACCCACGTGACAGTAGCAACAAGGTCAGAAACACAGAAAGCCCACGGCAGGCCTCGCCAAGTGCTCCCCAGGAGAATGACTGGGAGGTCGACAGGGCCACTGGGCAGACATGGGAGCTGGAGTGTCAGAGAGCCCGGGTGGGTCACACACTGGCACAGAACAGTCACGGCACTGTGGCAGAGCAAGCGAGCAAAGCACACAGCCAGGCAGAGTGCCAGGGCTCTGCAGATAGCCCCCGGTCTTCAGTTCCATGTCAGGCCCCACTGAGGCATGAGGCAGCCCACTTCCGGCTGAGGATGGGGGGGTCTCAGGGGTCTCTTTCCCCCTCCTTGACCCCAATGGCTGCTGTACCAGACCCCAGCGCTCTCTAAGCAAGGGAGGAAATTTGTCTCCAGACAAAGGAAAGGAAAATCCCAACAGCCCGGGGCTTCAAAGCCAGGAAGAGAAAGAGGTTCCTTTCCAGAGATCAGGGGACATCCAAAGTGGGCAGGTGGAGGGTGGGTGGAAGGAGGGACAACTCTCCCATGCGGGAAGAGGGTTCTCTGGGGCAAGGAGCAGCCAGGGCATCACAGCGGTGCAGGAGGCTATTTATAGAGGGGAGGGATCCCAGCCAGGAGCGGGAAGCCCCCAGGCCCAGCTCAGCAGAGAAGGGGCTTTCTGGGGGGTCCCTGAGTGGGGTGGGTGGGGCTGAGGAGGCACCCCACACCTCTCTCTTTGTGTCTCCCTTGAGGCAGCCAAGCTATATGTGGCCATGGCCAGAGAGGCTCCCCTGGGAGGTGGGCAGGACTTTGGGAGATGGAGGGGTGGATAAGGCAAAGAACAGGAGAAGGAATTCAAAGGAAAGGCAAGGGAATCCACAGGAATCCAGCCCACCCACAAGCCTACTGGGGCTGAGAAGATCCCGCAAGTCCAGCAGCCCTGGAGTGGGCCACAACTACCAAGATGGCCATCCTCGGCTGCCTCCAGTGCCAAGGGGCAGGGGAGGGGTGGTCAGATGGAGCAGAGGGAGCAGGGGCAGGGAAGAGAAAGCCAGCTCCTTGAATCTAGGCTGCCCTCCTGCCATCTCTCCCCAGCCCCCCAGGAGTCCCTAGCGGCCCACGCTGATGTTGCAGGTCTTGCAACTGGGGTCTTTCTTGGCATCAGCAGTGGACAGGCTCATGAGCTGGTGCCCACTGATCTCCCCGAGGGTGCCAAGGGACAGGTCAACAGGCTCGGTGTAGATGATCTCCAGGATGAGGTCCTGGGCGTGGCGAAAGACCAGCTCCCCATCCTCCACGCTGCAGGTCAGGAACTTGTTGCAGGCAATGTCCAGGAGGGGCAAGCGATCGCGGCAGAAGCGGTCCCCCAGCGAGCCCTTGGGCGCCAGCACCAGGATGGCATAGTGGTAGGCCGTGTACATACAGTAGAAGTCTGCAAAGTAGAGGTTGGTGCTGGGGTTGAAGAGGCGCTGGGCAGGGATCTGGAAGCGCCAGCGGCCGTAGGGCGAATCCTGGGGGGGCTGGCCGGTGTTGAACTCAGTGTTGCAGCTGAAGAAGACACCGTGGAGCATCCCACTGGTGGGAGAGCCGTGGCTGCCACTGTTGTCCTTCAGGTAGGGCTGCAGCATGTTCCCACAGTGGGTCCTGCCCCAGAAGGAAAGAGAAAATGCCATAGGTTATCTGGAGCACACCTTGGCAGCCCACCCAGCTCCCAAGGACTCCACCAGCCAGCATCATCCATCAGTCACAAACAGAACATCCCAGAATGCCAGGGAGGGCGGGCTCTGGAAATGAGCTCATCCTGCCTGCTCCTTCATGCAGAAGGGCTGTGAGCCTGCCCTGACGGGGTGAGATGGTGACCAGCCAGGGCCCTCAGCATCCCATTCGGGCCTCACTGTGGCTTCCATCACCCTACCGCACTTTAACCCCGCTGGTAACACCCCCAGCCACAGCTGTTCCTTCCTGCCCCTGTACTTTTGCAATGCTGTTCCCTCTGCCTGGCACAGTCTTCTCACCCTTCTCCATCTGACTCACCTTCCCCCAAGGCCCAACACAGTGGTTCACTGCTCCCTTCCAGGAATATTATGTACTTGCAGATATTCAAAATATATTTGGCTGTATACTATGTGCAGGACATGGAATTTTCTCGATGTTTACACATACTTATGACATTAAACTCTTCCTTACTGTCTCCTGATCGGACTCTGACATTCTTCAAAGGGCAGCTTACGCCTTCATCTATGTGTCCTAGCCCCTAAGAAAGTGACTCGTGCATCACGGCACTACCTGTCTCTCTTTCTTGCAGATAATACGAACACCAAAGGCCCCAAAGATCCCTACTGCCTGAGTAGGGTCAGAACACTCACCCAAGCTCTCTGTACTCCTAAAATAGCCATCGTGGAGCTTGCCGGGGGTAGCTTAGCAGTGTCCACAGGCATGGGGCAGAGTGGACAGAGCCTGATCTCATTTTACTCTTGCCTGGTCCCATCTGTTCTCAGTAATAAATGTCTCCCTGGCTCAAGTGACCAGTGAGATCCCTGGTTCCAGCTCTTCACCTGTAGGCTGAGGTTGTTGGCTCAGACCATCAATTTTCAAGTACTCTTGCACTGCAGAACTTCTCTCTCTCTTTTTCCCCCGAAGGAACATGCACATAGGTGAGTCACAGGCAGATAAAATTAAGGCTGCTCTGGCTGGATGGTAAGAGTGGGGCCCACCAGTGGCCACCTGCTGAGTCCCCTGTTCCCAGCTCCCCAGCAGCACCCCCGAGATGCCTCCTGTGAGCCTCAGGCCCCTCAGCAGCCAGCTTGAAAGCCAGTCAGCCCTTCATGCTTGGGACTCTACTACTTGGCTTTCTCTTCTCCACTTCCTCCCTGGCCTGGGGCGACAGCTGACCTCTGGTGGAGGGACTGTCCTAGAGAAATCAAGCCCAGATCACTAAGGCTTATTAGCATTTCCAGCCTGCAAGAAGTCCTGCCCCAGAGCCTTTGACCTTCCCCAGGCCCAATCCCACGGTAGCGGTTGTTTCTGAGGCAGCCTGGTGAGCAGAGCACAGCGGGGTCCCAGAGGAAGCTCTGGCAGCCAGCAAGGGCAGGAAGAAGCAGAGCTGAGGGAGGAAGCAGCAGCCTGGCGGGCGTGCATGCGGTGCCTACCTGGCGTGCTGGAAGTACTCCTTGTGATGGTTGCGGTAGAAGACCGAGAAGCGGAGCATGCGGCCGGCGATCTGCTCGGCCTTCTCCTGCAGTTGTGCCAGGTGCTCCTTGGCATAATCTGCAAGATTTCAGGTGGGGTGCGGTGAGGCCGGGGCCAGCTGTGGGACCATAACCTCTTCTTCTACCCACCTCCCACTGTGCCTACCAACTGACCTCTGTCATCTGGAGCAGCAGGGGGTGGGGGTGGGGGTCAGACAGCCACAGCCGCCACAGCCACAGCCACAGCCGTAGCTTGGATTCAGATGGGAACAAGCCAGCTGACCTTGGCTGGGAGTGCTAAGAGCTATATGCTGCCTGTCCTTGTCACCTCTGCATTCTCAATGCCAGAGGCTTGCAGCCTCCCTGGATCTAGAAAAGGCAGGGGGCTGCCCTGTACCGTGCCGGGACACCCACGTACTGTCATATCAGGCCAAGCTCATGAGAAATGAGAACCAGAGGCAAAACAAAAACTTGAGAGAATGCAGGGACTTTTGGGGAGGGCTCCTCAAATCCAGCAGACAGGAGGCTGTACCCACCACCCATGTGAAGCCCATTGTAATTACTGGTAGGGGCTCCCGAAGGATCAGAGAACTGAATATTTCAGCAGACCAGAGACTGAGTGCACTGTCTCTCTGCTTGTGCTTCTCTAGAAATACGGGAAAGGTTGGTGTCACAGTGGGGACATTGATCCCCTGCATTCTAGCCTAAACTGGGGCTCTGAGGCCCAGGAAGGACTGTTGCTAGGCTTATAGAAAGTAGAAAAAGGTGCTCTCAAGTCTGAGGCAGGAGAATTCCAAGTTCAAGCCCAGCCTGAGAAACTTAGTAATTTTGCCAGACCCTGTCTCCAAATAAAAATTAAAAACATGGGCTGGGGATGTAGCTTGGCGCAAACGTCCTGGACTCCATCCCTAGTACCACAAACACAAAAAAGTGCCCTTCCCTCACTGTGGACGTGTTCAGCTGGGCAAGAAGAAGGAGGACTGAACTGCAGCCATCTCCAACTTTTGGATTGAATTAAACACCCACGGCATGTGCGGTTCTGGGGAAACCAACAGCCCTTTCCATACGGAACAGCCATGCTGAGAAGAGCTGCGTTTGCGGCAGCCCAGCAGACCTGGGGCACAGACCTCGGTGCAGGATGAAGCCAGCAGCCTCAGAGGCCCTGAGGCAGAGAATGTTCCCTGCCCCTTCCTTGTGACAGCAGGGCAATCTGAAGCAATTTTCCTGTGGATGCCGAAGGGATGGAGTTGGGGGCGGGGAGCAGATGCTGGGTCATCAGGGACCAGCACAGACTGGCAGTATTCAGTTAGACTCTGCTAAGAGCTCTGGCGAGGCCGTGGGATAGGGATCATTTTTCAGGACAACAAAAATGTGATAATCCCACAAATTGTCCACTGAGGGACCACTGATAAACATGCTCTAGCCTTAAGGAGGACGGAAATCCTGACACATGCGTGCTACCGTAACCAAGCACCTTGGGGACATTATGCTAGGGTACAAAAGGACAAATACTGAGTGATTCTCCTAGATCAGGTACTTAGAGGAGCTAAACTCATAGAGACAGAAAGCAGAACCAGAGTCCCAGGACCTGGTGGGGGAGAAATGGTGGTTTAATGGGGATAGAGGAGTTCCAGTTTTGCAGGGAGCAAAAGTTCTGGAGATTGGTTTCGCAACAGTGTGACTATACTTAACACTCCTGCACTGTGCATGTAGGAATAGATAGAGTTTATGTTTATATTTTTATATTTCTATATTTAGCACATTTAAAAATGCTATGGGCTAGAGGCATGACATCTCAGTGGTTAACATGTACAAGGCCCTGAGTTCAATTCCCCGGCATGACATAAAGATTAGCTGTGTATAGTGGCACATGCCTGTATTCCGAGGCATAAGCTTAGGACCAGCCTGTACTACACAGCAAGACCCTATCTAAATAAATAAATAAATAAATAAGCTGGGCCAGCACCTTTTTATAAAAAGCCGGGTACGGTTGTACACACCATAGTTCCAGCACTTGGGGAGCTGAGGCAGGCAGATTGCTGAGTTCAAGGCCAACCTGAGCTATACGGTGAGTTCAGGACCACCCTGTTTTTCTCCTAAATGCGGGCAAGGGGCTAGGGCTAGAGTTCATACAAAGACCCTAGGTTCAGTCCCCAGTACCACAATGCCACAAAAAGAAAGAACAGTGACTCCATCCCTTGCTGGAGGTGGTACTGCCAACCTGCTCAGCCCTGTCCGCACCCATCCCTCACTGGAGAAAAGGCAGCCTGACAGCGGGGGCGGGGCTTGTCCCTGAGGCCTCGCTCTGGTCTACACAGCAGGTGCCCAGGTGTTGGCGGATGAGCCCCAGCTTTCTCTTCATCTCCGGACAGAGTGGCAGCCTCACCCCCGGTGCAGAACTCCACGGTCTCGCTCCAGCCGGACACCAGGTACTCCCCGTCGCTCTGTTTCACAGCCGTCTGCACAGCCACGCTGTACTCCGTGCGGGGGCTCAAGAACCAGTGTCCCCTCACCGTCATGGGCAGCGGCACGGCCTTGGCCACAAGCTTGGTGGGGACATCCTGAGAAGCGGGGGACAGATGGGGAGCCGAGAGTCAGTCTGAGGGTGCCGTATGCCATCTTGGAATTCTCCCCGATTTCCCATTCCCCTCTTCCTGCCTGAGGAGAGTCGGAATCTCAGGGACCCGACCTCCGGGCTCTGCTGTCATTAGCTCGGGGGATCCGGGAAGTGGGAGAAGCCCCCCAAAGCTGACGGCGGCAGGACCCCGGTCTTCCAGGGAGACTTCAGGAGCTGCTGCACATTGCAGCTGCGTCTCCACGGCAACAGCAAATGCCGCGAAGCTGGGGAGGAAGGGAAAACATGCCTTATTCTTTGGGGGCAGGGTTAGGGGGCGGTGGTGAACACTCACATCACCGTGGCAACTAGCCTGCCAAAAGACACCCAGATCAGGAGAGCCAGTCCCGGGGTGGTGGCGGGGGTGACCTACAGAGGCTGTGGCCCTGAGAGCCTCACTCTCCCTGCCACTGACAGCGGGGAAAGATGCAAGCCTTCCTCCTACCCTCCCCGTGCCTGGCTCTTCACCCAGAGGGCAGGGAGAATGAGGGAGCCCAAGCATCAAGTCCCCAGCCAGAAGGGCCAACCCTTCTGGAGGTCCGTGTGGCCCACTTTCACCAGAGCTACTGCCTGAGTCCTGGGCTTTGTTGGAACTTGGATGTCACCTCCGTGTGTGACATCTTCGGTTCCACCCACCCCCACCCGGGCACTCTGCCCCCTCTGAAGTCCCAGTCCTGGCATTGATAACAAGCGCTCATGCTATGCCAGGCATTGTGCCAAACACCACGCAAACATTACTCATGGAATCTTTTCCACAGCCCTCTGAGGGTGGCCATGACCGTTCCCTTTTAACTAGGAAGGAACTCAGAGAGGTCATGTCACTTTCCCAAGATGACGCAGTAAGGAGTCTCGACCCTCACCAAGCCTCTGATTCCAACCCATCCAGGGTCCATCACCCTCTTCCCTTCAAGAACAGGGCTCTTTCTACTCACCCGGTGCTTGAACTTGTTGGAATTCTTGTTCTCCTTCTTGTTGAGGTCGATGAAGTAGTGGGTGACCCTCTCCAGGTCACTGTCCTCCATGGCCCAGGAGATGCGGAAGGAGTCACAGGTGATGTTGTTGATCTCGATGCTGTGGGGCGTGGACAGCAGCTCCATGCTCCCCTCCGGTTTGGCTCCTGTGGGAACTGAGACGTGGGAGAAGGATCAGTCTCTCCCTGCCACCGAGGAACTTTCTGGAACGTGCTGCTCCCGCCATCCCTTGCAAAGTGGATCCTTCAGACTCCATCCTAGTGAGTTCAAGGCAGGGGCCTCATAAACCTGAAGAGAATATCGCATGGGGTGCCCCCTGGGGCTTTCTGCTTGCCTTGGAGGGTCTGCAGGGCAGACGGCACCTGACAGGTGGCAGAGGCGGTGGGAATGCTGTGAATGTTGGGCAGGGACAGATTTGCAGCAGATGGAGCCGAGGAGGGAGGGGGCCCTTAGCCAGCAGGCGTGAAAAGAGAAAAGATGGGGGTGGAGAGGACAGGGTAAGAGGCGGAGGGGAGTCAGGAAGCACCTGCTGAGGACTGAGGCAGGTGCAGGCGGCAGCAACCAACAGTCCACAGGTACCAAGGCCCCTGGGCTCAGGCCTCTCTCAGCGAGGGTCCCTGTGGTTCAGACACAGGTGGATGAGTGCCATGTAGGTACCTGTGGACACACGTGTAGTGGCAGCGTGGCAGGGGGCACAGCCTGCCTCCAACTCTACCTGTAACTTTTTTTTTTAATAGTCACTTTCTCTTTCAGCTGATCCCTGCCTACTACTTTCAACATTAATGTTTATTTGGGCCAAAACGTACTAATAATTTCACAGGTATTATCTGACATAGGCCTCCTATTAAGTACATGCTGTGATTATCCCCATTTTACAGATAAGGAACGATAAGGTAACTGAGGTTGCAGATATCTGAGGCAACAGAGCCAGTAAATGAGGGGGACCAGGGGCTTTATGTTGAGCTAAGGGTGTGTGTGCGTGAGTGTGTGTGTGTGTGTGTGTGTGTGCATGGAACACAGCTATGCACCTTTCCCCTGTTTATCTTCCTCTCTCTACTGATACCTTTCGAGCAACTTCCCTCGCCTCTCTCACCCACACCTTCAGGTCCACCCTGACGCCCAGTCCCCTGGGGGTGGGTGGACTGCCTCACCATCCCTCTCACCTGGCCTGCGGCTGGGAAGAGCTGCCCAGCCTCACCTGTGGCCCGGCTTCCCTGAGCTCCGGGGACCGGGTGGGGAAAGGCCCCGAGGAGGGGAGGGTACGGATGTGGGTGGGCATCATCCTCATGTTTTCCTCAGTCCTCTCTTCCCTCGTACCCCAGCGCAGCTCAGTGTCCCTCTTTCTCTCCTCCCCTAGCCCAGGATCTAGGGGTGAAGGCACCCCGTGCCTGCAAAAGCAGGTACGTTTATTTATAGCTTCCTGAAGATCCAGCCCACACTTCCCTGTCAATTAAGCCTGTTGCAGAGCCTGGCACCTCTAAATTAACCTGTGGGCTGCCTGGGTGGCAGGCCCAGGGGAGGCTGAAGAGGAGGGCTCCTCCCTGCCCTGGGTGTCCTTTAAGTCCTGTTTCTTGTTAGCCTTTCACTTTAGGGCCAAAGGCGGGTGGCTTTGTGCACAGGGACCTCTATGGTAAACAAACATGGAAGGGCCATCAAACCCATCCCAAGATAAGACCAGACGCATTTCCACAACCTTATAATAATAGACTTTCTTGTCACTGGAGGGACAGGTATGGAGCAGGGGCGTCACCGTCTCCCTGGATCTTGGCAAGAAGCTCCCAGGGAGACACACATGTGCCCCTCGCTTTGCATACACACACACACACACAGCGCACACACAGGCAGACCACTCCCATTCGCTGCCCAGAGCAGCTCCACCCACGCGGGATGCGGCTGATGCCTGCCCCACGAGCAAACACCTGTTCCTGCCCTGATTCCTCCTCTTCCCCGACTCTTCCTAGGGAAGGGGCAGCTGTGGTGGTGGGCGGGGGCCCCAGGCCCTGGCAGCTGATCATCCCTTCCCCTGTCTGGTTCTGAGACCTCCTCCAATCCAGCCTGGGAGAGGCGGTGGCTGGCACTGAGAGAGTGGAACAGGGTGGGCGTGCACCCAGCTTTTGATGCCCAGGATGCCTAGGAAAGGGCAGGGAGCGAGGGGCAGGTTGAGGCAACACCCTAGAAACACCCACGCTCCTATGTGAATCCACCCCAGGCAGGCATGTACACACCCACATGCTGGCAGCCACGCACACATGTGCCAAGGGTGCCCGCCCGCCCCTACACACACCTCCTAAATCCCTCATTCCCACACATGCCCTGCTCCCCCAGTTTTCCTTCCACTAACTCTGGTGGCCACACAGACCCCCCACCCGTCATGGCCATAGGCTCATGCGCACCCACACGCACGCATCCCTCCTCAAGAGCCATATTTGGGGAAAGACACCGCAGGCACCAACATGCATGCGTGCCACCTCCCTGGGGAGGCGCAGCCCACACACTTGCCTGCGCACACATGTACTTTCGCACATACTTCAGCCCCCGCCCGGCTCTGGTATTCTCTCCGGAGTCTTCTCCCAGCTCAGAAACACAGACTTCGAAAACATGCGTACCTCCGGCCACCTCTGCCAGCCTGATCCTTCAAATGCCAACAGGTCTGTGCACCTCCGCAGGTCTGCCCACGGAGAGGGCTTCTGCCCACGCTCCCCGCCTATCACCCATCCTGCTCCGGAGTTGCGTCTCCCCACTTAGAAACCGTCTGGTTGCATGCACTCCCGCCCACACAAGTGCCTGTCCACCTCCTAAATATACCGCCTCCCCGGCCCCCAGATCGTCGCCGCCCCCACACACATGTACCTCGCGCGTGCAAGAAAGCTGGGTTCCTAGACATGCCGTAAACCGTGCAGAACTGTGTGCGCCAGCCTCCTCACTAAGGAGCGCACACGTTGTGACACCGTGCCCCTTACCCGTCCCTATTCGGAAAAGCCACCGGCGTGGCAGAGCTGAACCTCTGCCGCCCGCCCGCTGTCCCTGCTGGCACCGCTGACTGCAGCAGCGTAGTCACGGGGTAACTAACTGTGTCGCCCCAGAGACTGGATCCAGCTGTGCTGAGGGCCTAGGAGGGAGGGGGACAAGGTCGTCGGCCTGGCCATCCAGGTGAACACCCTGGGGTGGTGGCAGGACCCTGGTGTCCCCTGGACCCAGTCTCTCAGCACATCCGGTAGGGTGGTGTGGGGAGGAAGGACACTCACCTGGCTTCCCCGGGCTCTGCAGAGGAAGACCCGGCAGGCAGGGGAGAGAGAGACCCCCGCGTGGGCGAGTTCTCCAGGCAGGGGCCGCGACCGAGCGCCTGGGTCACAGGCAGCGGCTCGCTCTTCTCCCGGCTGCCGGGGAGGCAGCTTCCATGCCCTGCAGGCAGCTCCCGTCTGGCTCTGCAGCTGGCGGCGGCTGCCCCCAGAGAGCCGATGTCCCCAGCCCAGCCGAGCGCGAGGAGCGCGAGCCGAGAGACAGGACGAAATCAGGCAGCGTGGAGGAGAGAGCACAGCGAGGCAGGGGAAGGAGCCAGCCGGAGCCTGGCTCCACCAATGGGAACCGCGGCTGCAGAGCGTCAGGTGATAATACCAAGCCCGGTCCCTGCTCGCCCAGGCGGGTGGGAGGGGGAAAGGGCACAGGGTCCCCCAGGGAGCTACTAGACGTCCTTGGAGGCGGTGGCTGCCACTCGGCCACCTTTCCCCGGTTCTCCCAGGATAAGCTGCCCTCAGAAATCCCTCCAGTGCGCCCCTGAAGTGGAAATCTCTCCATTGAACGCAGCCCCCAAACTTTAGGATGCTGGGACGGGGCGGGGCCTCGCCTAAGGGCTTGGGGCCCCAAACAAGGATTCTAATTGGGGGTGGAGGTGGGAGGAAGACTGTAAGGAAAGGGTCAAGAGCGGGTCTGTGAGCAGAGGGGTGGCAGGGACCCCGTTTTCAATCTGGGTCCCCTTTTGGGGCCTTGGGCTGATTCGTGACTTCCTTTTCTTACCAACGGTTCCCAGGAACTGTCAGACCTGCAGCCCTGGATACCCCTGATTGTCCAGTGAGAGTCCTCCAACTACTTAGGTGGCTTCAAGGACGGGGGGGCAGGAGAGAAGGTGTAGAGCTGGAGTAGAGGCACCAGCAAGAGTGGGGGTTGGGGGGGCACACAGAGCTTTGAGAGGACTCATCCCACCAACCCTCCAGGCTCCAGCGAGCCCTGAACACCTCAGCCAGCCAGCGCTAGGGGAGGGAGACTTGTCTGTCACCAAGAAACCGTGCTCCGGGAAGCCACTGAAGGAACCCGTAAGGAAACTGGAAGCAAGCCGTGACAACGAGTTCGTGCAGTGCTTCACAGGCTGACGGGAGTGCCTGCTGTCTGGTTTTCCAGCTGGGTGACCTTGGACAGGCGACGCCACCTCTCTGGGAGCTTCAGTTGCTTCACCTGTCAAGTGGGATGGTAACACAGGTTTATTGTCATCACGGAATGAGGTCATTGTGTAGATTGCTTTGCTCTGAGCTCGGCGCTGTCAGAGCTGCTATCTTTCTCATCACTGCTGGCAGGCTGTCTACAAGGAGCCCACAGTCTCCCAGACGAGAAAAGATGGGCATTTTGATGACGCGATTAGCGAGCAAGAGCAGAAGCCGGCACTCCTGGCCAACAGGTTCTGCATCAGCAAATTCAACCAACCAAAAATTGAAAGTATTTTTTAACTGAAGAGCCGAGGAATAAAAATGATTAAGATAGGATATGTATACATGTCATTTCCCCAAGAAGAATGAATTATAATGTATTGCAAACATATATCAATAAGTGTTTTTGTTTTATTTTTGAGACAGGGTCTCGCTCTATAGTCCAAGCTGGTTCTGAGCCCACTATGGAGTCCTGACTGGCCTCAAACTCATGACAATCCTACTGCATCAGCCTCCCAAGTGCTGAAATTACAGGTGTGTGCCACCATACCCAGCTAATTTTTTTATGTAGTATTGGGGAATTGAGCCCAGGGCCCAGCACTTGGTAGATAAGTGCTTTAAGCACTGAGCTAGCTATGTGCCTAGTTCCCCAGTAATAATTTTTTTTTTGAAAAAAAGATGGAATCTGAGAGAATAGCTCAGCATTTAAAGTTCTTGCCTAGCAAGTGCAAGGCCCTGAATTGGATTCCCCAGAACTACATAAGCCATGCATGGTAATGCACACCTATAATCACAGCACTCAGGAGACTGAGGCAAGAGAATTGCTGTGAGCTCAAAGCCATTCTGGACTACAGAAAGAGACCCTGTGTCCGAAAAAAAAGAAAAAAAAAAAGAAAAAAGAAAGAAAGAAAGCTGGTGGGATGTAGCTCAACATACATTGACTAGCGTGCACAAGGCCCTGAGCTCAACCCCCAGCACTGCGAAAAAAAATTGCATTTTTACTAAACATGTACAGACTTTTTTATCTTTATTCCCTAAACAATATACTATAACAACTATTTACATGTCATTTACATTGGATTAGGTAGTATAAGTAGAGATGATTTAAGGTAACAAGGAAGGTCATAGATTACAAATATTACATTATTTGTGTGTGTGTGTGTGTGTGTGTGTGTGTGTGTGTGTGTGTGTGTGTGTGTGTATGGTACTGGGAATCGAACCCAGAGCCTTCATACTGAGTTACAGCCTGAACCCATTATTTTGTATTTTGAAACAGGGTCTCACTGAGTTGCCCAGGCTGGGCTTGAACTTGTGAATCTCCTGCCTCAGCCTCCCAAAGTGTGGAATTTACAAGCTTGCATTAATGGGTCCACTGTGCAAATACTATTTTATGGAAAGGATTTGAGTACTAATGGATCTTGGTATCCATGGGATCCTGGAACTGATACTCTGTGCATATGGAGGATGCTGATTTAACTAAGACCTAAGTACTGACAAGAGCTCAGAGCAAGAGACGGTGGCCCACAGGAAAAGGACAGACCAGAGGATACCCTGGAAGAGAATGGAGGGAAAGGGACGAGTAGACATCAGGGGACAGCAGATGCCACACAGGCCCGGCCCAGGAGTGGGGACTTCAGAGGGCATTAGTCATGAGCTGAACGTAGGGACCACACTCGTTGTGGAGGACTTGTGGCTGAGGGCGTCGGAAGCCAAGGTCAGAGAACGAAGAGCTCACAGTACACAGAGGGCCGCAGAGGCTACGCCTGCCCAGACTGGGCGTGAGAACCTGAACGAGTCCGCTCAGATCCTGAGCCACAGAACGCGGTGTGGTGTGTCACACGGAGGCAGGATTAAGCACTCCTCAGTCCCGACAAGGTCCCGCCCCGCACCCGCCTACGATGAGATGATGACGCTCCGAAGAGAGGCAAAACGTCACCTCCCAGTTATGAACCACCTGCCCTACAACCCACATCTTCAGGACCCATCTGAGGGCTAATGAGAGGACAAAAGCCCGTTCTCTGTGACTTGGTTTCCCCTCTTGTGAACGGAAGATGAGTCTCGGCACCATCTCTGCTCCCACCTTCTCAGGATGGCACAGGAGGCAGAGATCACGTGCCCCAGTGGTGGAAGGCAGCCCTCTGAATGCTCCTTTGTGTGGCTGGGTGCTGGCACCGCCAGCCAGTCAGGTGAGCGTGGCCGTCTCGGGCTTGTGCCTCTGCCTGCCTCAGAGGACTGCACAGATCAGGACGGAGGAAGCACTGCGTGCCAACTACAGCGAACTCCCTGGGAGACCAGGCAGCCTCCCAGACGCGCTTCTGCTGAGTTCTTGTTTTTAACAGCTCCCTTACGCGAGTCATATGGGATCACTGGATAAGGATGAGAGCGTTTCACTGGGGAAATCGAGCACATTTAAATAACTTGTTTTCTCACCATCGGGAAATATATGCTTGATATATGTGTACAATTTATTAACAAAAATGGAGGGGATGATTAAGTCCTTTTTTTAATACCTTTTCCCACTCCCAGTACTTTTTCTGTTTCACCACATGGTCTTTCCACGGTGTCACCTCAAGTTACCATCTGGTGTTCCATTGTTAGGTCATACACACTGTTTAGAGGCCAATGTCCCTCACCTCTGTTAACTTTTTTCTCTACTCTAAACAACACTGCAATGAACATCCTAGTAAAATTTGAAGGGTATAATGGATCTTATTCGAATACTGATTTAACAAGCTAAAAAAAAAAACTTGGGGGCGTGATGGTGCATACCTATAATCCCAGGATTTGGGAGATTGATGCCAATTTGCAATACATAGCAAGATACTGTCTCAAAACAAAATAAATACATATATACATAAAACTGGGTATATAATGCTCTTTAGAGCTTATTTGTTCTCACAAGAAACCCGGAATAGTCTGTTCTGATAATGATATTGTGATTATTTTTTTAAAAAGAATCCTTGTCCTTTAGAAATTCATACTGTAATATTTATGGGTGAATGACATAATATCTGTGATTTGTTTCAAAATAATCTAGAATGCAGGAGTGGGTGGCAGCACAGATAAAAGAGGAGTGGATAATTACTGTTATTAAAACTGGCTACTTTAAGATTCAATAAGTTATTCACCCTCTTTTTGTGGGTAGTTGGAAGTTTCCATATGAAATATTATATCTAACCAATGACTACAATCATAACAAAAATATTTATTAAGCACCAAGACATGGTGCCAGGCGTACAATTCTTTCAACAGCCTCAAGAGGTAGATTCACCAAGCCCATTTTTATTGACAGGTTGATGGTGGGAAAACAGGCTCAGCCCACAAGTGGTAAAACTAGTACTTGGTTTCAGATCTGGATGAGTGAGCAGGCCCGGTGCCTTGCGGTGGAAAAATGCTAGCGTGCATGAAGTCTGATACAATGGAGGAGGAGGCTGTCAGAAAAAACAAAACAAAACAAAACAAAAAAACCCCTTAAGAGTCTTACTACTGCGTATATGCGTAGAGACTCAAAACATATCTGTTTCTGTCCTCACAGATGAACTAAGTGTGCAGATGCCACTAGCCTACAAAGCGCACACATCCAGCCCATGAGGACCCTTGTTCTCTTACCTGTCCAAAAGGACTAAAAGTTTCCCCAGGACCTCTTTACTTTCTTTTTGAAGTTGCCTTTAGACCTTCCTACAGTCCTCGCTGGTCATGGCTTTTGAATTTAATAAAGAGCATTAATTACAGAGATGTTTAAAATTAGATGTGTCGCTATGTATTTACTAAAAAGTAGAATAAGATTTTTTTTTTTTCAGTACTGAGGACAGGACACACAGCCTTTGCTCTGAGTTAAGATTTTTAGCTTTTTAAAAGTTTAAATATTGGACCAGTATGGTGGTATGTGCCTGTAATCTCAGCATGAAGAAGGCTGAGGCAGGAGGATTGCTGATAGTTTAAGGCCTGCCTCGGCTACACAGTGAGGGCAGGACTCTCTTGGACTACAGGCTCAAGAATAAAATCTAAAATAAAATAAAATCTTAAATATTTAACTATTTTAGGGCATGGGAAAATGCTGAATTATATACTTAAGGCCTCTGAAAAACTGTAAGAGGGAGAAGATAGATGAAGGAAATTTTGGAAGGACAAAAGCAACTTCAAGGGAAAAAACATGGCAATACTGCTTGATTGTTAAAAAAAATAACTATAGCCATCAGTTCTGGTTTTAGTTAATATATGATGGTTTACTGCTGTCATTCTCCAGGCCTACAGATAATTTGGTTGTTGTTGTGGCTCTGGGGATCAGGATCGAGCCCTGAGCCCTTCACACTAAGCCACATCCCTAAGTCCATTTTTTAGTTTTGATTTTGAGATAGAGTCTCACTAAGTTGCCCAGGCTGAATTTCAACTTGTGATCCTCCTGCCTCAGCCTTCCAGAGTGCTGAGATTACAGGTCTACGCCACTGAGCCCAGTTCGTTTTGTTTATTGAGTATAAAAACATTATTACACACTCAGTGCGAGGTGCAACAGGCTGCTTCCAACTTAAACCAAGGTGTTTCTACTGCCGTTTGTTAAGGGCAGGATTTCAGAGCTTGCCAGCGGCAGGTGAGAATTTCGGAAGCTGCCTTTCTGTGGACAGTAAGGATAATGTGTACAAAGTGGCCAATTATCCAACCACGAGGCAACCTCTGTGTAATAACAATTTGCTGGAAGGTATAAAGAAAGAAAAGTGGAGACCAGCGATGCAAGAGAATCGTGAATGAAGTGAGAAATCAGAAAAATAACCCTGCGTGGGGAGAGGTCAGTAGGTAAGGGACGAGCAAGTCAGTGGACGACAGTGGGTGGAGGGGTGCCACGCGAGAGATCGGGAGCAGCCCCAGCCCCGCACTGTGGGTCTCCAGGACGACGGAAGTGCTTTCCCCACTCGCCCAATATGAATTCGCCACACGGATGCCGTGCAGAGAGCTGCCTACGGAGACCCTGTGGAGAAGACATGGGAAAACATGACTCACAAAGACTTAGATTTTTTTTAAATGTGGTACCAAAGACGAACCCCAGGGACCATGAGCGCCAGGCAAACAGCCTACCTGTGCCACCTTCCTAGCCTCAAGACAGCTCTTAGGCCAATGACCGCAAAGTTAGATTATTTCCTGAAAACAAGCCACCTTTATTTTTCCTGATTGAAGTCTGGATGTGCCACTTGGTCTTAACCACAAACTGGAATTCATTCATCCTTGAAAAAAAAAAAAAAGCGGGGACGGGGGAGTTGGAGGAATAGCTCAGCAGTTAAAACGTTTTCCAGCAATTGCAAAGGACCTGAGTTCAATTCCCCAGCACTACATAAGCTGAGCGTGGTGGCACAGCCCTGTAATCCCAGCACTCAGAAGGCTGAGGTAGGAGAACTGCCATGAGTCCAAAGCCAGCCTGGGCTACATAGTGAGTTCAGGACCAACCTGGACTACAGAGCGAGACTCTATCTTGTCTCTTGCCCCTTCCTCCCAAGCCCTTTCCTCCCTCTGTGTTGTGGCTAACACGACGTTTGCAGCTTTCTTCCTTCCACCAGGCCCAGCCGCCATAGAGCTGACCACCGATTGAAACTTCTAAACCCATGAGCCAAAGCAAATATTTTTCCCAAGATGCCTTTCTCAGGGTTTTGGTCACAGCAATGAAAAGCTAACTAACTCAGAAAGCATTGTTTCAGGCAAGAGGAAACAGGAGGTGATTTCCCCTGGCTCCCCTGATGGTTTAATCTAAAACGTCCCCCAAAAGTCCCACATGCTGAGATGTGGGGCTTTTGGAAAGGGACCGATCCCAGGGTTGATCCACTGGTGAGTTCAGAGTTGACTGTGCTGCTGGATGGGGCCGGTTGGAAGAGGCGGGGCACTAGGGCAGGGAGTGACCTTGAAGGGGGTACCTTTGCGGTTGGCTCCTCCCTTCTTTTTCTGCTTCCTGACTGCCACAGGGCACAGCTTTCCTCCATCTGCCCTTCCGTCATGCCATTTCTGCTTTGGAGCCTCCGAAACTGTAAGCCAAAATAAAATTTTACTCCCTTAAGATGTGGATGTCAGGTAGTTAGTCCCATTGCAAGAAAGCCGCATAATGCACCTTCTTCCCTGATCCTCCCTTTCTGGGCTTGTTGTCAGGTGGGAAGAAAATTAAATAAATAAATAAGCTCTAATCTATTAAGTGGTGATAAACGCTATAGAAAAGAATAAGTCAGCAAGAAGAATGTCAAGGGTGATTAGGGGGCTTACGATTTTAAATTGGCAAAGGAGGCTTCTCTACAAAAGTGACGTTGGGATAAAAACCTGACTGCAGGAAGGGAGACGTGCACGCGGAATTTTGGTGTAGAGGAGAGTATTCCAGACAGCAGGTGCAGAGGCCAGGAAGTAGGAGCGTGGCAGACGTGTTCCCAAAACAGGAAGGCCCGGTGCAGCTGCAACAGTGAGTGATGGTCTCTTAAGACTGGAGGCCAGAGAGAGTGGGTCGGAGTCAGTTTATGCAGGGCTACACAGGCCATCCTAACACCTAGTTTTTACTGTTTTTTGCTTTTTTGACACAGGGTCTTGCTCGGTAGTTCATGCTGGTCCTGAACTCATTAGGTAGCCCAGACTGGCCTTGAACTCCTGCCAATCCTCAAACTCCTGAGTGCTATAATTACAGCATACACCACTGGCTAATTTTTGTGTGGTGCTAGGGAATTGAGCTCAGGGCCTTACCCTTGCTAGAGAATTACTTTAACCATGGAGCTATGCCCCTAGCATGTTTGATTTACTCTGAAATAGGCATCTATTGGTCAGTTTAAGCTGTGGTCAGATGTGAAATAAGTCAATTATATCATTTTGAGAGGAGATTGTTGGAATTCACCTGGGAAGGCAGGGCAGGAGTGTTGGTATTAATAATGACAACAGGCAAAAATGATGGTGACCTCGACAAAGAAGGTACACCACTGGCAGTCACAAGGAGTGGTAAGATCCTGGATAGAAACTAGGGAAGCTCGTAATAAATGGACAGCTGATGAGAAAGAAAGGAATCAAGAAGAACTGCAAGTTTTGTTTTTGTTTTGTTTTGTTTTGTTTTTTTTTTTGTAATGGAAGCTTGGCCTTCATACTAGCTACATCCGCAGACTATTTTCTTTAATTTTATTTTTGATTTTGAGACAGGGTTTTACTAAGTCACTAGGTTGTCCAGCTTGGGTTCAACTTGCAATCCTCCTGCCTCAGCCTCTCAGAGTGCTGGGATTACAGGCCTGCACCACCAAGCTGGCAAGATTTTTGACCTAGATAACCTAAAAGGATGCAATTGCTATGGACTCAGATGGGGACCATTGGGGTAGCTAGGGAAGGAAGATATAGAGGCAGGGATTGTACCTCAGAGGTAAGAGAACTTGCCTGGCATTCCCAAGGCCCTGGGTTGGATTCTTCAGCACCACAGAATAATTAGCCAGGTGTGGTGGTACACACATATAACCCTAGCACCTGGGAGGTGGAGGCAGGATTGTCTTGAGTTTGCGGCCAGCCTGGGAACAACAGTGAGGTCAGGACCAGCCGGACTACGGAGTGAGATCTTGACTCAAAAAAAAAAAAAGAAAGAAAGAAAGGAAGGAAGGAAGGAAGGAAGGAAGGAAGGAAGGAAAAGAAAAGATCAAAACAGGCTAGGTTTGAGGGCCTAGCTGACATCGGAGTGATGGTTGCAGAAAGGCAGACACAAGCAGACACGCATACGCAGAGTTCAGAGACTTCTGGACTGGAAACGTGCACAGAGGCATCATCTACTCACAGCACACTCTTCGAAGCAGATAAACCTGACCTTGGCAATAAAATAAGGATAGAAAAAAAGGAAAGACTTCTGAGGACAGAATCTTAGAAATCTCTAGAGGGTAGAGGTCAAGGTAATGACCAGTGAACAGCCTGCTAAGAAAAGCAAATAAGTCAAGACAAGTGACACAGAGAGACAGGCAGCAGCTTGAACTTGGGCAGGGCCTCCATACCACACATTCTTTCTCTTCTGCTGAAACACATTCATAACACTTCCCTACTCACTTCGTGCTCCCCAGGAGCAGTGTTGTGGCAGCATCTGCTCATGACTTCCAATACCCACCTTTCGACCAAACCACTACACAGGTTGAGTTTAATTATTAGTTTATTTACCAGGGCTGGAGGAATGGCACGGTGGTTAAAGCGTTTGCCTAGCAAGCACAAGGCCCTGAGTTCAATTCTCCAGCACCATATAAACCGGGCATGGTGGCACATGCCTGTAATCCCAGCACTCGGGAGGCAGAGACAGGTAGATTGCCATGAGTTCAAGGCTGGCCCAAGCTACATAATGAGTTCAGGACCAGTGTGGGTTATAGGGCAAGACCTTGTCTCAAAATAATAAATAAGGAAGAATAGGATTATTATCTTGATTATAAATACCTGTAAAAATAAAATGTTATCAACAAAAACTTAAGGCCTGCTAGAATCATATCCATTGCTTGGCATTCATCTAATAATCATTTGAGAGTTTCCTTTGACGCTAGATCCAAGATGAACACTCTCAGGGAGAAAACAAAGACATGCGTGGGAACAAGTAAGGAATGAAGCAGGAGCTGGGTGTAGCTCAGTGGTGAGAGCTCTTGCCTGCCATGCTCAAAGCCTTGGATTTCATTCCCCAGCACCACGTGTAGATTATCTGGGTCTGGTGGTGCGCACCTGTAATTCTAGCTGTTGGGAGGCTGAGGCAGGAGGATTGTTGTGAGTTCAAGGCCAGCCTGGATTACATAGTGCAGTCAGGATCAGCCTGGACTACTACTTTTTTTGAGATGTTCCTGTTTCAAAAATAAATAAATGAAAGCAGGATGGTGCTAAAATAGATTATATTATTTAAAGGGAAAATTAGAGCAAATGTGAGAAAGAAAATAATGATAATAATCGTTGTTAGGAAGTAACTGCTAAAACATCAAAGGTAGAAGTTCTGATTTAAGTCTTCTCTTACAATACTGTGAGAATTCCTTAAACTTTGCAAGAAGGAAATTGATTAAATTGTAGTGAAAGACAATGTGAGGTTCTATATAGCCACTAAAAATCATGCTATAAAATATTTAATAATTCAGAAAAATGTAGCATATAGTTATATGTGGGAAGACAGAGTCTAATATTCACATGCCTTCAGCATGTAATGAATTTTGTGTGCTTCCTTCCTTTTTTTTTTTTTTTTTTAAGAGTAAAAGCCAGGCCTGGTGGCACAGGCTTGTAATCCCAGCATTCTGAGGTTGAGGCAGGAGGACTGCAAGTTAAAGCCTAACCTGGGAAGCCTAAGCAGAAGCAGGCTCCAGATCAAAAATAAAAGGAGTGAGGTGGGGATGTAGCTAAGTGTTCAAAGACTGAGTTCAATTCCTATTACAAAAAGAAAAAAAAATCAGGTTATGGCATATGTAAAAACAAAACAAGTTTTTTTTTTTTTTTTTTTTTTTTTTTTTTCCTTTTTTGGGTACTAGGGATTGACGCCAGGGACTTTGTACTGAGCTACATTCCTAGGCCTTTTTCATTTATTTTTCTTTTCTTTTCCTTTCCTTTTTTTTTCTTTTCTTTCTTTTCTTTCTTTCTTTCTTTTTTTTTTTGAGATAGGATCTTAGTCTGCAGCCCAGGCTGGTCCTCAACTCACTATATAGCCCAGGCTGGCCATGTGCTCACAGCAATCCTTCTGCCTCAGCATCCCGAGTGCTGGGATTACAGGCGTGCACCACCACATCCAGTTTTCATTTATTTTTCTGAGACAAGGTCTATCTAAGTCATTAAATTATCCAGGCTGGGTTCAAATTTGAGGACCACTTTCTTCAGCCTCCCAGATGGGATTATATGTGTACACTATGCATTTGGATAAAATATCCTAATGTTTAAATATCAAAATGTAAAAAAGCAAAAAGCTTCAAATATATAAAAAGTTAATGGGAAAATGATGACTTTAATTTTCTTGATACTTCTCAAATTTTTCTATGATGATTTTTTTTTAAGGAAATGAGACAAGGGGCTGGAGGAATGGCCCAGCGGCTAAAACACTTGCCTAGCAAATGCTTCCGTAGGTGCTAAGTACCTGAGTTCAGTTCCCCAGCACCTGGTGAGGTGGGCGTGGTGGCACACACTTGTAATCCCAGCACTCCAGGAAGATGAGAAAGGAGGATTGCTACGAGTTCATAGGCCAGCCTGGGCTCCATAGTGAGTTCAGGACTGCAGAGTAAGATCCTGTCTCAACACACACACACACACACACACACACACACACACACACACACACACGCACACACACACACGCACACACACACACCATACAAAAAATAGAAGCTGATGAACCTCAAAGCCTATGAATGAAATCAAAGCAATTTTATCTACTGCGCTAATCGGAAGCTAGGGGCAGCTGGATGTAGCTCTGTAAGAGGTGGGAAGGCTCTTCCTTTGTTTGGTTGTAAAACCAATATGACGAAAAAAATTTGGGTAGCAACCACTTAAAATATTAACGTAACTGTAATATATTATTAAATTGGGGAAGAACCTTCAAAATTAAAGAATCAAAGTTTGAAAGGATGTAACATATATTTTATGTACTATTTTTATTCATATATATTTTTTAGTAGTGATTCATTTTAGCATAACATGTTATTATTTTTTGCCTACTTGTGTAATCTGGGCTGGTTTTGAGCTATGCAGACCAGGCTGGCCTCAAACTCTTGACTTCCCTGTGGTCAGCCTCCTGAGTGCTGAGATTAGAGGTGTGCACCACCGTACATGGTAGCTGTACAAAACTTTTACTTTTTTGAGACAGGGTCTCGCTCTGTAGTCCAGGCTGATTCCCCAGCACCACTTAAAGCCAGGCATGATGGTGCATGCCTGTAATCCCAGCACTCTGGAGGCTGAGGCAGGAGGATTGCTGTGAATCCAAGGTCAGCCTGGGCTACACCAGTGGGGTCAGAACCAGCCTGGGCTACAGAGTGAGACCTTGTCTCAAAAAAAAGTCACAGACTGTATTTCATTTCTAGAACATTTTTGAAATAACAAAATCATAGAAACGGAGAACAGATTAGTGGTGGGAGTAGGGGGATGAGGGAGGTGCAATCTAAAAGGGCAACTGGAGCAATCCTTGTGATGAAAATGTCTTTGGAAGTAAAAATGTCAATATTCTGGTTGTGATGTAGTATGTTACTCTTGGGGGAACAAAACACACAGAACTTGGGATCTCTCTACTATTTCTTACATAATAGAGACTATCTACAATGATTACAAAATAAAAATTTATTTTAAAATATTGTATCTTGGGGCTGGAGGAATGGCACAGTGGTTAAAGTATTTGCCTTGCAAGCATAAGGCCCTGAGTTCAATTTCCCAGCATCACATAAAGCTGGGCATGGGGGAAGGTGACATCTGTAATCCCAGAACTGGGGAGGCTGAGACAGGTGGATTGTCCTTAAGTCAAAGTCCAGCCTGGGCTACCCCAGTGAGCTGAGGACCAGGCTAAGCTGCAGACCAAGACCCTTTGTCAAAAAAATAAAAAAATCACAACTCCTTTAGGCTAGATATCCCAGGACTGGAAATCTGTCAAATGCCAGATATTAAATATACCAGATGTTTATTACAGTGTTATTTACAACAGGGAAAGAAAATGGTCTAAGTGTTGAAATAGGAAAGTAGGTAAATCTACAGCTAAATTTAGACATTTAGCTTTTGGCATTTGATGCAGCCACAAAGAAATATTCTTTGAAAAAGAAAGATCCACACGTATAGCACAATGTGACAGCTCTCTGTTGACAAAAAATGTTAACATTAGTACTCTGTATGAAATGATGGCAGAAATGCTCTTCCCTCTAACTCTACGTGATGTTACATATTTTTTCATGGCTTGAGAGCTGGGTGGGGGAATAACATAAAAGGGAATTTCTTATGTTATGTTGCACACTTGGGAGTCAGTAGCAGTTCTTTAAATTGTCCCTACAGAAGCAGAAGCACAAACTTCATTTTCAGATTTCTTACAGGCTTTGACCAAGCAAGCACGTACATTCAGGAGAGCTCACGGAGGGATGGCTGGTCCCTAGCTGGTCCGCCGCATCCAAGGGCATCAGCCCCACCCCAAAACCAGACTGGAGACCCAGGAAGGGGGCTCGAGCCAGGCCACGCTCACTGCCCTGGGGCAGTGACCACTCCAAGGTCACCAGAGAGAGAGGGCGCGCAGTCCGACAACGGGCCGGCTCCGGGTGCCCCGGCTGACTCCAGGGTACGCTCTCGGGTCTACACCCCCTAATCCCGCACCACGACCCCACCGCTCCGCGAGCCGCGGAGACTTGCACATCGCAGCGTCGCGACTGCCAAGGTCCCTAACCCGTAGCGCAGTCTCCGCACCTCGTCCAAGGCCAGTACCCTCGACCGCAGCGCCGCAGCGTAGCCCAGACCAGTCCCTCATCCTTTTTCGCCCTCTCAACCCAGCTTTTCCCGACTCCGGGAAGAACCGGGAAGAGAAGGCGGAGGGCAGCAAGGCGCCGCCTAATAAATAGTATGGCCCGGTCCCGCCCACAAACGTCACTTCCGCCCCGCGGCAAGATGGCGGCGCCCAGCTTCTGCCACGCAGACTTCCGCCCGGCGCGGAGAGCCAAGGCTGGCGGAGGGGCTCATCGGAGGTGAGGTCGTGATTCGCGGTGTGGAGCCGCGACCCAGGTTTGTCCTCTATCAGGTGCGCAGCTTCTAGACTTGGGGAGAGGGTGGGCGGCAGGCTGAGGGCTCCGGCCGGGGTGGTCGGGGAGCCTCGCCACGTGGGAGGGGAGGAGCTGAAATGCTGCGGGAGCGACGTACTGCCGAGGGAGGGGGCGGGAGACCACGTGGCTGGGGTTCCGCCCAAGGGCCTCGTGTTGATCTCTTGGTGTGACTTCGTTGCACATTCTCTCCCAGGCAACATGTCGGAAGGAAACGCTGCGGGCGAGCCCAGCCCTTCGGGTGGGCCGAGACCTCTCCTGTCTGGGACGCGGGGACTTGTGGGGCGGCGACCTGCGCCCCCCCTCACACCTGGCCGCCTTCCTTCCATTCGCTCCAGGGACCTTACCCTCGGGGGAGTCAAGAAGGTACCTGATGGCGCATTTTTAAAGAAACACAACTGCTTTAAATTCCAAGCTGTTGGGATTCAGCTCCCGTTCCTGTAGTACCTGTTATGTGCCTGATGTGACGTTGGGCCTTTGGTTCTTGTCCCCAGATTTCCACCTACTCCTCTAAAATTCTAGGGAATCTAGTCAACCTTCAGCTCTAGGTACCAGGCGCCGAATGATGAGGTGGTTCTCAGACGTAATTAGGCACAGGGAGTCCAAACAGGTCAAGACATTCTAAAGCAACTTGAGCAGAGCTTGTTTACTTTAGGGTGTTTTCCATACCTTCAAAGTTCCATTCAAGCCCGTCAGTCATGAGCGATTTTGAGGGTTAGAATTTGCCACGGATATCAGTGTGCATAGTTCTAGTACACAGTACATAACGAATCCTAGACATAGCATGGCATGGCACTAGAGGGTTTGTGTCCTCTTTCATTAGGTCCGTGTGAAGGGGCCCTGCCCCTGATAGAAGTAAAAAGCACCCATTTTTAGATAATCTGACCTTAGAAAATTTTGTTGACTATGTTTGTCATGTACTGGTACTGGCAGATTTCATGTCTTCTCTAGTTAAATTTGTTGTAGTACTTTTTCTGTGATACTGACTAGTCAAACTCTATAGCCTTTTGAAGACAAAGTGGTGAGATTAGCTCATTTCTTTTGCTCTTAGAAGTCTGGAGTCTCTTTTCAGAGAGCAGGTTAAAATGAGCTTGCTAGTTAAAATGATTTTGTATACCCCTTTCTAATAAGTGTAAACCCACTACCTCTATGGCATGATGGTCCTGTCCTCATTTTCAAGTGGATCAGCCTATAAAACTGACCAATCTGTACAACTAACAACAACAGTGTGGTGTGTGCAAAAGAGAGCCATGGTAGATATGCACTGAGAGTTTTTGTTTTCCTCTGTACTTTGGGGTTAGGACTTAACAAATCAGTAATTCCTATATTTTACTTTCAGAAAACCTTCACTCCAAATATCATCAGTCGGAAGATCAAGGAAGAGTAAGTAATTAGGTCTGCTAAATACTTGCCCCTTATTTACATGTTCTGAATTGGGGACTTGAGGGATGTGACTAGATGTGTGCTTCATAAATTTGAAATTGTAGCTTTAGTTTTGTTTTTTCATTGTTCTTCCAGTAATGATTTTCATGTCTAACTTCCAAATAATTTGAGTGTGCAAGCTTAAAAATAACATATACCCTAATGCCTGAGTTTCCTTTTGTTTAGTTAGCATTCTATTATTATAGAAAATACATTGAGATGATTGAAATATAAAGAGAAAAGGTTTCATTTGGCCCACAGTTGTTTTATTTTTTGCCTCACAGTTTTAGAGATTTCAGTCCTTGATCATTTTGCCCCAGTTTTTAGGGCTGTGGCAAGTGAGTCCATTGTGACAAGGACCATTTGGCCAAAAGAAGCCACTTGTCTCATGACTTAAGTTTAAAAAAAGAAAGAAAGAAAGATACCAAGTTTCCATTATCCCCTCCAGGGTCACACGTGCATTGGGGGAAGACCTCCCTTTAGACTTCATCTCTTAAAAAAGCTTCTGTTGTCTCCCAGAGGCACCAGACGGAGACTTAGACCTTTAACACATGGGCCTTTAAGATCCATACTACATCACTCCATCTCTAGAAACTGTAATTAACTTGGTCAAAATAAAGTGGAGTGATTCTTAGAGCCAGAGTTGAGAGCCACCAGTTTAAACATTCCTTCACATTCTAGCCTTCCTGCTTTCAGTCAGTGAAAAAAAAAAATCCTCATTTTTGGACAAGAAGGTAAAGCAAACTGAAGGATCTTTGCCTCATTGAGGAAGTCTGGAAAGTGCCAGCCTTATGACTGGGCTCTGTGTTGTGTGCACTCTTGACTCATGAACTCTGTTCAACTGGGGAAAGTGGGTGAGAGAGTAGGGTTAGTTTTTTGAAGCAGAAAGAATGAGTGGCTTCTTTTCATCCCTTGTTCCAGGCCAAAGGAAGATGTCACTGTGAAGAAGGACAAACGTGAACGGGACAGAGACCGCCAGCGCGAGGGGCATGGGCGGGGGCGGGGCCGCCCGGAAGTGATCCAGTCCCACTCTATCTTTGAGCAGGGGCCTGCAGAAATGATGAAGAAGAAAGGTACACACAAAGTCTCAGCTGTGATTTCAGTTCAGGCCCAAGGAACAGTTATGAGCAAGAAAATTCCTTTGCTCCCAGTTTAGTTTTCCTTGGTGTTGCCTCTTGCTTATTTATCCCTAGTGAACAGAATGATTTCCTGCAGGAAACTGGGATAAGACAGTGGATATGTCAGACATGGGCCCTTCTCATATCATCAACATCAAAAAGGAGAAGAGAGAGACAGATGAAGAAACGAAGCAGATCCTGCGGATGCTGGAGAAGGATGACGTAGGTGCTAGAGGGGGAACTGGGGAGGGGCTTCAGGAGAGCCAGGTCAGGGAGGAGGAGCCCACTGATGACCTGGAACCCTGGTGAGCAGCAGGAACCTTTGGCTAGGAGACTGCAGTGGGTTGATCCTGGTACATGTACTTGTGGTAGACTGACAGTGGTCCTCTTCGGCAGTTCATCGATGACCCTGGGTTGAGGAATGACACACGAAACATGCCTGTACAGCTGCCACTGGCTCACTCAGGGTGGCTTTTTAAGGAAGAAAATGAAGATGCAGATGTTAAGCCTTGGCTGTCTGGTCCCAAGGAAGAGGACATGGAGGTGGACATACCTGCGGTGAAAGGTATAATGAGTTAGTCACCTTCTTTCCCTTGCCATGGCTCCTGCAGGAGCAGGTCCCATCCTGTTCTACCTCTAAAATACAGGAGCTGAGCAAAGGTGTACATTTACCTTCACAAAGTTCACTTGTTGACAGGGATCTATGGGTCCAGCTTTTTTTCCCATTTTATTTTTTCCCCATTTTAATAGGTATAAGTGAAATAATGTTTACATTGATCTTGACTATTTTGTGTATATATGTATATATATATTTATTTATAGATAGATATGTATATATATATATATCATGGCAAAATTACAAATCCTTCCCCTCTCCCTTTCCACCCTCCCACTCTCTCCCACACCCCTCCAATTCCCATTATTCCCCTCAATTAATTCTATGAAATAATTGTGATCCGGGTTTCTCATATTAGAGAAACCATTTGATATTTAGCCTGCTTCTGCCTTACTTCACTGAGCATGATGGTCCCAAGTAGCATCTATTTACCTATAAAAGCCTCAAATCTATCTGTCTGTATAGATGAGTAGTATTCCATTATGTATAAATACCACAATTTATCCATTGGTCTGTTGATGGGTATTTTGGTGTTTTCCACATTTTAGCTATTAGTTGAACTGCTGTGAACATGGGTATACATGTATCTCTGTTATATGTTGTTTTTAACTCTTTTGGGAAAATTCCCAGAAGAGGTATCACTGGATTGAAGGGGATATTTATGTCTAGTCTTTTGAGAAACTTCCATGCTGCTTTCCATAGTGGTTATGCCAGTTTACATTCCCGCCAGCAGTGCGGGCAGGCTCCTTTTTCCCCCACAGAATCACCAGCACTGATTCTTTATATATGCTATTCTCTCTGGAGTCAGATGGTATCTTAGTGATGTTTTGATGTGCATTTCTCTAATGCTAAGGATATTGAACATCTTTTCATGTATTTATTGGCCTTTTGAACTTCTTCATCTGAGAACTGTCTGTTCATTTTCTTGGCCCGTTTTTCAGTCCGATCTTTGATTTTGAGGGGTTTTTCTTCAGTTCCCTGTATATTCTAGATATGAGCCTGCGATTGGTCGTGAAAATTTTTTCCCATTCTGTCAGTTCTCTTTTTACACTGTTGATAATTTCCTTTGCCATCCAGAAACTTTTTAATTTGACATAATCCCAGTTGTTAATTCTGGCCCCTATTTCTTTTACTTTTGGTGTCTTATTAAAAAAGTCCTTGCTATACCTGTATTTTTTAGATATTGGCCTAATTTGTCTACCAGAAAGTTCAGTGTTTCAGTTTTAATGTCTAAGGCTTTGATCCACTTTGGTTTAATTTTGATACACAGTGACAAGTATGTGTCTAGATTCATTCTTCTGCACGTGGATGTCCAATTTTCCCAGCACCCCTTGTTGAAGAGGCTGTCCTTATTCCATTGTATGCTTTTTTATTGAACATCAGGTAGCTGAGGGTATTTGAGTTTGTCTCTGCATCCTTAATTCTGTTCCACTAGTCTACCTGTTTTATAATTTTTATATAACTAGTACTTTGTAGTATAACTTGATGTTATACTAAAATGTCCCATTTTAGAGAAGTTACATGCCTTTTGTGTACATGTGTGCACTTGTGTGTGGTCTTCGGGATCAGCCCCAGGGCCTTCACACTTGAGTTACATCCTCAGCCCATGCCCATTGCACAGTTTTTGATTTTGAAATAGTCTAGTTAAGTTGCCCAAGTTGGGCTTGAACTTGTGATGCTCCTGCCTTAGTCTCCTAGAGTGCTGAGACAACAGCTCTGCACTACAGGCTCAGTGTCACACACCTCTTGAACATGCTTTCTCTCCCCCGCCCCCCTCACAGCCTGTGTCTACCTCCAGCTTCCTGGCTGACTGGCAGTGGGACAGACAGGGTGAAGGGCTGGGATTGATGAGGTGACAGAGAGGGCAGCAGTTTGATGTCGTTTCCTTTGTTTTACCTGGGACAGTAAAAGAGGAGCCACGAGATGAGGAGGAGGAGGCCAAGATGAAGGCTACTCCCCAAGCAGCCAGGAAGAGCCCCGGCCTCCCAAAGGATGTGTCTGTAGCAGAGCTGCTCAGGGAACTGAGCCTCACCAAGGATGAGGAGCTGCTCTTCCTCCAGCTGCCCGACACCCTCCCTGGCCAGCCGCCCACCCAGGACATCAAGCCTGTGAAGACAGAGGTGCAGGGCGAGGACGGACAGATGGTGGTCATAAAGCAGGAGAAGGACCGGGTATGCCTGGGAGCACTTTCTGGGGAAACTAGCAGGGCATCTGGAATGGAAGCTGACCACGTGGGGATGAGGGGAAGCTGCCGAGCCGAGACCTGAGAATGGTGGGTGTTTCCTTCTAGCCCACAAAAGGACCTGGGGCTTTGCCCTTGCTATTTCAGTGTGTGTCTGCCATTTAAAACTCGGGGATCCTCCTCTAGTGGCAGCAGTTATCTGCGTTTTGTCCGTGTGCTTCTTTGCTGTGGGGTTTGTCTTATAATCAGTGGCAACCCCAGGGAATGTCTTCTCTGGGGAATAATTTTTCCCCCCAGTACTGGGGATTGGCACAAGGCCTTAGCTCTGAGCTACATCCCTCGGCCTGTTTTAATGGTTTGAAACAGGGTCTAGATAGTTGCCCAAGCTGAACTTGGACTTGTGATCCTCCTACTTCAGCCTCTCAATGTGCTGTGAATATAGGCCTGCACCACCCAGCCCGGCTTCCTTACCCATTTCCCATCCCCTGCTTCTCCCCGTAGGAAGCCAGGTTGGCAGAGAATGCTTGTACCTTGGCTGATTTGACAGAGGGCCAGGTTGGCAAGTTGCTCATCCGCAAGTCCGGGAAGGTCCAGCTCCTCCTGGGCAAAGTGACGCTGGACGTGACCATGGGAACCACTTGTTCTTTCCTGCAGGTGCGAGCTATGGGCCAGGGCCAGGGTCTGGGCTGGGCTGGGAAGGAGCCAGTGCTGGGAAAGGAGGGCAGTTCTCAACAAGGGCATGAGCATCACACGACCGAGGCTGTAGCCTGAAGTTGGGATTCTCATTGCTGTCTCTGTCATTTGGCAGGAGCTGGTGTCTGTGAGCCTTGGAGACAGTAGGACAGGGGACATGACAGTCCTGGGACATGTGAAGCACAAACTTGTCTGTTCCCCTGATTTCGAATCCCTGTTGGATCACAAGCACCGGTAAAATGAGCAGATGGAAGAAAATGGCAACTGTGCCCACGGCTGCTGTCTGCTCCAGACGTTTTGTTCTCAGATCCATGTGACCCAGAAGGGGCCTGCGGAGCCCACCCACTCCAGCCTTTGGGAGCCATCATCCCAATTTCCCCCTCCTGAGGCCCACGCATCTCCCTCCCTGGCAGCTGTGAAATACACAATGACCTTCCCACAGCTGGGATATGGGAGGTGTGACACATGCGTACTGGGCTGTGGACCTGCTATTTATTTTTTATTTATGTCTTAATCTCAGCCAACTGCATCCTTCCAAGGTAGGTGTGTAGGCTCCCTGGGGAGGGCGGCATCAGGCTGCTGAGCACAAGTGCAAGGGCAGAGTCTGAGACTTCAGCCCTCAGTCCCAGTTCATTAGTTCCTGGGTCTCAGTCCTTGACAAACTACCTAACCTCTCTGAGCCTCGTATTGCTGGTCTCACAGACGTGAGAATACTACCTACCTCACAGGGTTGGCGTGAAGATCAGATGGCATATTGTGGATGAAAACTCCTTACACAGGCCAGGTGTATAGTCTGTACCCATAGGCGCTCAATAAACATTAGTTTTTCTTTCTTTGGCCCTGAGTATTTTCTAACTCTTAAAAGTTTCAGATGTGACTTGGAGCTGAATGTGGTGCCTCATACTCATAATCCCAGTATTCTCTGGGAGGCTGAAAAGAATCACACAAGTTTGAGCCCAGTGTAGGCAGTTTAGCAACTCAGACCCTGTCCCAAAATAAAAAGGGGGATGGGGGGTGCTCAGGCCAGGCTCAGGAAAGGCCTATAATTCCAGCATGCTCAGAGGCTAAGGCAGAAAGAGTCACAAATTCAAGCCCAGCCTGGGCGGCTTAACCCCTTAGGAAGGCCCTGTCTCAGAATCAAAAATGAAAAGTGAGGGCGCTGAAGGGAGAGCTCACTGGTTAAAGCTTTTGCCAAGCAAGCTCATGACCCTAAATTTAATTCCCTAGCACCGCATAACCCAGGTATGGTGGTGCATGCCTGTAATCCCAGCATTTGGGAGGCTGAGGCAGGAGGATTACTGTGAGTTTGAGGCCTGCCTGGGCTATAGTGAGCTCAGGACCAGCCAACCAGCCTGGATATAGAACAAAACCCTGTCTCAAGAAAAGCAAAAAAAAATTGGGGGGTGGGGGAGAATGTAGTTCACAGTGAAAGTCCTGGGTTCAATCCCTGTACCAAAAAAAAAAAAAAAAAAAAAAAAAATGACTTGAGCTGCCTGTATGCCCACTTTTGTCCTGCATTGTTATGTCCCAGCCCCTCACTGGGCTTGCTGCTCCAAATATTCAGGGCCACTACTGCTCTGTGCCTTTTGTTGCCCTGTTATTCTTAACCAGTTCCTGCCATCCTCCTGCATTCCCTGCACCCCACCTTACAACAACAAGTAGCCAATACTTCCCTAGTTTCCATTAAAGTACCCATCAGAGGATCCTGTGGCCAATAATGGGGAATTATCACCACACTTAAGTGATGATACACAACACTGAGACTCCAGAAATTGACACTTGATAGATGACTTCCCACTTCAAAGCTTTGCCAGCTGTGGTAGCACATGCCTGTAATCCCAGACACTGCGGAGGCTGAGGCAGGAGGATTGCTATGTGTTTAAAGCCAGCCTAGGCTATGTAGTAAATTCAGGACCAGCCTGGATTACAGAATCAGACCCTATCTTGAAAAAGAAAAGGTGTGGAGTTGTAGCTCTCCCCTCCCTGGCTCCCTGGATTCAATCCCCAGTATTGGGAGGGTGGGGGTGGACAAACTTTAAGAGGTCTGTGTCTGTCTCCTGCCATCACCAGGTCCACTGCTCAGGGTGAGTCCCTGTTCTTCACTCCCTTCCCCAGGTCCTCATGCTCTGGTCCCTGGAGGAGCAGCAAGTCCCCCTGCCTGCATCCACGGGACTGGGACACTTGGAGTTAGAACAGCACCTCCCAGCAGGGGTGGCTGCCAGATGGCCCTGGGCTGTAGGAAATGTTATCTCTAGTCTCTCTTTGTGCAGCTTAGACTGTTAAGGTATTCAGCCCAGCTGAGCTTTTGCTACAGAACCCTTTAAGGTGCCAGGCAGCAGCTGTGAGGGAATAGTGACTAGCAATTACAATCTTCACTGTCTACATTACCATTTTGCAGCTGGAACCTCACATCTACTTCATGGGATGGTATCCTGTTTTTTTTTTTTTTTCAGGGACATGGAAGTGTATGACATGGAAGCTCTACTTGGTCTGAGAACAGCTTTGATTAGCTCTGGGCCTCAGCCCTATGTTCTTCTAAATGTCCATTGTGCTGCTCTGCAATCTCCACTGTAATACTCTGTCCTGCTTCACTGGCTTCGAGATACCCTTCCAAGCTGTCTCAGTTACCATATCGCTGTTTTGACAAAATACCCAACATCCACACTTTATGGGAGCAAAGATTTATTTAGCTCAGAGTTTCAGAAGGTTTTAGACAGTCCGATCGTGGAATAGTGGGTAACAGGAGGGGCACATGGCAGAGAGAGGCTGGAAAGCTGCTCACCCCATTGCAGACAGAAGCCAAGGGAGTCTGAAGACTCAGGCAAAGTGGGCTTTCCCTGGAAGAAGCTGCAGCAATGTTTCTTCTTTATTTCAATCCTAGGGCCTACACCCAAGGTGGGTGCCTTTCCCCACTTTTTGGTCCTGGAGACACAGCCTGAAAGCTTATTCAAGGTATCTTCTAGTGGAAACAAGTTGATACAATCCCCCAAGTTCAAACCCAAGCCTCCCTATAACTCAGTAGTTTCAAATACCACTCAAAATCCAAACTATAGCCTAAGCCAAGCATGGTGGCGCATGCCTGCAATTCTACCACTTGGAGGCTGAGGCAGGAAGATCACAAATTTGAGCTCAGCCTGGGCTACTTGACAAGATCCTGTCTCAAAATCAAGACAGAAAAACGGGCTGGGGAAATAAGCCAGTGAGACGGTTCCGGATTCCATCTATAGTACCACAAAGAAAGAAAGAAAGAAAAAAAAAAAACCCTCTGCTTTGTTTGAACTAACCCAATGACCTTGTATCCTTAGATGTTAGGTATTTCTCAGTCTTCAATTCTTTCACTCCTCCCAGAAGGCCAGAGGAAGAGCACGCGCGGTCTTTGTGTTCACTGCCTCATCTCCTATGTCTTGGGGCAGGGAAGCTTATGACTGTCAAAGACTTGGCCACCTGTTAGGTCCTTGATGCACAAATTAGATCTCATCAGTAAAAGTATGGGGAAAAAAGATGAGGAAAGTATAGGTTTTTGGCTGAGCCTCAGAGACATTTCTACCAACAAGTATGTGCAGTTAACAGGAGAGAAAAGCCCACAGTCAAACTCATGTGGGTGCAAATGGATGCAAATGTATTACTACCTGCATCTGGGACTGTATACATTATGCTAGAAACAGAATGATAAGCTTGCTCATTTCTTTAATATGCTTAAGTAACAGTGTGAACATAGAGTTAGCCTTGGTTTTGAATCCCACTCCACCAGTAACTTTGGGGCAAAAAAAAGCACTTCCTCTCCCTAAACTTAGCATTTTTTTAAATCACAGAATATTGCTGTGTAGTCCAGGCTGGTCTGAACTCATTATATAGCCCAGGCTGGCCTCAGACAAATGAGAATCCTTCTGCCTCAGCCTCCCTAGTGCTGGAAATGCAGGTGTGGGCCACCACACCCAGTTTACGTAGTGCTGGGAAATTGACCCAGGGCCTTTGCAGGGCAAGTGCTTTGACTGCTATGCTATTCCCCAACCCCAGCTTTAATTTAATTTATTTATTTTTTTGTGTTCCTAGGGATCAGGCTGAGGGCCTTCATACTTATACAGCCCATTTTTTTGTTTGTTTGTTTTGATTTTTTTTTTTTTTTTTTTTTGAGACAGGGTCTTGCTCTATGGCCCGGGCTAACAACAACAACAACAAAAGCAAAAAAAGCGATTTACGTTTCAGATTTTTTAGATACCACAAAGCAACTGTCTTGTCATCTGATCCTAAGGCAAGAATGAACTCGATATAAGAATTAAAAGAGAGGCAGTTCGCTTCAGCAGGGTGAGCACCAATGGAGTTGCTTGGGGTGTTCTTTTTTTTTTTTTTAAGACAGAGTCTCACTCTGTACACCAGGCTAGTTCTGAACTCAATGTGTAGCCCGGGTTGGCCTCAGACTCACTTAGGTTGGCCTCCTCTGGTCTCAGCCTCCCATATGCTGGGAGTACAGCCATGCACCACCATACCCAGCTAATTTTTATGTGGTATTGGAGAATCGAACCTAGGGCCTTGCACATGCTAAGCAAGTGCTTCAACCACAGAACTATGCTCTCAGGCCTCTTACTGAGACTTTGTAGACAAACTATTACAGTTGCTAAGAACACCCAGCTCCCAGTCAGATGTATTTTTCTCAAGCTTTTTTCCTTCTGTTTTATTCACTCTTACATGATTTAACTAAATAATTGTACAAATAAGACATGAGGACTAGCTAAAATTATTTATATTGAAAATATGGTAAATACTTAATTTTTGAAGTAATTACATCAAGTGATAAAATACGAGTGCTGAAAGAAAATTCTTATTTCCATGGAAAATAAAGGGAATGCTTCGTGAAGGCAGTCACCAATAAATGCTGTTTAAGTTTAGGCAAGATGAATATGAAGGTAGGAAGGAACTGGTGGCTCTCCAGGGTCATTCTGCACTCTGATTGCTTCATGAGGTTGCTATTGCAATTAGGAAGCACGCCTGGATTGGGGTTTGGGAACCATGCCTAGGTTAGGCAATTGGGAACCAGCCTGGATTAGAATGTGAGTGATTTGTGGGGCAGCGAGTGAGGGAAGAGCACCCATGAGGTTGTGGGAGGTCCAACTGGAACTCGAACTGTATAAAAGGAAGGAAGAAGGGAGATTGTTACAGCTTCTTCCTCTGGGAATTGTCCATGTGGACTCATACCTGTACTCTAGGAGGCTGAGGCAGAAGAATCTTACGTCTGAGCCCAACAGGGACAATTCAATAACTTAGTGAGACCTTGTCACAAAGAAAAAAAAGAAAAAAAGGACAAATGAACAAATAGGTGGGGCTGGGGTGTAGTTTAATGGACTAGAATGCTTGCCTAGCATGCCCATTGTTCTAGGTCTAATTCTTCAATACCACATAAAAATTAGCTGGGCGTGGTGGCACATGCTTTTAATCCCAGCACTCTGGAGGCTGAGGCAGGGCGATTGCTATGAGTGGAACAGCACAGTGGTTAGAATACTTGCTTAGCAAACAAAGGGCCCTGGGTTAAATTCCCTAGCATCACAAGTTCAGATATTGTAGTGCATGCGTGTAACCCCAGCATGCAGAAGGCAGAGACAGGAGGACTGCTGTGTGTTTGAGGCCAGCCGGGGCTACATAGTGAGTTCAGGCATAGTACAGAATGAGACCCTGTCTCAAAGAAAAAAAAAATCTTTTTTCTAGTAATTTTTAGGCTAGTCTTATTCAGGATGGAGAGTAGGGTCCTTAATGCATGGATTGAAACAAAACATGCTTGGGATATTGGAGACCTGGGATGGACAAGTTTCTGTAGTCCTACTCCTTACAGGGGCTTTGGAAAGCCCCACTGTATCTTCCCAAGCCTCCAAAATCTCCAGTCCCTCAACTCCTAAAATCTAGGTGTGGAGGTGGTGCACAGTTATTTGCCAAAATGGTTTGGTGAAATGTTTTAGGTAAACATATGCTTTAATTGCAGAATCAGCTACTAATGATTTTAGGTAGCTTGAAGAAAGTTCTGCTTGATCTGCACATTTAGGCATCAAAAATAACAGTAGGCAACATTTACTGGGAGAGTCATCTCTTTGTAGTATTTTACATATATTATGTTGTTAACATAGTACATTTTTGTACAATTCTATGAATAAATGCTTTTACATTTTTTATTCCCCCTCATTCCATGGGGCTGGAGATGGAACCCAAAGATTTGAGCATGCTAGGGAAGCACACTACCACCAATTTATATTCTTATTTCCAAGCTTTGAATGTTTCACTACCGGGAATTGAACACTAAATTAATTCCCAGACTTCAAATTCTTTTTAAATTCTGAAACAGGGTCTTGCCAAGCTACTGAGTCACCCAGGCTGGCTGGAACTTATGCAATCCTCCTGCCTCAGTCTTCCACTGATCTGACATTACATACCTGTGCAAGCGGGCCCGGCTTCTCTGTTTTATTTGCCATTTACAATCCTGTATCCTCAAATTGGCCTGGACGGGGCAAGTTAATTTCAACATGCACATGTAAGCTAAATCTGTTTAGAGCTGTGAACAAAAGGGGAATTAGGTTCTCAAAAGATGAACACACACGTTCAGTTTAGGGTTCCCTAGTTACGGCCAGCACCCCTTCGGGCCGAACCTCCACGTTGGATCAAAGGGCTAAGCAGGCAAGCCAATGAAATGGCCAGTTCTTGTGAGTGGCAGATAGTTTGGCCAATAGGTTCAGTCTCTGGGGTCAAGGGCCCGGAAATCGGCATTTGCGCACGTGGCTAGTTCCACACGGCTGATGGAGTGTAGTGTTCTCTTGAGGTGCGGTAGGACCTGGTGAGGATTCGAGCTCCTGTGGGAGGACGAGACTCAGTTGGTCAAAGGTAGAAGAGCCCAAATGGCTAGCACTGGCTAGACGTGCTTTTCCGGGGGCTAGTCGGTGTGCACAACTCAGGCCAAGCCCCACCCCACGCCAGACCCCGCCCCGGATGTAGGCGGGGCTGAGGCGGGGCGGGACGCGGCAGCGGCAGCAGCCGACCGTCGTCGTCGTCGTCGTCGTCGTCGTCGTCGTCGTCGTCGTCGTCGTCGTCGTCGTCGTCCTCGTCCTCGTCGTCCTCGTCGTCCTCGTCGTCCTGGCTGTGTGGTAGGACTGAGAACTGTTCGGAGAAGGGCAGGCTTCCTCGAGAAGTGTTGTCGGGACAGAAATAGTGACAGGACCCTGAGGAGAGCGGTGGTCTCGGAACGGCGGTACTTTTCTCTTGTATGCTGGGTGGGACTTGGGTTTACCCCAACCCACAGGCCTGGAGGGGAGGGAAGGCCTTTCCCTCTCAAACATTATTATTATTTTTTAAGGCCATTAAGTGTCTTTTTAAACTAACCAAATGAGGAAATTGACGATGAGGTCGAGGAAAGGATGGAAAAAGAATATTCCAGAAGTCATGGGAATAGTCTGTGTGACAGCCAGCTCCTCTCAGTTCGTGTCAGTTGGGCAGCTGGTCGTGCTGTGGTTTCAGGCGTGCGCCAGGACGATTGGCTTTGGGCTGGATTTTTTATGTGGGTCTAGGGAGATGTGAGTAGAATCCAGGCACACCTAAAAGGGATTTTTCGCGACCGAAGGGGAGCACTTTGTGGTCTTTGAGAATGGAGACCCAGCTAGCCTTTATAGGATAAATGTTTTTTTGTTGTGTAAAAGAGGGTGCATAAGTTTAAAACATTGGAAGTTCTTGAATTCCCTTCACCTACCTATGAGGAGTTGTGTGTCAGTCATATTTTCCTGTTCGTGGCCAGAATTCTTTATAGTTAATGCTGTAGACAGGTTTTCAAACGTGAAGAAGAGAGCTGGAGGTAAGCGGTTAAAGCACACCACATAAATTGGGCGTGGTGATGTAGGCTCGTAATTCCAGCACTTTGGAAGCTTAGGAGGCTTGCTGTGAATTTGAGGTCAACCTGGCTTCATAGCGAGTTCAGGACCAACATTTATAACAGAGTGAGACGGCCCTCCCCCCCCCAAAAAAAGAGGCTTACTAGCCTGCTTTGATGTGTGTGAAGGCTTGTGGTTCCAACACTTTGAAAGGCTAAGGCAGAAAGATCACAAGTGCAAGCCCTAACTGGGCAATTTAGCAATTTAATGAGACCCTCAATATAACAATAAAAAGATAAAATATGATAATGTATGGTAAGCAATATAAAGGGAGTTGGGGATGTAACTCAGAGCAAAAGTCTTGTATTTAATCTCCAGTACTGGCCAAAAAAAAAAAAAGAGGCTTAATTTTAAAAAGCATTCTTTGCCAGTCGTGGTGGCACAAACTTATATCCCCAACTATTTGGGACACTAGGCAAGAGGATGACCAGTTCAAGGCCAGCCTAGGCAATTAGAAAGAGCCTGTCTCACAAGTAAGATAATAGAAAAGGGCTGGAGAAGGAGCTGTGTGGTAGAGTGCATATTTAACTTGCACAATGTCTAGGATCCTGAGCACCACAAAAAAAAAGAAAAAGGATTGCTCAGAGAACTGGTCAAGCAAATAAGAGCAGCCCTGTACAGTGGGAGTCCTGAAATTTGTTGATTATAAAATGATACTGAAGAGGCCTTATGGACTGAGGAGTGAGGGGCCAGTAATCTGTAGTTGAGGGGCAACTAGTTCCTAGTTAACTCAGGGCAGCGGAGGGAATTAATTGAATGAAACATATAAGACCTAGCAGATACTGTAGGTATAAAGTAATAGGCTCTGGATCCTGGAGTCCTCCCTTATGGTAGAGTTTGGAAAAAGAGTTTTCCAGAAAGGAACTGGATGAAAATTCAGAGAGGCAAAGGAAAAAATCAAGGAGACTGCCTTAATGCAATTATAGAGTAGAAAGAAATTGTATTCTGGTATTGAAAAGGCAAAGGAAAAACCAAAACAACAACATAAAAAGAATATTACTTGGTAAAATAATTGTATGCAATGGCTGTGTTAACTGTTGCTTATAAACCAAAATCATTCCCATACATAAAAATTACTTCCTTCTACAACTGGTGGTTAATTCATAGGACTAAGCTCTGTGAGAGGCTGTTTGGGTAAAAAAACGTAAATTTTTAAGTGAGCTGGAGAAGGGCCTCTAAGTGATTGGAACAGAAGGTGTTTAGAATTGTCCAGGCTCAAATAGAAGCTTTCAAAGTGACTAATTTTAGAAAAGGCTGGTCATATCACTGATCTGATGTAAAGGACTATTTTTTTCAAAACCTTCTGTGAGTCTGTCTTTCTTGAAGGAAAAGGAAGACTATTAGGAATCTAATCTTTTTTAAATGCTGGCAGGTAATTAGCAAGAACAGATTGAGCAACTGGTCCTCTGCAAACAAACTTTCATGGATCCTCTGCGGCCACCATTCAGATCCCCTGCCCCTGTCTACTCATCTCAGTGTGTACGGATGCCAGGCTGTTGGCCACAGGCTCCTAGACCTTTGAACTCACCTCTGGGCAGGGCAGGACCTGCAGGGAGAGGTCACGTGTTTGGAATGCCCGAGATGCTCAGCACACAGAGCCAGCCAGCGCAAAGGGTAAGGCTGTATCTGGATGCAGAATAGTAGCATACCCTGTGACCAGAGAATCTGATGGATTTTGAAGTACTTACAAATTTGAGAAGAAGCTGGAAATGGTGATATATAAACTGTAGTCCCAGCACTTGGGAGACTGAAGCAGGAGGATTGCCATATGTTCAAGGCCAGCCGGGGCTACATAGTGAGTTTAGGATCAGCCTGAACTCAGATTGAAACCCTGTCTCAATACAAACAAAAACCTGGGAAACTGGCCTAGGTGGCCCAGAAGCTGTAATCCCAGCCTTATTGGAAGACTGAGGCAGGAGGATGGCAAGTTCAAGTCACCATAGGCAGTTTAATAAATTAGGAAGACCTTGTCTCAAAATAAAAATGGGCTGGGGATGTAGGTCCCTGCAAAGGCCCTGGGCTCAATCCCCGGTACCTTCAAGGGGGGGAGGGTGGGGGGAAAGGAAGAACGAAACCTAGGAAGCCCTATAAAAAAAAAATCAAAGTATTTTTTAAAATTTGGTTTCAACTAGTATATGCGTCTTCCAGGCATGTAGTTCAAATCCTGAAGTTGCAAGTTTAGAAAATTGCCTTTTTCTAAACACTAAAATGGTTTGGATGAGTACCTTAGGTGAGTTTTCCAGCTTTAGTCCCACCATCCATCCATAACTAAGTCATTTAAAAATACAGCCAATTGTTTTTTCCTGAATGTAGGTTTTCACCCTGGCTGGGCTTACTGTTATTGGCAGCAATTCCTGCCTCCAAGGTAGATTTGTTACTTTTGAACACTATTTACCAAAATCGTAAAGAAAAAAGAGTATTTTCAGCTGTTGCTAGTGCACTGTGAACATAGCTTTGAGTTCTTAATTTCCTAATTAATTTTAAGAATATTTGTCTATAAGTATTTTAAGTATTTGTTTTTAATTTGTTTTAATTAGTAATTTAAGTATTTGTTTATAATTTGTCTATAATTTAAGAATAGCATTTGTCTATAGTTAATACATATCAAAGATAAAGAACACATACAGAGAACCTAAAAATTCAATTATAATTATTTAAATAGTGTTGACAATGTCAAATGTAAAGTTTTCTAAGAAAAATGTATTATAGCAATCTTAAGTGTTTTTTTCTTTTCTTTCTTTTTTTTTTGTGAGACAGCGTCTTGTTCTAGTCCAGGTTGGTCCTGAACTCACTAAGTAGCCCACGCTGTCCTTGATTGCACAACAGTCCTCCTGCCCCAGCCTCCTAAGTGCTGATTACAGGTGTACACCACTGCCCTGAGTTTATGTAGTGCTGGAGAGTAGAACCCAGTGCCTTATGAGTTACTTGATTCGTTTGTGGCTTTTATTCATGTTGCAGCCCTGATTGGTTTAACAATAGTAAACTTTCAAGATTACAAGAAAGCAGAATCAGGTTTTATTGGATGTTGTTAAAAAAAAAAAAAAAGACCCACTGGTGCAGGGCTGTAATCCAGGCACTATGGAAAGTGAGGCAAGAGTGTCACAAATTTGTGCCCAGCCGGTGCAGTTTAGCAACTTAGAGAAATCCTGCCTCAAACCATAAAAATGGCTGGAGATATAGCTCAGGGTGGAGGCCCTGAGATTAATCCCTAGTATCAAACATACACACAAGATGCTTAAATGATCTGGCTCTTTGGAAATGTTTTAACAATATAATGGAAAAGATAATTTTGTTCTCTTGCTTTTTGTTATGCTGTACATTAACATGAACTCTTTTTTTTTTCTTTTTTGAGTACTGAGGATTGAATTGAGGGCCCTTAAATTGAGCCAGCCCAGCCTTTTATTTTAAAAAAATTTTTTGAGACTGCCTGATAAATTAATGAGGCTGGGCTTGAGCACGTAGTTCTACTGCCTGAGCCTCTTAGAGTGGTGAGATTGCAGGCATACACCAGCACATTTAGCTAAATTGTGATGTATTATTTATACTTTTTTTTTTTTTGGATACAGCCATTCTGTAGTCCAGGCTGATCCTGAACTCACTATGTAGCCTGAAACTGGCCTCAAACTCATGGAAGTCATCCTGCTTGAGCCTTGAGAGCTGGAATCACAGGCATGTGTCACCATGCCTTGGTAATTTTTATGGTGCTGAGGAGTCAAATCTGGGTCCTGTACCCTCTAAGCAAGCACTCTAACTACTCTGCTCTGCACCTGATCTAATATGATGTGATTGTAAGATGAAAACAATTTTTTTACAGTGCTGAGGATGGAATCCAGTGCATCCTGTCCATGCACTCTCACTGAGCTATACCCCAGCCAAAAAATTATAAAACATTTTAAAATCCTTTATAAAATTTAAGAATTTGGAGGTGATTTTTACTGTTTACCAAGACGCCAAAAAATCCATTTTTTCTGAAGTTTCAAGCTACATCTTAGAATAACTTTGCTTGTCACCTTCCCCTAGGTGTCTGTGGGTTTGGTGTCCATGTTCCAGGGCATGGGCCTTAAGGCGGTAGCTCAGACTCCACTGAAGCAAGAAACACCTTCTTTAGGTATGTGTGCTGCAACCTTCAGAAATTGTTCTGGTATGTATGAGTGCTCTGTTCCTAATCCATCCAGTTTATCCTCAGAAAAACTACTATACTTTTAACATATTTGGCTCACCATTATAGCTGAGGTTTGGTTCTTTTAGGTAGAGGCATTTTAGGTCGAGGCTTTTCTACCAACATGGTACACAAGGACAAAGAAGAACCCCAATCTGCTTTTTCTGACCAGTTGGTGTTGGCAGCTGGAGATAGCAAGCTGGCAGAAGCCTGCATTGGTTGGAATAGGTGGGTCAAGTTACCTTCCCCTCTAACCATCAAGTTTGAGGGAAAAGAGCTCTGGGAGGGGGTGGGTTATTGCACAAGCATGGACAGGACCAGTTAGCTGCTGTTAATCCAAGTGGTCCTTGGGAAGGGGTGACAGGTAGTTCTCCACAAGTTCATTTGCCCCTTAACAAGCCAGCCTCATTGTGGAGGCTCTTGAATATGAATTACGTTGCCCTCAGCTCCACTCTGGAATATGGCTTTATATTATTAGACATTGTGAATGGATCACAATTTTGAGAAAATATCAAGGCTCTGCTTGGACTGCTTTGGCTGATTCCTTTAAAAGGAGAGTGCAGAGTTGTGGGAAGATGAAGTATAGATAGATACATGACATGGAAAGTTCTTTTCTTTGGAGAGTTCTAATTTGCCTTGTTTTGTACCATTTCAGAGTGCTTGGAAGAGGGAGTTCCGATGCCCCTTTACTCCCGCTGGGAAGAGCAGTCGGTGGTGTAGGCAGAGGTGTAGACAGGCCTTCCAGTGCACCTTGCCTGACTGCCAGAGAACCCCTGCAGCTGTCACCACCAGTGTCTCTGCCCCACTTCTTGCAGCGCTCCTCAGATCACTCTCCTGGCCTAACACTGGAGCATCAGGAAAAGTAAGTGAGGAGCGCCACCTGCTCTGCAGAGAGGTGTCAGATCTGGATTGCTGTGTTTGGGTGGTTGTGTAATAAGGTGTGTCCAGTGTCCTTGGGTGGTAGGGAGGGTGTAGGGTATTTTGTTTTTGTTATTTTTTGCCAGTGAGGACATTTATGAAAAAGTGGGACAATGAAGTACATAGGATTTAACAGTGAATAAATATGATAGTGTGTATCAGAGAGTGACCTCATGGCCTGTCATTCCCCTCCCATTTCACACAGTTTATGGACATGTTGAGGATAAGGAGATCATTTAGGAGAAATATTATAGTACTTCATCTTTATCTGTAGAACTAATACTTTGTCCTTAGGTGTTCTTGTTTGTTCCAGTGCTATTAATAGACAGATCGGTGCCTGACCTGTCCTCCTAGATGGGGCTAAGAATTGATCTTCTTGCCTTCAAAACTTGGTTTTGTCCATCTTGGCTCTTAGTTTGTGTATCTGTAAGGAGAGTATGAGAAAATACTACTCCCCACCAGTCTTTGTTGTTGGTAGTGGTGTGGGTTGATTGGTTGTTTTTTATTTTTGTTTTGAGACAGGGTCTTGCTGTATAGTCCGAGCTGGTCCACACCCAGATTGTTTTTTTCTAATGGATCTTAATTTTTTTAAAATGCGAGTGCTTTTTTTTCTTTTAAGTGATGTCCATGTTGGCTCAAGTGATCCTCCTGCATTAATTAGCTTTCTGAGTAGCTATGACTACAGACACTGCTTTTTATTTTCCAGAGAACATCTTGTGAAGCAAGGATCGAAAGGTACACTTCAGTCTCTGGGACTGAACCTCATCAAAATACAGTGTCATAATGAAGCAGTATATCAATATCATGTGACTTTCAGGTACTTTCAGCTTTTGTTCTGTTGTTTACTTCCCAGAGGGTGGGGATAATGTAATTCCCCTGAAATGACTGAATACTATTCTGCTAATCCCAGGTGAGCATCCCATGCACTTAGGCCTATACTTAGATCTTGGCAGGAAGTTTCACATTAATGATTTTGCATTTATGTTTTAGCTGTATTGCCACCTTAGAAGTTCAACTTAACAGGTTTATGTGTGAAGCTAGAAGTGCATTTAATGGGAAATTAATGAAACTTAAGTTCAAGGCCTTTTACTTAGGTGGATCTCTTCTATGACCCTTTCACTTTTTGGGTTATTGGTTTCGTTACTTTTTGTTGCTGTGACACAATAACCGTCAGAATTTAAGGGAACAAAGATTTATTTTAGTTCACTGTTTCAGAATCCTCCACACAGTCTATTTATGGGTTGGCAGGGTGGAGTCACACGGCCGAGGCTGCAAAGCTGCTCATGCATATCATTGCAGACAGAAACCAAGTGAAATAGAAACAAGCCGATGTCTAGAGACTCAGGCAAGGCTAGAGCTTTCCCAGGAAGAAGCTGAAACAATGTTTCCTCTTTCTTCCTTTAATCACTTGACGGTGCCAGTTGGGCCCTCAGTACTCAGTGTGGATGCCCCTTGACACTCAGGGTGGATGCCTCTCCCTCACTTTCAGGGCCATAAAAGCTCAGCTCTGGCCCCTTTCCCCATCTCAACACACTGACACAATCCCTCCAGGTCAAACCCCAAGCATCTGCCAGGCCCCAACCCCCAACAGCTCTTATTCCTAAGGTTATTTCACTATGTCCAAATATATGAGGGCTTGGGGGTATAGTCCAGATCCAAACACAGCAGGATTGTCATTTTTTTTTTTTTCCTTTTTAGTGCTGGGAATGAAATACAGGGCCTTGAACATGCTGAGTGTATGCTGTATTTCTGAGATAATATGCCCAGGCCCTTCTATTCCTATTCTTAAATCCCATTCTTCAACATTATAAGACTCATATCCCATGAAAACTGGATCCTCCCATGCCTGTGCCATTGTAACCAATAATTGACATCTCTCCCACTGACAGTCTAGTATTGAATTTGAAGGTGAGAAAAATCAAGGAAAGAACTTTAATGTCAATAACCTTATGATATATCCTACTTTGTTAAAAGAATCTTTATTAGCTTGTATTCTCTTTGTAAGATCTTTAGTTTGCCATTAGCTGAAGGTTATTAGGAAATTGTGAAAATGAATGTGTAATCTTTACTTTTTTGAGGCAGGGTCTTGCTCTGTAGTTCAGGCTGGTCCTGAATTTATCATGTAGTCAAGGCTGGCCTCACACTCATGACAATCTTCCTACCTCAGTTTCCCAAGTGCTGGGATTACAGGCGTGTGCCACCACACCTAGCTAATGTGGTGCTGGGAACTGATCCCAGGGCCTTGTACTTGTTAAGCAAGTGCTCTAACCACTTTGCTATTCCTCTAGTCCCATGATTGAGTATTTTTAGGTTTCTAGAGGAAATGAGAAGATGAAAGCCTGACTTTTAAAATTGATGTGTTGGGCCTGAAGGCATAGCTCAGTAGCTAAAGCACTTGTTTATTCATGAGCAAGGCCCTGGGTTTGATTCCTCAGCACCATACAAAAATAAGCTGGGTGTGGTGGCACATGCTTTCTTGTAATTGTAGCATTTGATAGGCTGAGGTAGGAAGATTGTCATGAATGTGGGGCCAGCCTGAGCTACATAGTGAGTCCAGAATTGGCCTGGACTGCAGAGATCTTGTTTAAGGCCCTAAATTTCATTCCCAGCACAAAAAAGGAAAAAAATTACAGGCCGATTGTATTTGGATCTGGAGTATACCCCCAAGCCCTCATATATTTGGATATAGTGGGATAACTGCAGGAGTAAGAGCTGTTGGGAGTTGGGGCCTGGCTAGAAGGGGCAGATGCTTGGGGTTTGACCTGGAGGGATTGTGTCAGTGTGTTGAGATGGGGAGAGGGGCCAGAGCCAAGCTTTCAGGTGTGTGTTACTGATTTGTGGCCCTGGAGTCACAAATTTGAGACCCTATCTCAAAAAAAAACGATGTTCTGATACATGTATGTATTGCAGAAAGATTAAATCTGGCTAATTTATGTATTTTGTCACCTCATCTACTTTTTATAGTGAGTTCGTTTAATGTCTCTTTTAGCAACTGTGAAATATGTAACATTTCAATATTACCTATTGTCACTCTGTTGTGCAGTAGATCTAAAATTTGTTTCTCCTATTTAACTGGAACTTTATACTCTCTGACCATCATCTTTTCCCACATCTGTCATCATCTCTAGTAACCACCATTCTTCTTTGTATGAAGTCAGCCTTTTTAGATTCCTCTTGTAAATGAGTCAGACACTGTTACCACTCTGTGTCTGGCTTATTTCACCTAGTATCATGTCCGCTACACTTATCCATGTTACCACAAAATGATAGAATTTCCTTTTTTTTTTTTTTTTTTTTTTGAAGGCTATGTAAGCCAGGCCCAGTGGCAGAGGTCTCTAGTCCCCGTACTCTGGGAAGCTGAGGCAGGAAGATTGCAAGTTGGAATCCACCAGCTTAGTGAGACCCTATCTCAAAAATCAAAATGGGCTGGAGGTGTAGCTCATTGTAAAAGCCCCAGGCCTGGTCCCAGTATGCATATGCATATATATATATATATGGTAGTATTTCATACACAACACATTTCTTTATCCATTATCCATCAGTGGACATGTCTGTTGTCAATAGTGCTGAAATAAGTGTTGGAATGTATTGAATGCTGATTTTAGCTCCCCTGGATATACACCTGTATTAATTATTTTGGGTTCTTCCCAAAAGACGGATAGATTTTATCACAGAAAGGTCTATTAGAAAGGCTTACAAATCTAAGGGTAGAGATTGTCCAAGATGACTGCTCAGCCATGAAGTAGATCTCCTGTCTGGGACTGCAGAATAGCCGGTGAGGTTAGAGTCTGCTGCAGATCTTGGGTGGGTAAAGACTAAAACCTAAAGGTCAGCGACTGAAGAGCAGCAACAGGAAGACAGACACAAGTCAAATCTGTGCTGACGATCTGCAATGTGTAGCAAGTTGGCGTCCATAGATAATTACAAAGGCAAGAGCTTTCCAGAGGAAGAAGCCGTGTCAATCTTCCCTCTTCCTTCCTTTATGCCTTTGGAGTTCCAGTTCTCCCTCCCACATCTGGGTAGGTGTTCTTCTCTCATTGGCCAGCTCATGAATCACTCACATGCTAATACAGACCAGTTCTTGATCCCCAATCTAGAGTGGTTCACAAAACCTAATCCTAATGGAGGTGTGGTTCCTAATTCCCTCAAGATGACATAATCCCTTCAACGGATTCAATACCCATAAGTGGAATTTTTGGATCATATAGTAATTTGGTTTTTAGTTTTTGGAAAACCTCTATACTGTTTTTTATAATGGCTATACTGGGAAATCTGAGGTGTTTTTTTGTTTGTTTGTTTTGTTTTGTTTTTTTGAGATAGGGTCTTGCTCTGTGCCCCAGGCTGGTCCTCAACTCACTATGGAGCCCAGGCTGGCCTTAGACTCCAGCAGCCCTCCTGCTTCAGCCTCCCAAGTGCTGAGATTACAGGTGTATGCCACCACACCTGGCTTGTGTGGTGCTGGGGAATTGATATCAGGTACTTTCAGTGCTTGACTTAGTGCTTACTAGGCAAGTGCTTTAACCACTGAGCAATTCTTCCAGTCCCTTTTTTTTATTAATTTTTTTTTTTTAATTTTGAGACAAGGTTTTGCTTTGTAGCCCAGGCTGGTCCTAAACTTGCTATGGAGTCCAGACTGGCCTTGGACTCACAGCAGGCCTCCTGCCTCAGCCTTCTGAGTGCTGGAATTACAGGAATGCACCACTAAGCTCAATTTTATGTGGTGTTGGAGAAAGGAACTCGGCCTTAAGTTTGCAAAGCCAGTGCTTTAACCACTGTGCCATTCCTTCAGTCGCAAAAGTCTGAGTTTTTAAAGGACAGCTACTGACTGATGGTACAAGAAGAAGCAGAGTGGAAGAGAAGAGAGGAACCACTCCGTCAAAAACCTGAAGACGTGTCATAAAGACCAAAGGAAGGTCCCCTTTGAATAAGGAGAAAGTGGTTGATTCTGGCCACAGGAAAAAAAAGTTACTGGATTTGTTTTCAAGGATCAAGGATGCTTTTTGTGATCTTCTACTACATGTGTTGGAGTTACAGAGAAAAATCAAAGGAGCCAGAAAGAGCAGAGGCCCAGAGAAATAACCAGTGAGTCATTTTATCAGTTTGTAAGCAGACTGAGAAAGGAGTAGTGGAGACGCAGGAATGCTTTAGTAGGGATGGGAGAGCAGAGCTGGGCAGAGCCGGCAGGGAAAGGGGCAGGTCCAGAAAGAAGGTTGCAGCAGAGCCCCATGAAGCTGACCTGCTGAGGAACAGATGGGAAGGGGGTGAGTATTAAAGGAAGGGAAAGAACTGGGGGTGTAGTTCAGAGGTTAGAGTGCTTGCCTAGGAAATGGAAGGGCCCCGGTTTGATTCCCCAGCACCAGCTGGGCATGGTGGCGTGTGCTTGTGACTCCAACACTCAGAAGGGTGAGGCAGGAGTATTGCTGTGTGCTAGAGGCCAGCCTGGACTACATAGTTCAGTACAAGACTGAGCCGTAGAGTGAGACCTTGTCAAATAGAGAGAGAGGCTGGGTATGGTGGTAAATACCTATTATCCCTGTACTCAGGAAGCTGAAGCTAGAGGATTATGAGTTCAAGGCAAGCTTAGGCTACTAGTGACACTTTTTCCAAAGGGAAAAAAAAATGCTTTCTCTGAAATTTGATAGGCACATGTTAACACACAGAGGTATGCAAGTCCTCCCAGGCCTCTCAGCATTGAAGAGGCCGTGGAGAAGACATGGACTTAACAAAATTTAAGACTCTAAGTCAGGACCTTTGAACCACAGTGTGATGGTCATGCCAGGTCAATGAGATAATAGTGAGCAAATGTGTTACAGTAGAATGGTCATCCTTCAGTTTCCTCATAGTACAGAGTGGGTCTGGGATGACAAATCCTCTGTTCAAAGGTAGCTGTGTGCATGTACAGGTTGATATTTTGTAGTATGAAAGTCCAAAATCTGAACTCTTGAGTATCGACATGATACTGTAAGTGGATTCCCCAGCACCACATAAAGCTGGGCATGGTGGCGCATACTTGTAATTCCAGCACTAGGGAGGCTGAGGCAGAAGGATTGCCAAGTCCAAGGCTAGCTGGGGCTACATAGTGAGTTTAGGACCAGCCTGGACTGCATAGCGAGACCATATCTCAAATAAATAAATAAAATACTGTATAAAATTACCTTTAGGGTTCATATATAAGATATATATCAAATAGAAATGATTGACCAGTTGAAACTTGAGCCTTATCCCCAAGATGCCTCATCACATGTATGAATATATGCAGATATTCCAAAGCGTGAAGATTTTTCATCCCAAGCATTTTATTCAAGGCGTACTTGACCTGTTTTTGATTTTTAAAAATTACATTAGCATATATTTGCTTTTATGAGTAATTATGTAGAGTTACCACTTGAGGGTTTTTTTTTTTTACTTCGTGCACTTGAGGGTTTTTTTTCTTCATGTACTTGAACATACTTGACTCCCTTTAACCATGGGTTTGTTCATACTTCACAGTTGTAGGACAAGGTTGTATGTTCCCATAATATAATAGGACCATTGTTGTGTAAAGTAGCTGCTGAAGTCTTTCAAAGCTGTTAATTGTAACAGTCGTAAAAATCAGTTGAAATTGCCATGAGTGAAACATGGTTGGAGTCTTAATTTTAAGTTTGTTTTTTTCATCCAGTAGTGGGAATTGAACCCTTGGTCCTCACAATGAATCTCCAGCTCTCTTTATTTTATTTATTTATTTATTTATTTAGAAACAGGGTCTCCATCCAGGCTAGTCCTCAACTCCCTATAGCCCAGGCTGGCCTTGAACTCAGCAATCCTCCGTCTCAGCCTCCCAGTGCTGAGATTACAGTTGTGTGCTACCGTGCTCGACTACTTTTTATGTAGTGTTTGTTCCCAGGTGCTTATGCATGCTGGGCCAGCACTGTAACCAGTAACCTATACCCCTAGCCCTTGTGATTTTTATCTTCCTTTTTTTGTTTGTTTGTTTGAGACAGGGTGTCACCCTGTAGTCCAGGTACTCCCTGAACTCACTATGTAGCCCAGGCTGGCCTTGAATTCACTGCTGTTCTCCTACTTCAGCCCCCTAAGTGCTGAAATTAGAGGGGTATAGCACCGTACCTGGTTAACATTTTTGTGTGGTGTTGGGAATGGAATCCAGTGTGGCCTTGCACATGCTAGCCAAATAGTTTAACCACTGAGCTATGCTACCAGCTCCTCCCCCTTTAAACATTTCTGTTTATTTTTGTTTTAGTGGTACTGGGGGTTGAACTTAGGACCTTTGCATTGAGCTACAGTCCCTTGCTCTTTTTTTTTTTTTTTTTTTTTTTTTTTTTTTTTTTTTTTTTTTTTTTTTTTTTTTTTTTTTTTTTTTTTTTTTTTTGAGACAAGTCACTTTCTAGCCCAGGCTGGACTCAAACTTGAAATTCTCCTGCCTCATGAGCCTTCCAGAGCATCAGAATTACAGACCTACCACCATGCCTGGCTAAAATAAAAAGATTTTTTAAAAAATCTAAGTGTATACTTCTGAAGACTCTAGAGTAGAGATTGGCAAACCACAGTTGGTATGAAGGTTAAACCTAACCTGCAGCCTGTTTTTTTTTTTAACGGTTTTATTGACACATAGCTTCACTTACTAGTTTACATATTGTGCTACAACAGCAAAGTTACAAAACCGTGCAGCCTGCAAAGCTAGAGTATTTACTATCTGGCTCCTTGTGTAAATGTTTTCCTACCTCCTAATCTAAAGTCTAGAAGAATATACACAGTCGTAGTAAGGTGGTTGTGCTTGTAATAACTATGATTGCTTTTCTTGTCTTTCCTTTTTCATCTTATTTTCTAACTTTTCTCCATGAGCAGGTATCCTTGCATCCTCATTGTGTTTTTAGTCGGCTATATAATTTTTTTATCACCACTAGGTGGAGCATGGTTACAGGTAACTGTTTAACACACTGTTGCATAGCTGTAGTAAATGTTGCTGTTTGAGCCAAATTGAAGTAAAATCACCTCCTGTTTTTCCAGCCCCAACGTGGAATGCAAAAGCATGAGGTTTGGCATGTTGAGGGACCATCAAGCCGTCACTGGAAATGTCACTGCTTTTGATGGATCTATTCTCTATCTGCCTATCAAACTTCAACAAGTGAGATCCAATGAGAAGTGTGATTTGCATGAAACCTAAGAGTGTTTGATGTTTAGAGTGATGGGAAATCATAGACATTTTAAGTATTTGAGTTGCATCTTCCTATTCTTAGAGGGAAGGCAGATTTCTACAAAACATAGCAGAAATTATTCTAGTTGAGCTCTTTCTTTTGAGTATCTCTCCATATAAGAAGAGTGATCAAAAGCCTTTGACCACAGTACTAAAGAATGGCTTCAGGTCTCAACTTCAGACTTGATTAGGTTTCTGTTACAAAATTGCCATGCTGTGGTTTTGCCATTGTGGGGTGCATATTGAGGGGAAAAGTAGAAAACACATTTTGAGATAATTTAGTATTCTCTAGAATACAGGGTAGATTAGGACTTGATATGTTTGTCATTTCTCTTTACTGTGTGTATTGATTTGTTAGGTTCTTGAGTTAAAAAGTCAGAGGAAAACTGACAATGCCGAGATCATCGTTAAGATTCAGTTGACAAAGATACTGGAACCCTGCTCTGATCTGTGTATTCCTTTCTACAATGTTGTTTTCCGACGGTGAGAAAACTGCTATAATCTTACTTTGCTTTAACTTCAGTCTTGTATTTGTACTAACATGCTTCAAAAGTCATGGATGAAAGTCAGGCCTGGTGGTACTGGCCTGTAATCCCAGCACTTTGGGAAGCAGGAGAATTGCAAGTTCATACCCACCCTGACACGACTTAAACTTAGCAAGACCCTGTCTCAAAATCAGAAATAAAAAAGGGCTGGGGATGAAAGTTTGGATGACATTGTGTATAGTGTCTGTCATGTGTTATATATAGTATATGTATCTGTAGATGAGTTTGTAAGTATGTAATAAATAGATGGTCTTGATGGAACATAAAAATTATCTTACAAATTATAAGTAGCATCCAGGTATATGAAGTTAGGTTTGGAGGCAACTAAGAAGCAGAAAGGGTCCTCTGAGTGAGCTCAAGAACTTTCAAAGGTGTTGTCTATGTTTTATGTTTGTACTAATTGTGCTGGTAGAGAGTTACTCAGAGAGGTAATATGCCCAAATAGTTCTTGGGAGAAATTTTCCAGTTTTAAATTTTTGAATTACAGATAGCCCATAATTATTTAGCTTCTTTTGAGATTCCCTAACTTTCTTACAGTTGTTAGTATCATACTGTCTTTTATATGGTAACACAGAACCTTCTGAACTGACTTGCCAGGAACAGACAATGCTCTGCCAGGATTTTATTGACAAACTTGGAAATTGGCTGTTCTGTATTCTTTGGTTAATGGTGGAAAATAATGTAAATTAAACCTGGGAAATAGCTCAGTGTTTAGTTAGCTAATCACTAGGAAAGGCTGCACTCAGTTACACATAACCCATGGCAAATGCTTTGATAATTTTTACTTTTTTAAAAGTAAGGTAAGTTTTAGCTGGGCATGGTGGCATACACTTGGAATCCCAGCACTTGGGAGGCTGAGGCAGGAGGATTGCCATGAGTTGGAGGCCGACCTCAGCTACCTAGTAAGTTCAGGACCAGCCTGAACTACAGAGGGAGAACCTGCCTCAAAAAGGGGAGGGTAATCGTTAAAGTTATATTGTATAAAGAAAACAAACATTTCCGCCACTTTAGGTTTCTAAAGGAAACTAAGTAACGAAGGTTAATTATTTTTTAATTAGAAAATCCTGAGCATAGTGGCATAGGCACAGCATTCTGGGAGGCTGAGGCAGGAGGATTGCAAATGTGAACCCAACCTGGGAAACTTAGTGAGACCTTGTCTCAGAAAAATGTTTTTTAAAGGGCTGAGGATATAGCTTAGCATGAAGGCCCTGGGTTCAATCTCCATTATCACAAAAGAGAGAGACAGAGAGAGAGAGAGAGGTGGAGAAGAGAAGAAAAATTAATTTCCACTCTTTATTTCAGAGCAATGAAGCTTTTAGATATGAAGCTGGTGGGAAGAAATTTCTATGACCCTACAAGTGCTATGGTACTACAGCAGCACAGGTTGGTGGTTCCTCCCTTTCTTCAGTTTCAGATATTCGGGAAGGGCTGGAGGAATGGCATAGAGGTTAAATTGCTTACCTTGCAAGCACAAGGCCCTGAGTTGATTCCCTAGCACCACATAAAGCTAGGCATGGTAGTGCATGCCTGTAATCCCAGCACTTGGGAGGCTGAGGCAGGCGGATTGTCGTGAGTCCAAGGCCAGCCTGGGCTAAAACAGTTTAGGACAGAGCAAGACCCTGTCTCAAAAAAAGAAAGAAAGAAAGACAGAAAGAAAGAAAGAAAGAAAAATAGATATTCTGGAAAGACTTTTATTGCAAGTATCACACCTACAAAAAGTTTCAACAGTGTTTTATGGAAGTAAATCTAATTTATTAAAGTTGTGGGGGTTTTTTGTCATTTATATTTTTAGCAGACTTGCAGCAGTGCTGATTTAATTTCCTGAGACTTCCTCATTTTCAGGGAAAGACAGTATCAGCTCAAAATGGGGTCATCATGGAAGTGTTGGTGTTCCCTTTGAATCCCTTAGGTAATGACCACCTTTCCCTTCAGATTGCAGATCTGGCCTGGCTATGCAGCTAGCATTCGGAGAACAGATGGAGGTCTTTTTCTGCTAGCTGATGTCTCCCATAAGGTCATTCGGAATGATTCTGTGCTGGATGTCATGTGAGTGCATCATGGCATCTGCCTTTAACATGTTGATAATTTTTGAAAAGTTGAGTTAATAGCGGTCATACAAGGGGCTGGAGGAATAACACAGCAGTTCGAGTTCAATCCCCAGTATAGCAAAAGGAAAGAAAGAATGAACAAATGAAAGAGACAGAAAAGAAAGGAAGTGTCTTTAGCATACCTTAGTTAGATTAGGTATAAAGTTCCAGGTTGGAGATACTTTTTCCACAGAAAATTATGAAGGAATAGCTTTCCAGTGCTTTTGCTTTTAGATTGACTATTGCAATATCTATGGGGCTGGAGGAAAGGCTCTGCGGTTAAAGCACTTGCTAGGTGCTAAGTACCAGAGTTTGATTCCCCAGTACCACATAAACTGAGTGTGGTGGCACATGCCTGTAATCCCAGTACTCTGAGAGGCTGAGACAGGAGGATTGCTGTGAGTCCAAGGCCATCCTGCCTTCATAGTGAGTTCAGGACTAGACCGATTACAGAGTGAGATCCTTTCTCAAAAAACAAAACAAAAACAACAACAACAAAAAGATCTAAAGCCATTTCGATTTCTGTTTCTGCTTTTCCCCCACCCCTGCACCTTTGGAAACTTTGTGATTTTATCTCAGTCCCTAAAATGTCACTAGTACTGTATTCCTTATTAGAATTCTATCTGGGATGAGTTTCTTTTTATCTGAAGAAACTTCCTGCAGTATGTCATTTAGAGTGGAATCTGCGGGTAACAGTTTCTTTCAGATTTTATCTAAAGATGGACTTTGTCTTGCCTTCTTTTGTCCCCTTTGACAGGACTCAGGACCTCACATTGAGCTACCCTCATCACCTACAGTGTTTTGAGACTAGGTCTCAAAACTTAAGATCCTCTTGCCTCAGTCTCCCTCTTAGCAGATATTTTCTTTAAATACTATGAAACATTTCATTATGTTCTGGCTTGAATTTTCCTTTTGGCAAATCAGCTGTCAGTGTTACTGCTATCTTTTAAGTTGATTTTGATTTTGATTTTTGGTTTTTTGAATTTTACTACAACGTATTTAGTTAACATATGAAAGTTTTGTTATGACATATTGACATTTTACTATTATGTTTAGTTTCTGTTAAAGAAACAATCATGACTCTTGTTAAAGAAATATTAAGGCAGACTTTGTTCAAGGACCACTGCACTGACCTGTGCAGTAGAAGAGAGAGACTGGGTCTGACTCTGAATTTAACAAGGAAAAATGGGAATTTATATCCAGGGAACAGTGTGTGTTGGGGGTGGTGGGGGCGGGGGTTGATGGAGAAGAATTACCAACAGAGGGCAGGATTCTAGCTAAGTAGACTTAATAAAGTTGTTGCTACAGGCAGGCCCACGGGGATCAGATATCACCTGGGAGTTGGAGAGGACTCAATCAGATACAGGCAGTGATCAGATACTAAGATTGGGGATTCTGGCAAAAGTAGTAGAATTGTAGTGAAAGCTGTACAATTCAGTGATGAAAACAGGGGCCAAAAGTTGCCTCCTTATTGGGAAGAGGATTCCAAAGAACCTGACTAGAGTTTGGTCAAGGAGAGAATCTTGTTCGTTTCCCAACAGTTATACCATCTACCCATTGTGTAGTCCTCTTCCCTTCAGTGCAGGCTTCATTTCTTGACTCATCTTTGAAGCATAGAAGATGGTGAGAGTGAATGTACCTCACTTCCAAGGGCAGATCAGAAAAAGCCCTGTTTTGTCATCAGTGCTGTCTCTTACTATCTCTTGGGTAACTCACCCTGGGGGAACTGCCTACCATTCTGTGAGTCAGTCTTGTGGAATGCCTCATCAAGGTGAGCCCAGAGGCCTAGCCCGCCTCAGGTGAGTCGTGCTGGCTACTGTCTGAGGCTTCTACCATGTGAGAGCCCTTACTCCAGAAGCCCCAGCTCAGCAGCACTTAAATTCCTGACCAGAGAAACTATGAGATGAGAAGTCAGTAAGCGTAAATATGTAAATAAATGTAAGGCACTGTAGAGATATATGTATCAATGTACGTGATATGTGTTTCTTTTGTTGTGATGCTGGAAGCAAACCCAGGGCCTTACGCATGCTCACCAAGTGCTTTGCCATTGTACTACATCGCAGTACATGTGGAACTTTTTTCTTTTGGAATTTTGTATATTTTTATTATAATGGGTACTTTGAAATGGCTCTCCAAAATATCTGGTCAGCTTACTTCTTCCCCCCTACCATATGTTTGACTATTAATATTCTCTAGTTCCTAACAAACACTTAACATTGTCACTTCTTTTGTTGTTGTTTTTTGGACAGTCTTGCTCTGTAGCCCAGGCTAGTCCTGAACTCAGTCTCACTTTGGAGCCCAGGCTGGCCTAGCACTCAGGATAGTCTGTCTGCCTCAGCATTCTGAAGAGTACTAGGATTACAGGCATGTGCCAACACGCCTGGCTTTGTGTGGTGCTCAAGAGGCAAACTTGAGAGCCTTGCAGTTGCAAGGCAAGTGCTTTAAGCGCTGTGCCACTCCTCCAGCCCTGTACTTTCTTTTCTTACTTGGAATTGACTACATGGGCAGCAACTCAGCTATATCCTCAGCGCTTTTCATTTCAAGACAGGGTCTTTCTTAAATTGGACAGGTAGAATTCAAACTTATAATCCTCCTGCCTCATCCTCCTGCATTGCTGGAATTACAGGGATTTGCTGCCATGCCTGACTTGCTTGCACTTTAAATATAGGTATATATATTTAAGAAGGCTGGGACGAGAGGATTGCCTTGAGTCCAAGGCCAGCCTGGGCTACAGAGCAAGACCCAGTCTCAAAAAAAAAAAAAAAAAAAAAAAAAAAAAAAAAAAAAAAAAAAAAAAAAAAAAAAAAAAAAAAAAAAAAAAAAAAAAAAGAAAAAAGGAAAAAAGACTGAAAGGGCTGGAGGAATAAATAGCTCAGTGGTTAAAGTGCTTGCCTAGCAAGCACAAGGCCCTAAATTCATTCCCCAGTACCACATAAGCTGGGTGTGGTGGTGCATGCCTGTCATCCCAGCACTTGGGAGGCTGAGGCAGGAGGATTGGCTGAGTTTGAGGCCAGCCTGGGCTTCTTAGTGAGTTCAGGATTGGCCTAGACTACAAACTGAGACCTTGCCTCAAAAAAAAAAAAAAAAAAGATGTGAAAGAAGAGTCTGTTTTCTCCAACATACCTCTTCTTTACTTTTCTGTCAGGAATCCAGTGGCTATAATTGTGTAGGTTGGTTTCTTGATCCTCTGCACTGTTCACTGGTCTCTGTGTCTACTTTTATACCAGTACCATGCTGTTTTCGTTATTTGGGTTTTGTAGTAGAACTTGAAACAGGTCTTCTGATGCCTCCTTTCTTTTTCTTTTTCCTGTAGGATTGCTGTGACTGTTCTGAATCTTTTGTGTTTTTATGAATTGCATGATTTTTTTCCACTCCTGAAGAAATGTCATTGGAATTTTAATGTTGTTCCATTGCATCTATAGATTGCTTTTGGTCATGTGGCCATTTTAGTAGTATTAGTTCTACATATTCATGAAAATGAGAGGTCTTTTTATGTTCTCCTGTGGTCTTCAGTGTCTTCTATCAGTATTCTGTAATGACCATTGTGGAGGTCTTTCATCTCCTTGATTAAGTTGATTCCTTAAATAATGTTTTAAGCTATTGTGAATGAAATTGTTTTCCTGATTTCTTTCCCGGTAGTTCATTGTTGGTATGCAAAAAAGCTATTGATTTGTTAATGTTGATTTTGTATCCTGCCTATGAGATCTTTTCAAAGATAAAATTCACACCCAATATAACCCACTAATTTGAAGGGCACAGTTTGATGGCTTTTCAGTACGCCCACACCACTGTAATCCATCACTATTGTCAGGTTTAGAATGTGTTTATTACCTCAGAAAGAAACTCCCTGTCCCTGAGCCATCACTCTGTGTCTTAGTTACTTTTTCTTTGCTGGCACAGAATGCTGTATATCCACAAATGAAGGGGGGACAGTTTGTTTTAGATCACACAGTTTCTGAAGGTCTCAGTCTGTTCTTGGGCAGCCACACTGGTGAAAGCACATGGCAGAGACCTGGCCAGAGGGAAGCTGTTCACAACATTGCAGCAGAAAGCAGAGTGAAGGAAGGAGGACAGAGCTAGCATATATCCCTTTAGGTCCTGTCCCAGTGATCCACCCCTTCTGGGTCAGCCCAGTGATCTGCTCTGACTAATCAGGCGCCGACTCTTTAATGAGACGTGGAATCCATAGGAACTCCACAATATCCAAATACATGAGGCTTCTGGGGGACATTCCAGATCCAAACCACAGCATTTTTCAATTCTTTCATCACCCTCTAAACCTAGGCAACTAATTTACTTTCTGTCTGTTCCAAACATTCAGATAAAGGTGATTATATAAGTATAATGAATGTTCTTTCTTTTGTGGTAAAGGTCTAAACATGTTGTAACAAATATCAGTATTTATTCCTTTTTATTGTTAAATAAATAAACTCACTGTGGAGCCCAGGCTGGCCTCAAACTCAGGCAATCCTCCTGCCTCAGCCTCCCATGTGCTGGGATGACAGGCGTGCACTACCACACCCAGTTTATGTGGTACTGGGGAATTTAAGGCCTTGTGCTTGCTAGGCAAGAACTTTAACTGCTGAGCTATAAATGGTATAAACAAAATATGGTATATCAAGATAGTGGAATCCTATTTAACATTATGATTACCTTTTGTTAGTTGATGGACATTTGAGTTGTTTTCACCTTTTGGGAATAAAGAACAATAGTGTTATTAATTGTCATCTCTTTTGAGTAGGTAACTAGAAGTAGAATTACCAGATCGTGTGCTTTATGTTTTATTATTTGAGGACTGCTGGACTGTTTACCAAACCTGTTAGACCATTATAATTCCCACTAACAAGGTATGACGATTGCAGTTTATTCATATCCTCACCACCTCTTACTGTTTGTGATTCTAACTGTCCCAGAGGCTGAGTTACATATTGCGGTTTGATTACCATTTTCATGATGACTAATGATATCAGGTGTCTTTATATGCCTTTTAGTCATTTGTATTTCTTGGCAAAATGTCTGTTTAGATCTTTTGTATATTTTTAATTGGTTCGTCTTTGCATTGAGTTGTAACAGTTCCGTGTGTGTGTGTGTGTGTGTGTGTGTGTGTGTGTGTGTGTGTATTGAGAAAGAGTCTCTGGTTTAGTCTAGACTGATCCTGAACTCACTGTGTAGTCCAGGCTAGCCTTGAACACATGGTAATCCTCCTGCCTCAGCCTTCTGAGTGCTACGATTATAGGCATGTGCCACCACACTCAGGTTATGTGTTCTGAGGGATCAAACCCAGGGGCTTGTACTCATCAGGCAAGCACAATAACTACTGAACTGTCCCCTCGGCCCCCTTTCTGTATTTTAGAAGTAGATATCTTGTTGAATACATAATTTGGAAATACTTTCTCTCATTATCTGGTTTACTTTTTCACCTTTTGTATAATACCTTTGGGGTTTTTTTGTTTGTTTGTTTTGTTTTGTTTTGTTTTTGTATTCCAGGCTGGTCCTGAACTCTCTGTGGAGCCCAGGCTGGCCTTGGACTCAGGACAATTCTCCTATCTCAGCCTCCCGAGTGCTGGGATTACAGGCCTGTGCCACCATGCCCGGTTTATTTGGTGCTGGGGAATTGGACTGAAGAACTTAGCGCTTACTAGGCAAGCGCGCTTTAACCTGAGCCATTCCTCCAGCCCCTGTAATGCCCTTTGAAACACAAAAATTTTTACTTTTCATTTAGATTCATTTATTCTTTGTTACTTGTGCTTTTGGTGTTGTATATGAGAATGCATTGCCCCCATAGCAGCCTGAGATGATCTGTGGAAATAAGTATTCACTTGATCCAAATAACTGCCAAAATCTTGTAAAATCAAGATACTGAAATCTCGTTTGTTTTTTTTTTTTTTTTTTTTTTTTTTGCCAGAAATCAAGTTGAGGGCCTTCACACTGAGCTGCATTACTAGACCAGGCTCAAACTTGCAAACCTCTTGCCTCAGCTTCCCAGTGTGCTAGGATTACAGGCCTGTGCCACCAGGCCTAGCAGGGGGTTCAGATCTTTGTGTTTACTTTAAGAGCAGCTGTGAACAGAGATGCATTCATGGAATCCCTGTGGTCTGGGAGGCTGTGGTTGAAGGATCACAAGTTGGAGCCTACCATGGACTAATAATACTCTATTTAAAAAAAAATTAGGATGTAGTACTGTGTGAAAGGCCCTGAGTTCATTCCATAGTATTACCCAAAAGCAGAATAAAACCTACCCATGAAGCCCACCTGTGGAAGGCCATCAGGAATATACATATCGAGAAAAGTAAGTCACCAGCTGTCTGAATGATGGCACTTTAAAGAAGCAATATGTACCATTTCATCATTAAAATGGTGGAATTGGTAGATGTGCCCAGGCCAAAGAAGGAGACTTCACAAAGGGTTGGTGGCTCAGAAAGTACAGGACTTTTCTGCACATGCTTAAAGATGTAGAATAATGCTGAGCTGAAGACTTCAGATGGAGATTCTCTGGTCCTTGAGTATATGTAAGTGATCAAGCACTAAGATGTGCTACTGTCCTTACAGAGCTTATGGTTGAATGAATCGGACATGAGTTCCCGAGGCCACACCAGGATGATTCTTATGGGAAAGAACAGGTTGTCCTAAACTCAAGGAGAAGTTTGCACAGAAGAAAAATATATCCCAGACAGAATTGAAGATTGAAAAAAAAATTTTAGCACAGGAATAAGTTCAGCATGAAATAAATGCAAATAAAAGAAAAAGAAAAACCAAAATGACTACTTAAATATTTTTTTTTTAAATAAAGGAACAAAAATGTATTGCCAAATTCAAGATTACAGAGATTTGTCCTGTGTTTTCACCAAATATAGGATTAATTCCTGTATTTAGGTCTATGATACATTTTGAGTTAATCTTTGTATGTAATATGAGGCAAAAGCTCAGTTTCATTCCTTGGCTTGTTGATGTCCAGTTATCCCAGCAGCATTTGTTGAAGACTCTTCCCATTGAATGGTCTTGCCATCCCTGTTGAAAATCATTGGACCAGTCAGTTCTGGTGATGCAGGCCTGTAATCCCAACCCTTTGGGAGGCAGAAGGATTTTAAGTTTGAGCCCAGCCTGGGCAGCTTAGTTCTTTGCGATGAGACCCTCTCTCAAAAAAAAAAAAAAAAAAAGAGCTGGGAGTATAGCTCAGGGTAAAGGCCTGGGTTCAGTCCTCAGTACCACAAAAGAAAAAAAAGAACGATAAGAAAATCATTTGACCATAAGATGTGTGTATTTATATCTGTGAGGAATGTTTTAAGATTTATTATAGCAAGGGACACATTGCCATTAATCCTCTTTAAAATACTTCCCCTTAATTTGCATACACTCAATCTGTTGTTGCAACTTTCTGAAATAGTTCTGGAAGTCAGGGTCTTTAGTTGTTGTCATAACTGCCTTAATGTCCTGAATCCATTCAAAGTGTGAACTTTTTGTGGTCCTGTGGACATGAAGATCAGAAGTCACACAGTGCTAGATCCTGTGGATGAAATGAGGACAATAAGAATGTTTGGGTAAGCCTTCCTTTCTATTAGATGGTATTTGACATGAGCCATTCACTGTGGGTGGTAGTGGTGGTTGGTTTTTTTTTTAATCACGCCTCATAAACATACTTACAAAAGAAGACTTCAGAACTGCTTCAGAAAGTGACAAGAGAGTTAGGGACCAGCCTGGAAGACAGAGTGACATACTGAGTTACAAAAATTTGGGGATAAGTATGTTTGAAGTGAGAGAAAGCAAATTGCTTTGTTTTGAGGAAGATGAATGACAGTGTTTCTTTTACTATAGTACATTTTAAAATTTAAACTCATCATATATATAAATACAGATATACGTGTGTGTGTGTGTGTGTGTGTGTGTGCGCGTGCGCACACGCATGTGTATACTTTTTTTTTTTTTTTAAGGCAGCATCTCACTCTGTAGTCCAGGCTGGTTTTGCGTTCACTATGTAGCCCAGGCTGGCCTTGAGCTCATGGCAGTCCTCCTGCCTCAACCTCCCAAGTGCTAGGACTACAAGCATGTGCCACCCTACGCATCTTATGTGGTGCTGGGGAATAGAACTCAGGTACCTAGTACTTGTATACCACTTGTTAAGCGAGTGCTTTGACCACTGAGCTATTCCTGCAGCCCTCACCATATATTTTGATCATACTGCATAGGCTTTCACTTCTATTCCATTAATCTCTATTACAACCCTTCAGGATATACCATATTTTTTTATTCTAGGGATTGAAGTACTATATTATAATATGATTATTGCTTTCCCAGTGTATTAAGTGGTTCCCCTTGCCACTCCATATCAATTGTGTTTTGGTTTTTTTGTTTTGTTTTGTTTTTGTTTGCTGGTTTGTTTTGGTTTTTTGGGACAGGGTCTCACTCTGCAGACCAGGCTGGTCCTGAACTCACTATGGAGCCCAGGCTGACCTTGGACTCACAGCAGTCCTTCTACCTCAGCCTTCTGAGTGTTGTGAGTATAGGCAAACACTACCACACCTGGCTTATGTGGTACTGAGAAATCGAACTAAGGTATTTTAGTGCTTGAGCTATTCCTCCAGCCCCTCTACATGAATGTTGAAATAAGTTTGTCAGTTCCTACTGAGAAGTCAAATGCAACTAACAGAGATTGAGTTGACTCTAAAGAGTAATTTGGGAAGTAGTGACATTTTGACATTAAGATTTCTGACACATCAACATAAGATATTTTTAATTTATGTGGATGATCTTTAAATTTTTTCAAAATATTTTGTAGTTTTTCAAACTATATGTTTTGCTTTTATTCCTTTCTTCTCTTTCAAATTGAGATAGGTCACACTGGTTGCTAAGTTGCCTAAGCTGGATGTGAACTTGGAATCCTAGCCAGGCTGCAGTTATGTTTTTAATTTGTATTGCCCTAATGACTAATGATACTAAGCATCTCTTCCTGTGTCATTTATTTATCTACTTTGGTGAAGTATCTCTGTAAGTGTTTTACTTTTTTTTTTTTTTTTTTTTTTTTTTGAGACAGAGTCTCACTCTGCAGTTCAGGCTGGTCTCAAACTCGTAGCAATTGTCCTGCCTCAGCTTCCCAAATGCTGGGATTACAGGTGTGCACCACCATGCTCATCTTATGTGGGACTGTGAAATTGAACTCAGGGCCTTGCATTTGCTTGGGAAGTGCTTTAACTGCTGAACTATTCCTCCAGTCCACTTTTTATTTTTTATATCTTTAAATTTATAATCCATTTTGAGTTAATTTTTGCAAATGATATGAGGTAGTAAAATCTGAGTTAATTTTGTTATGTGACTAGTCAGGTATCACAGAACTATTTCTTGAAAAAAGTATCTTTTCTTTTTATAAATCTGACACCTTTGTGAGAAACTATGTGATCATTATATGTGGGTTTTATTGTTCCTATATATAAGTTAAAACTAATTTCCCTTTGAACATTGCATTGGCTACAGATTCTCATTTTTTTCTCTAGATACTTGGGGTTGTATGAAGGACCTTGCTTGTACTAATGACATGCTCTAACATTGAGCTAGCCTTGCCCCTAATGTCAGTGTTATATGTAGGAGTCTATGTACACATTTTGTAACTATTTTTGATTCTGTAATTTTTTTCTTTTTACACTAGTGGGGATTGAACCCAGGGCCTTTGCACTGAGCTACATTCCCATTCATTTTTTATATTTTATTCTGAGACAAGTTGTTAAGTTATCTAGGCTGGGCTTGAATTTACAGCTCTTCTGCCTTCTGGCATCCTAGACCACAGGGATTACATGTAGGCATGTACCACTATACCTGGCTGTCAGGTTCTAACTTTTAAGTTTATTGAAATTCAGGACCTACCATATTAAATATTCATTTTTAAATTTCTTAGTTTAAAAAAATTATACCATAGATAGGCCTGGTGGCTCAGGTCTGTTATCTTCCCTCTGAGGTTGAAGCAGGAAGATCACAAGTTCAAGCCCAGCCTGGTCAACCTAGCTACTTAGTGGGATTTTTTTCTCAAAACAAAACAAAACAAAAAATAGGAAAAGATCTGGGGATGTAACTCAGTTTACTGGGTTCAATTCTGATTAATGGAGAGACATGGAGATCTAACCTATTAATCTAAAAATTTCTCCTGTCTCAAGGAACCAATGGTAAAAGGTGGTATTTGTGAACCATATCTGGTGATACGCGTCTTTAATTCTAGCTCCTTGGAGGCTGAAGCAGAAAGGTTGCAGGTTTGAACACAGCTGGGCAATTTAGTGAAACTTAGTCTCAAAAAATAGTAATAGTAAAGGAAAAAGTCTGGGGCTATAGTTTGGTGTAGTACACTTGTGGTAGGCCCTGGGTTCAGTCCCCAAAAGCAAATGGTAGGCATGTGGAATTATTTTAAGTGTGAAACAATAAAACTATTAACTCAAAAGTAAAAGACCAGTAAATTAAGGTACACTTTGTTTAATGAAGTAGTATTATACAACTATCAATATTGTTGAAGGAATTTTTGTTTTGTTTTTGCAGCACTGGGGATTGAACTATGGGTCTCATATCTGTTAGACAAATGCTCTGTCACTGAGTTACGCCCAGTCTGGTTGTCAAAGGTTTTAGTAAAAGCAATTGATTTTTCTAAAATGTTGTATATATTTTATAATCAATGGTTAGTAAAACAGGATGGAAGTGTGACTCAGTGCTAGAGCACTTGCCAAGCATGCCAGAGACACTGTGTTTGAACCCCAGCTCTGCAAAACAAACGTGAACATAAAACAATAAGTACTGATTAACAAAACTATAAACAGGAGGCCAGCTTTTTTATTAAAATATTTTTATTTATATATCATATCCTTTTCTCCTTTTTACCCCCTCAACCTCTTCCCTGTGTCCCCTTTCCCTCTCTATAGTCTGTCTTCTTACTTTCTTCCATCTCTTTTACTTTTCTCATGGTTTTGTTCTCTCATATTAGAGAAACCATATTGATAACCTGTATCACTAAGAATAATAGTGTGAAAATGCATTATTGCTTTACAAATGACACAAATTGGTTTTCTTTTATGCCAGAGTAGTACTCTGTTGTATACCATGTCATCTGTTGTATACCATTCACCTGTTTTGGGACATACTGACTTCTTCCAAAATTTGGCTATCGTGAATTGTGCTGCTGTAAACATGGGTGTGCATGGATCACTCTTGTATGATGACTTGAACTCTTTTGGGAAGATAGAAGAGGTATATTGGGCCAGATAGGATATTTGTTTTCAGTTTTTTGAGGAATCTAGGAGGCTAAAATTTTTAAAAGTTCTGGAATAAAATCTCTAACCTATATTTTAAAAGCATCTTTAGCTGGACTTCATAATTCAGCACTTTGGAAGACCGAGGCAGGAGGATTGCAAGTTCAAGCTTACCTTGGACAACACAGTGAGACCCTCTTTCAACATAAAAAAAAAAAATTCAGATAAGCTGGGTGTGGTGGCACATGCCTATAATTCCAGCACTGGCCTTTAATACCAGTACTTGGGAGACTGAGGCAGGAGGATTGCCTTGAATCCAAGGTCAGCCTGGGCTCCATAGTGGGTTCAGGACCAGCCTGGACTAAAGAGTGAGACACTGTCTCCAAAAAATAAGTGAATAAATAAAAATGGGACTTGAGGCATAGTTCTGTGGTTAGAGTGCCTGCCTAGCAAGCTCATGGCCCTGGGTTCAGTTCTCAGCCCCATATAAGCTAGGTAGGAGGCACACACCTGTAATTTTAAAAAAAGCAAAAAAAAAATTATTCGCATAAAAAAATCAGTACATGATTAATTTAGAAAGCCTCTATCTATTTATTTGCTTATTTATTTTTTGATACAGGGTCTTGTTCTGTAGTCCAGGCTGGTCCTGAACTCACTGTGTAGCTCAGATGGGCCTTGGACCCAGCAGCAATCCTCCTGCCTCAGCCTCCCAAGTGCTGGGATTATAGGCCTGTGCCACCAAGATTTATGTAGTACTGGGGAGTGAACTCAGGGTCTTGCACTTGCCGCAAGCACTTTTAACCGCGGTGCCATTCCTCCAACCCCTAGAAAAGTTTTTTAGACAAGTTAAATATAGTACTTCATTTCATTATGTTTGGAAAACAGTTTTTGCCCATGATACATGTTTTTTCCATATTTAAAACTGATGTGCACTTGTTTTGTCTTGTCATGCTGGAGATCAAACACGGGTCTTTGTGCATGCTAGGCAAGCTGTCTACTCCTGAGCTACATTCCCAATTCTCCTATGTGTTTTCTACATTTAAATGTGTGTGTGTGTGTGTGTGTGTGTGTGTGTGTGTGTGTGTACGTGTGTACGTGTGTACGTACTAGTTACATCTATTTTAATTGTTTTATTCAAAAAATTTTAATTACAGAAAAAATGTAAATGTCAAGAAGTCCAAAAACTAAAATATATTATTTGTAAGCCCACCCACTTAGAAAGAAGCATTGACAACTGATTTATCTTTTTGTTTGCCATTCCTTGAGCAAAAAACATGAAGTTTTGAAGCAAATTACATTTTGTCCAAAATGAATTCAGGGGGCTGGAGAAACAGCGCAAAGTTTAAAGGGCTTCTTTAGCAAACTCAAGACCCTCAGTTCTTTTCCCCAGCACCACATGAAGTTGCATGTGGTGGTGCACATGTGCAGTCCCAACACAGGAGACTGAGGCAGGAGGATTGCCATGAGTTCAAGGCCAGCGTGGGCTCCAAAGTGAGTTCAGGACTAGCCTGGACTGCAGAACTAGATTCTGTCTTATTAAAAAAATTAATTCAGGGCTGGTGTGGCATAACTCAGCCTAGCAAGCACAAGTCCCTGGTTAGATTCCTTAGTACCACATAAGCCAGATATAGCATACACCTGAAATCCAGAACTCGGGAGGCTGAGGCAGGAGGATTGCTGTATGTCTGAGGCCAGCCTGGGCTACATAGTAAGTTAAAGACCATCCCAGACCATAGAGCAAGACCCTGTCTCAAAAAGAAAAAAAGTTCAACCGCATATGTGGTGCATCTGTTTTGTAGTAAGCACTAATGGTAATAATGGCAATAATAATGCTTACAAACACGTAGTTCTTTTAATTGTAATAGGCACAAGTCTGAGTGCTTTATAAAGTTTTATTCTACAATGTGAGTTAGGTGTTTGCATGAACCCCACTTTCCCATGAAGAAATGAAGGCACAAAGAAAATCAGTAACTCACTCAAAATCTCCCAACCTCTCATAAGTGTCAGAGACAATATTTGAACCCAAGCACTTTGGCTCCAAAATCCAAAGTCTGCAGTCAGTGTTGAGCTATTCAGATCTGCGATGGGCTAGGCCCAATGGTGCAGGCCTATAATCCAGTACTCTGGGAGACTGAGACAGGAGGATTGCCAAGTTTGAATCCAGCCTGTGCAATTTAGTTACTTAGGGAGACTCTGTCAAAATCAAAATTAAAAATGGGCTAGGGATGTAACTCAGTGAAAAGGCCCTGGCCATGATCCCTAGTACTACCAGAAAAAAAAAAAAATCAAGCCTCTGATAATGTTTCACTTATTACAGTCTTTCAGGCAAGTTCTGATTAGACAGGAATACCAATTTCTGAGAATGGTAATGGATATTCAGCGAGTTAAGTAAAAGTTAAAAGGGTGGGGAGGAGCCTGGTTAAGTGAAGTAGAGGTAAATAAACTAGGTATGTTTCTGTACTCTAGAAGTTTCCAGATCCTGATGTGGTCCTCAGTACTGTACAACTCCAAGAAGGGGTTGTGCTCTGTTTAGTGTCTTTTTCATCCCTTTGTGAGCCTGCCATGGACCCTAAGTTCTGAGGAATATTGCCCTCACATGGGACACCAGCCCATGGGAGAAAGTTTAACCTCTGCTCCTCCCCAGGCCCTGATTGTGCCTGCCTTTCCTCTGCTCTGAGTGTTGCTCTTGCCTCTGCCCAGCCATTCATGCACCATGTTATTCCCTGCCAGGCGTAGCCATCTCTGTAAGCATTGCTTGCCTGCTTGGTTAGCTTAATATGTGGCTCATAGACATACGAGTTTCTGGTGCTGTTGTTGTTGTTGTTTTGTTTTTGAGACGGGGTCTTGCTTTGTAGTACCCTCCGGCCCTTAACTCGCTGTGTAACCCAGGCTGTCCAGCTATCTTGGTGTTTTAGTCACAGGTCTGTTCCGTAGGTTGCTTGAGAAGATCTTCATCTGTCATGAGTCTTATCATCTCTGTGTTGTATCTAGTCCCTGCCTTTTGATGGCACTTGTAATTTCTCCCTGTAGCGGGGAAGGGCCCATGTAATTTAAGGGCTTGTCTTGTGTCTCTTGCAGGCTGTATTCTAATACTGGTGCAATAAAATAATAATCATTTTGATGAGAAAAATACTTAGCAGTATGCAGTGACTTTGATTTGTTGTAGCTGCTTTTAATGATTGTTAACTTTGCACTGTTGTTTGGCCAGCTTTTTTATATAATGTTAAAAAGATTAGAGACTCCCTGACATATCTGTCTTCAAGTTCTTTCTCTCACTCTGTAGTACTGAGAATTGAACACAGCCATTTGTACTAAGTTATATTCCCAGACCTTTTAAAAAATTCTTTATCTTGGGGCTGGAGGAATGGCTCAGCGCTTAAAGCGCTTGCTTAGCAAGCGCTAAGTCAAGTGCTAAGTGCTTGAGTTCGATTCCCCAGCACCACATAAGCTTGGCATGGTGGTGCATGCCTGTAATCCCAGCACTAGGGAGGCTGAGGCAGGAGGATTGCCATGAGTCCAAGGCCAGCCTCGGCTCCATAGTCAGTTCAGGACCAGCCTGGACTAGATAGCAAGACCCTGTCTCAAAGAAAAACAAAAATAAAAATTCTTTATCTTGAGACAGAGTATCACTAAGTCAGTGAGTTGCTTAATCTGGACACAATTTTGCAGTCCTCCTTGCCCAGCCTCCAAGAGTGCTGGGATTATGGGCATGTGCTACCACACCTGGCTTGGACTTAATAGACACAACCAGAGCCTTCTGGTGCTTTTTGCCTGTGATTATACCTTTGGATTCATAAGTTACGTGAGTCCCTCTGTCCGTTCTGTATTGCCCTGTGTATACAAGTTTGGTCCAAAGTCTTTTACTTCTTCTTAAAGGCATGTCATGTATAAGCAGAGCAAAGAAAGCTTCCAGGATGAGTGTAGCAAGCTTCTGGTTGGCAATATTGTCATCACCCGATACAACAATCGTACATATCGAATCGATGATGTGGATTGGAATAAGACTCCAAAGGACAGCTTCACCATGTCTGATGGGAAGGAAATCACATTCCTGGAATACTACAGGTAGAAAGGAGTAATGGGTTTGGGCCTGAAGGGAGTAGGGTGGGACATGGTCAGTCTCTCGTTCTCTAGAGGACAATCAGTTCCACGATAGTGCATAACCTGACACCTTTAAAATATTACCTGTCTAAAATTGTACAGCTTTGTGTATTTGACCTGATCTTGCTACCCTTATAGCTTCACTTCCTTTAGTACTTTAGAAAGTTACTGTATAACTTAATCTCAGGCTTTGAGTTATATTTCTTCTGTTGATTTTGTAAGAAGTATGGAGAAATTAAATTAAGGTCACTAATCATTAGACTGTCATTTCATTTTTCCTGTTACCTGAGCCTGATGGAATTTTTTAACAATATTCTTTCTTGGGGCTTTTTCTTTTCTTTTCTTTTCTTTTCTTTTCTTTTCTTTTTTTCTTTTCTTTTCTTTTCTTTTTTTTTTTTTTCTTTTTTGAGATAGGGTCTTGCTCTGTGGCCCAGGCTGGTCCTGAACTCACTGTGGAGCCTAGGCTGGCCTTGGACTCACTGCAGTCCTCCTGTCTCAGCCTCTGGAGTGCTGGGATTACAGGCGTGGACCACCATGCCTGGTTTATGTGGTGCTGAAGAATCAAACTCCAGTACTTAGTGCATGGCTTAGCGCTTGCTAGGCTAGTGCTTAACCACTGAGCCATTCCTCCAGCCCCTTTTCTTGGGCTTTTAGTCTTAGTTGTGTTCTATTTAATTACCACATAAATTGAGCCTTTTCCAATGATGACTATATTCTGATATTTCTGATGGGCCCTTGACAGATTGTAAGCTTCCATCCTGGTTAATTGCTGTGAGAATAGTGATGTGACCTCTGAAATTTTTTATGCCTCTGCTTTGTTCTAGGAAAAACTATGGCATCACAATTAAGGAGGAAGACCAGCCACTGCTGATCCACAGGCCCAATGAGAGACAGAATAAGCATGGGACGGTGAGTGGGGATGCAGGCTCCTCTCAGCCACGCGCAGCCTTTCTTAGGCTCTGTCATTACAGTGTGGTGGGGAATACTGCGCAGAGTTTTGTCTCTCCAGCCAGAGGTGCTACAGAGCATGACCCTGTCTCAAAAAAAAAATGTTCAATGTACTCTGAATTCCCCATTACCACCAAAAATACAACAACAACAACAAAGGTAAAGATTAAGGATCAGCAGAGGTACTTTAGGGGTAAGTTGTATACAACTTAGTAGAATGTATTATCTTAACCATTGTCTTAAGGCCCCAGAGAATCAGGGTTTTTTGATGTTGTGGTGGTGGTGGTGGTGGTGGTGGTGGTGGTGGTGGTGGTGTTTTTTTTTGTTTTGTTTTGTTTTGAGACAGGGTCTCACTCTGTAGTCTAGGCTTGTCCTGAACTCCCTGTAGCCCTGGCTGGCCTAGAACTCATTGCAATCTTCTTGCCTCCCAAGTGCTAGGATTACAGGCTGCTCTAACCATGGGGCCATGTGTGCCCTCAGCCCTTAGAGGATTTTTTGGTTTTGTTTTGCTTTGTTTTAAGGTTTCTAGTTTCTTTTTTCTGTTTGTACAATTTCATATTTTTCCCTTTACCTAATACAGCAGGCTACCTGTATTGTGGCTGAGGGAAAATGAGTGAACCACTTGGAATATTTCCCTAGCCTGTTCTCCAGAGTTTTGTTCCTAGTAGCATTGTCCTTACATTATTGCAGGCCTGGTCCATGGCCATAGCCGTCTGATGACAGCCAGAGACATGCTGTCTCACCTCAACCACCTTAACTTTTGCTCTTGGTTCTCTCTTCAAAGCTGCTAAATGGTGAAATCCTGTTGCTGCCTGAGCTGTCCTTCATGACTGGGATCCCGGAGAAGATGAAGAAGGACTTCAGAGCCATGAAGGTTGGAGCCCTGCTCTTGGCAGCATGGAAACCCCTGCTTTGAAGAACTACCTTGTGAATAGCAGTTTTGAGTTAGAACAGGGCCTAGTTCTCCCTCAGACTCTGGTTTACACTGTCGCCTTGGTGGGTCTTTCCTCCGGGGCTTCTGTTTTCCTCTGTGTGAAACAAAGTCTGTTCCTACCCAGAGTATGAAAAAGCAGAAGTGTGTCACAGCTCTGCTACATTTTGACCGTTATTAAAACAGAGGAGGGTTTAGATTATAAGGTAGAAATCAACAGCCCTGTCTTCATCTTCCTGGGTCGGAGGATGATGAGTAACTGGTGCTGTAACTAACTGAGGCTCCTGGAGATACTAAGTACTGTAACATCTCCGTAAACTTTCGCTCTTTGAAGAGGTGGAGAAGGCAGTGAAGCGCAAAGTCAGCAAGTAGAAGTGGGAGGATAAACACTGTGGCACAAGGCTTTGAGGCCCTAGGAACACCGGGCACAGCTCCCGGAATGGAGAGGCAGTGATGGGCGCAGCAGCCGCCCCACCACGTGTGGCTGAACCCCACTGCTGCTGGCCACTCCACGGCGGCTCACACACGAGCCACCCTCTGCTGCCTTGCTTTTTTCACCTGAGCCAAATCAAAGACCGCTTAGTAATGCCATTAAGACTCTGAAGTGGAGCTGAAAACTGCTGTGAGACCTCTCTTTCTTTCATGTTTGCCTTCTGATATTTATGCTTTGAATATATATTTAGATTATTTAGATCAAGGCCTCTTTCTTACAGCTCCTGGTTGCCCAGTGACTTTATGATCAGAGAGCTATTTATATAGTCCCAAGAATTATGCAGCAGCTATACAATTTATTAGTCCCAAAGAACAAGTAAAGAAATCGCTTAAATTATTCAGAATCTTCATATATATATCTAGATATTATTCAGTAGTGAGTATTTAGCAAGTAGCTTGTTAGAAATCAAAATTTTGGCAATTCTGGTCCAAAAGTATCTTACAGAAATGTTGAATGGGTAGGATAGGATGACCAGAATCAAAACAGAAGTGGCATAATGTTCTAAGTAGATGCTGGGTAAGTATAATCTAGTCTATTTTGCTCCTGTTTAAGAATTTTGAACTTAGAACATGATTTAAGGGCTGGTGGAATGGCACAGTGGTTAAAGCACTTGCCTAGCAAGCGCAAGGCCCTGAGTTTGATTCTCCAGGATCACATAAAGCCAGGTGTGGTGACGCATGCCTGTAGTACCCACTCAAGAGGCTGAGGTAGGAGGATTGCCTTGAGTCCAAGACAAGTCTGGGCTACAGAGTGAGACCCTGCCTCAAAAACAAAACACTACCACCAAAAGAATATGCTTTAAGGAAGAGGTAAGATTCAGATATCCTGAGGAAGAGCTGGTAACATTTAAAATTCTTCCTTTCTTTTTTGAGACAGGGTCTCACTCTGTAGTCCAGGCTGGTCCTGAGTTTACTATGGAGCATAGGCTGACCTCAAACTAATGTCAGTCCTCCTGCCTCAGCTTTTGAGTGCTGGAATCACCATCATACCCAGCATATGTGGTGCTGGGAAATCAAGCCCTGGGTCTTCAGCTTAACCACCCTAAAATTCTTACTTTCATTATTAAAATTTGATCCCTATACCTCATCTACATTCCAAAGAGATATTGATGAAAGATCTAGGAGATATTTAAAATTTTCTGATTTCCGTGGGAAGTAAATTTCTTTTGACTAGATCAGGTATATTCAGGGTGGTATGGCTGTAGATGGAAGTATCTTTTGGAAACATTTCAGACACACATTGGTTTATTTAACCTCTCATTGCAGAAAACAATATTTAAAATTCTTGGTCTCCATTTTAATTCGATTTAGGATTTGACTCAGGAGATCAACCTGAGCCCCAAACAGCACCACTGTGCCTTGAGAAGCTTGTTACAGAGACTTTCAAAGAACGAGACAGCCAGCAATGAGCTCATGCGCTGGGGGCTCTCTTTGCAAAAGGATGTACACAAGGTAACCAGAAGATGTGAAGACGTAGGAAACAGCCTTAGCTAGAAGTCCTAGAGCTGAATGAGACCAGCAAATACCTTCCTAACATGTCTTTAATGTGGAGTTTTAAATGTCATCTTCCTTGTTTTTTAAAAATCCCATTCATGGTGCTTAAATTTCCTTTACTTGAAATTTTCTTAAGTTTTGTATTTTTTTGTATTTATTTCCTAGAGATATAGAGATCTGAGCTACTTTTTTTTTTTTTTCCCGAAGTAGTAAAAATGGAACCCAGGCCCTTTACCCTGAGCTATATCCACAGCCCCTTTTTATTGTTTGGAATAAGATCTTGCTAAGTTGCCCAGGTTGGGCTCAAACTTGCAGTCTTCCTGCCTCAGCCTCCCAGAGTGCTAGGATTATCAGCATGCACCACTATGCCCAGCCCACATTTTTATTTTTTATTTCTTTATGGCACGAGGGATCAAGCCCAGGTCCTTCACATTGAGTTATATCCGTAGCCTGCTTTTTTGGTTTAATTATGACACAGGTTCTCATGAAGTTGCTAAGTTGCCCAGGCTGCTTAGGCTGTCCTTGAGCTTGTGATATTTCTGCCCCAGCCTCCCAGAATGTTGTGATTATAGACCTGCAGCACCTAGCCTCACTTAAACTATAGATTTCTGTGGGGGGTTTTCCTAGGTTTGAGACTTGAACTCAGGGCCTGACATATGCTTGACAAGTACTCTGATGCAGAGCTGCACCATAAACCCTGAGCTGCTGATTTCTGGGTAAATAGGTGGCAAGAGGTATCAAAATTGATTCATCGTTTATCTAATTTTAGTTTTCTAAGCCAAATTAGTTTTTAAGTTTTCTCTTTTTTTTCCTTTTCTTTTTTGAGACAGAATCTCGCTCTATAGCCCAGGCTAGTCCTGAACTCACTATGGAGCCCAGGCTGGCCTTGGACCCAGGGCAATCCTCCTGCCTCAGCCTCCCAAGTGCTGGGATTACAGGCTGTGCCACAATGCCCAACTTATGTGGTGTTGGGGAATCAATTCAGGTACTTAGTGCTAAGGACTTTAACTGCTGAGCTATTCCTCCAGCCCCAGGTTTTCCATTTTCTATGTGCTTTTTTTTTTTCTTTCTTCCTCCTTTGTTCTTTTTTTCAATTTTTTCTCAGTAATTAACTTGAATGTACCGCTATATTTAACTATTCAGTTGAATGTCTACAGTTGCTGTAGACATAGGAAATCCCCACCTTGTTTCATTGAATTTCCTGTGGCCCTTTCCACCTGAATTTACTCAATCTGCAGTGTTGTATTTTGTGCAGGTGTGAGCCACAGTGGAAAAGCACCACTGGGTGTTCAGGAAGGCCTTAGGCTTTGGTGTTAGCTTTTCTGGCTTTGAATCCCAGCCCTGCTACTTGTCAGCTTGGTTTCTTCCAGCAAGTTGTTTATCTTTTTTTCCCCTTATCTATGAAATGAGGATAGTGATTACATTTAAAGAGTTAAATAGGGATTAAGGATGTAGCTCTGAGGTAGAATAGCTTGCCTAGCATGTGCAATGCCTTGGGTTCAGTCCCCATCACTGAAAAAAATCTTTTTCAAAGACTAGATTTCTACATTTACTGGTTCTAAAGAAGAGCTTTGAATCCCTTCCTTGGGATACTGTGTTGGAAACTGTATGATGAAAGAGTAATACATCCAGGCATTTTATTCATAAATGATATGTCCAGGGTGTGATTGCCATCCATTCTTACTGCTAGAAGTTATGTTTTTCTGTCATTCTCTTAAGTTGTAACTGGGGTGAGTAGAGAGCAGTACCAGTGTTTTCAAAGTAGTATTAGTAGGTGGCTTATGTCATAGATAGTTTATTTTCTCTTCAGATCGAAGGACGTGTCCTACCAATGGAAAGAATTAACTTAAGAAATACTTCATTTACTACATCTCAGGACCTAAACTGGGTTAAGGAAGTAACCAGAGAAGCCTCCATCTTGAGTGTGAGTAATTTTTGAAGGGTAAAGAGAGAAATTATTCCACAAAGTGTGAAAATTAGGAAATAGGAATGATGTGTCCTCTTTTTGAGAGAGAATACCAACTGAATTCTGTTCTGAATTGCCTGCTTGGCAAGAGTCCTTCCAACAGAGCGGTGAGGAGTTTTAGAGGTAAGCGTCTGCCAGACACTGAAGAGGAGGAAGTGGCGTTGCCTTTGTAATTCATCCAGTTCTAACCCACTACCCACTCTACTTTCTCCTCCTTTTCTCTCTTCTCCTGGGGATTACCAGAGGGTGTTTTATCCATAAAAGAAATCAAATTAAAACAGTAACCACCCCCTAGAAAAGTGTGTAACATTACTGATTTATAGCAAAGAACAAAATTGTATATAATTATGTCTAAGTGTTTTTGACCAGCCTGACCCTTGTGGCCACGTAAAGTACACATGTGTAAGCGTGTTGCTTGCTGACTTTGAGAAATTAAATAGATTGCCATCATTAGCACAAAGGATGAAGAACCAGATCTCTAAAGGCCCACTCCGTGCTGCCGTTACTGTCTGCCCCTCATCCCCAGCAGTTAAAGCACTAGCCTTGCAAGTGCAAGGTTCTGATTTCAGTTCCCTAGCATCACATAAACTGGGTGTGGTAGCACACTCCACTGAGAGGAATCCCTGTCCTAACTTGGTAATGGGATAGGTTCATTTCTGCTGTTTTTACACATTTATTAAATCATGGAATGTATATTCTTTCACACCCACCTGCGTTTCTTCTCCCCCACCCCCCCGACTCCTCAGTTTCGTTCATATTGTTGGGTGTGGTTGTAGATCTTTGGTTTTTACCTCTATATGATGTTTCCTTGTGAGCAGTAAAAATTAGATAAGCCAAGACTCAGCAGAGGGAGTGAAAAGCCATTTATGCTCTGTAATAAAATCTCTTGAGTGTCAGTTTGAAATATTTAAGTTGTGAGAAGCACTAAAAATAGTGTGTGGTTCTTTCTAGATTCCCATGCACTTCTGGGCCCTTTTTTACCCAAAGAAAGCAATTGATCCTGCCCGAGAACTGGTTAACATGTTAGAGAAGATAGCTGGCCCCATCGGCATGCGCATGAGCCCACCAGCCTGGGTTGAGCTGAAGGATGACCGCATAGAGACCTACGTCAGAACCATTCAATCAATGCTTGGAGTTGAGGTGATAAATTGAGTACATTTGTGAGATCTCTTTTAAACTAAAATATTTTAAATATCACAGGGGCTGGAAGAGTAGCTCAGCAGTTAGAGAGCTTGCCTAGCAAGCACAGGCCCTGAGTTCAGTTCCCCACCATCACATAAGCTGGGTGTGGTGATACACAGCTGTAATTTCAGCACTCCAGAGGCTGAGGCAAGAAGACTGCCACGTGTTTGAGCCCAGCCTGGGCTACACGGTAAGTTCAGGACCCGCCTGGACTACAGACCAAGAACTTGTCTCAACATCAACAAAAAAAGTATCTTGACTATGAGGCTGCCATTGATGATATCAAAGAGCCTGTGTCTCACTCATTTGCCCATGGATACTGAACTAAGGAAGTAGTCTTTTCCTTTGCCCTTTGGTTGGTTTTATTTTTCTTGTTCTAAGGTCGCACTTTCTGCTGCATTAGTTATCTTTTTCTCATGTAATTGGCTGAAAGAATAGCTGACTTGACTTTAGCTCATTATCTATAGAACATGTTGTGCTCAGAAAGTACCTGTTTGGGCCAGATGCCATCTTGCACGACCCAGTACTGAGCTGCCGATGTCTGTTTTAACTCAAGATTTAAACTGTGGTGTTGATGAACTTGGACAGCGGTGAACTAAAGAGGGTAATTCTTCTGACTAGAGATAAAAGCTCACTATTGCCAAATGATATTTTTTCTTTTATGGAGCTGTGGATCATTGAACCCAGGAAACACTGAGCTATATCCTAAGCCCTTTGTATTTTTGTTAATGTTGAGATAGTCTTCTTGAGCAGCTTCAAACTTGAGGTTCTCCTGCCTCGGCGTCCACTAGGTATGATTACATACTTGCAGCACCACACCCAGCGTTTCAGTCAGGTTTCTCATCATTGAGAAAAAGTGTATGACATCTGCAACTTAAAGTAGGATGTACTTATTTTTGGCTTGCAGTTTGAGAGGTCAGTGCAGGGATGGCCAGCTGGTCCAAGGCAGAAGTGGCATGGTAGAAGGGCACAGCAGAAGAAAACTGGTCATGTGGTGGTTGGAAAGCAGAAGGAGAAGCCAGGGAAAGGAATATGCCCTTCTAGATTACATCCCTAGTGACCTACTTGGAACCTGGTTCCACTCCCGAGCAGTGTAGCTCTAAACTCATCAGTGAGCCAGTCCACTACTACATATAGCCCACCTGTGGTTCAGTCATCTTCCAAAAGCTCTGCCTCTGAAAACATGAAACTTGGGGGATTTTCTAGTTCTAAACCCCTAAGACTCAGTTGTGGAATTGGTTTTTCATATATTATTAATTTTAAGGGGAAGCCAAAGATAGGAATTTGCATATATATGCTCTTCCTAATACTTAAATATTAATTTAAAATAAATTAGGGTTGGGGGTATGGCTCAGCAGTTAAAACACTAGCCTAGCAAGTGCAGGGTCCTGAGTTCAATTCCCTAGCACCACATAAACTGGGTGTGGTAGCGCACACCTATAATCTCAGCATTCAGGAGGCTGAGGCAGGAGGATTGCCTTGAGCCCAACGCCAGCCTGGGTTACATAGTGAGTTCAGGATCAGCACAGATTACAGGGCAAGACTTGTCTCAAAAGAAAAAAAAAAAATTGGGGCTGGAGTAATAGCTCAGCAATATTAAAGCACTTGCCTAGCAAATTCTAAGTACCTGAGTTCATTCCCCAACACTATATAAAAGCTGGGCTTGGTGGCTCACACCTGTAATCCTAGCGCTTGGGAGGCTGAGGCAGGCCTGTTGGCCTGAGTTCAAGGCCAGCCTGGGCTACACCAGTGAGTTCAGGACCGGCCTGGCTTACAGAGTAAGACTGTCTCAAAAAAAATTTTTTTTTAGTCACGGTGGAGCATATCTGCAGTGCCAGCAGCCTGGAAGGCTGAGACAGGAGGATCACAAGTTTCAGCTTAGCATGAGGAACTTAGTGATTTATAAGACCAAGTTTCAAAATAAAAAGTGGGGAGGCAGCCGGGGTTGTAACTCTGTATGAAGGTTTTGGATTCAATCATCAGTACTAGAAAACATAAAATAAAAGCTTGTAAATCATTGTAGGTTGTAGAAACAAACATTTGTCATAGTCAGCCCATGGAAAAGAAAATGTTCCCAACATGAAGCCTAGGAGGGACTTCACTTTGGAAATGTTTTAGTGTAATTATTGGAGCATAGCCTTCTGAGAAGTTTTAACATGTCTTGATTAGGAGAAGCATGTTACTGACTTATCTTGTACAGCTGTGTCTGGCATAAAGGCATAAAGTGTCTAGCAACCTTGCTTCAGAGGATCGTACAGATTTTGAAAGATGCTCTGTCTTCAGCATTGGCTGTCTTAAGGAGTAAGGAATGTTCCTGCACTATCATGCTCTTCCTATCCATAGTGTGAATGGCTACTATAGATTGTGCTATAGCTTTTTTTTTTTTTTCCCTGCATTGGCTCTGAAGCCTTTCTAGTAGTTTGCATTCCATGTTTCCTCATTAAAGTTGCAAACAACGTGCCAGAAAATTGAAGTCAAGTAATGTAACCCTTCCCTGTTTTCACACCTGGTCCTTTTCTAGGATCTAAAGTCTCCTAGTAAATAAATCTTTGGTAATCAGGACCAGCTCTAGGTAATTAATAGTAACAAAATGCCAGTCCATACAGAGCAGCTCTGAGCCAAACAAATAACAAATTCAGATTCAAGCCTTTTTCTTGTTGAATCACCCCCCATGATCTTTTAGTTCCCTGACTTCTTCCATAGATCTTTTGGCTTTGTGGATTCACTTTGATGAAACCCTCTGGAGAATCCCAAAGCTTGACAGTGTTTTTGTGTCCCTCAGGGGAAGATCCAGATGGTCGTTTGTATTATCATGGGCACACGTGATGATCTCTATGGGGCCATCAAGAAACTATGCTGCGTTCAGTCCCCGGTACCCTCACAGGTGAGTGGAGTGGGACCAGGAGGTAAGGCAGCCCAGCCTCCTTCAGTCTTGGGAAGAGGAGTTTGTGTGTTCAGAAGAGCTGTTAGAAGCAAGTATGTGTACCATCTGTGTGGAAGGGTCCCTTGATCAGAGTAGCGTGGTTGGTTGTAGCAGTAGCTCTTCCTAAGCACCTTTCTGTTCCCAGTGAGTGAGCAGTTGAGCGACCAGGTGTTTTCACATGATGAGTTCTGAGTGTGTGGGCCTCACTCTAAAAGGGCAACGCTGTTTTTCCCCGTGTTTAAAAAAAATTTCACTCTGCATGAGAGGCTTTAGATAAGTTTCATATGTTGTTTGGGGTTTTTTTTTGATTGTTGGGTGTATGTATATATTGTGCATGCTGTGTGCATACATGTATAGAGAACCTACAATTAAAATTACTAACACAAAGACTGGAGGAATAGCACAGTTCAAGGCCCTGAGTTTAGTTCCCAGTATCACATAAGCTGGGTATAGTGGTATATGCCAGCTAGCACTTGGAGGCTGAGGCTGGAGGAATATTTCCATGTGTTGAAGGCTGATCTGGGCTATATATGAGTTCAGGACCAGCCTGAATTACAGAGAGAGACTGTCTCCAAAAAAATAATTAATACAAAACATATTTTTAGCTAAGTTGAGTTTCTTAAACAAATGTAGTACAGTCAGTCTTTCATGTGCATGGGTTCTGTATTAGTGGATTTGCCAGACACTGATGGAAATGTTTAGAAAGAAAAATTACATTTATACTGAACACATACAGATGTTTTGTGATCTTTCTCTAAACAACATAACAGAAGTTTACAAAGCATGTGTCCTGTATTAGGTATTATAAATTAGTCTGAAGTGTACAGGTGTGTGTACAGAGGTTACATGCAAATAATATGCTGTTGCGTAGAGGATTTGTGCATCCTTGCTTGCTGGTATCCTCAGTTGGAGGTATCCTAGAACCAGGGGTTTACTCTAATGCCTTCTGTAGAATTTTTTGCATCTGCAATTGACTTTCTTTGTATGTTTGGTCCTGTCTTTATAGGTCATCAATGTCCGAACCATTAGTCAGCCCAGCAGGCTTCGAAGTGTGGCTCAGAAAATTTTACTTCAGATGAACTGTAAATTGGGTGGTGAGCTCTGGGGAGTAGACATTCCTCTGGTGAGTGATGCTGAGATATTTCTTCAGTTCTGCTCTCCAGAGACTCCTTTCTTGTTACTGAAATTGTCCTTTCTGTTCTCAGTGGTTACTTGGAAGTCTAAATAGCTTGCTGCATGATTTTGAATGGCCCGGGAGTTAAGAATGTTTTACATTTAAGACCAGTATTTCATTAACATGAAAACTATATGAAATTCGCCTTTGAGTATCTCAATACAGTTTTATTGGAAGACGGCTGCTCTCATTTATGTAGTTTGTGGCTGTTTTATTTTCTGAGATCGGGAGCCAGTCTGTAGTCCAGGCTGGTTCTGAATTGGTTTTGTTGCCCAGGCTGTCTTTGAACCCAAACAGTCCTCCTGCCTCAGCCTTCTTAGTGCTGGGATTACAGGTACTAGCACGCCTGTCTTGTGTGGTGCTGGGGAATTAAACTCAGGTACTAAACCGCAGAGCTATTCTTCCAGCCCCATGCCTGTTTTTGATATAAAGGCGAATTGAATTTTTCCTCAGAAACCATATGATTCACAAAGCCCAACATATTGACTGTTAGTCTTTTTTCTCCCACATTTTATATACATATACATATATATATATGTATATATGCAATACATAATGTTCACATTAAGCCTGAGTATTTTGTGCACATCTGTATCCTCAATATTTGTCCCTTCTCCTTCCCCCTTTTTGACCCTCTCATAACTCCTCTCTCCTCCTAGCTCACACTGTCACTCCTATTTGTTTGTTTGCTTTTTTTACATATCATCTCCTTTTCTCCTTCACATCCTCCCTCTCACCTCCCCTTTCTCTTTCTTTCTCTACAGAGTCCATCTTCTTTCTTTCATGTCTCTCACATTTTTTATTGTTTGATTTTTCTCATATTAGAAAAACCATAAAATATTCAACTTTCTGGGTGTGATTCATTTTGCTAAGCATCATGGTCTCAAGTTGCATCTATTTTCCTAAAAATGACTCAGCTATCATTTTTATTTTTTTAAATTTCCATTGACATTTATTTTTATTAGCATATTTCATTGAAAAAATCTTGCAGCTCTCTGATTTTCTGGTTCAGATAACACCTCAGAATTTTGTTGCTTTTCCATTCTTCTTAGCCCAAATCTTTCAGTTCCAGCTTCCAGTTGGCTAGGTGTCATTTTTAAATGGCAGAGTAATACTTCATTGTGTATATATACCACATCTTCTTTATCCAGTCATCTCTACTCAGGCATATTGGCTTCTTCCAAAATTCGGCTATTATCAGTTGTGCTCCAATACAAAATACATTCAGGTTATCATTACGTCAATCAGATTTCTTAAGCTAAATTTATATCATAGACCAAATAAATGGAGACTGGAGGAATGGCACAGCTTTTAAAGCACTTGCCTAGAAAGCAGAAGGTTCTGAATAAGAGTCCCCAGCATCACATAAAGTCAGACATGGTGGTGCATGTCTATAATCCCAGCACTTGGGAGGCTGAGACAGCAAGATTGCTTTGAGTCCAAGGCCAGCCTGGTTTACAAATGGAGTTCAGTACCAGCTCAAAGCAATAGATACAATGACATACTTAGTTATTTCAGAAATGAGTAAGATCATTATTACAAATTTAATTACAGAGCATGGATTTGAGATATAAAATTCAAGAGTCACAGGTTGGACAAATAGCCGGCTGAGTGCTTAGCCAAGGGACTACGGCTATAGGATCTTTTATCTTGATCACTCAATGACAGCTTCAGGGAAAAAAAAACCCGTAAGAACCACTTATTTATCAGCTCCTACTGTTTTTTAGAACCAATAATATCCAAAGTCAAAATCACTGCCTTCTGTCACTCTACCCCCAGCTAAATATCTGTATACCTCATACACATCAAAAAAGTTTCACAGATTAAGATTTTATACCAGTTCTCCATGTTGAATATAATTGTCATGTTTTGCAAACTAATATACTAATAAAAGTAATTAATTATAGGGGAAAGTTTCACAGATTTTATGAGAAAGGTGGTACTGTTTTTGTGGGATACCAAGCAAATGGTTGATGTCTTTTTTTGTTATACTTTTTTCTTTAGATGTTTATTGTCCTCCAATGGCTTTGGTGCTTCTTGTCTCTCTCTCAAAGACTCCTTTAAGTATTTTCTGCAATGCTGGACTAGTGGCCACATACTTCTTCAGGGATTCTTGGTCATGGAAAGTTTTTACTTCCCCTTCAATTTTCAAGGACAATTTTTCTGGATACAACAAGCTGGTTTGACACTTGCTGTCTTTCAAGGCTTGAAAGGTTTTTGCTACAGGCTTTTCTGGCCTTTAAAGTTTGCACTGAACAATTTGTGGTAAAATTTGAAAGGGTTGCCTTGGTAAAGTAATGTCTGTTTTTCTCTTGCTGCTTTTAATATTCTCTTTTTATGTTCTGTTTCTGAGGTTTTGATTATGTTGTATCATGGCAAGTCTCATTTTTGGTTGAGATTGTTTGGTGTTCTATAAGCTTCTGGTACCTAAAAATTAATTTCTTTTCCTAAGTTTGGGAATTTTCCTTGCATGATTTCAGTGAATAAATTCTTTATGCCTTCGATGCTATCTTATGCTCTCTCCCACACCCATAATTCTGAGCATGATTCTCTTTGAATCATCCATATCTAATGTTCACTGCTACTTTGCTCATTTATGATTTTAGAGCCATGCCTAATTACAGCATTTATTTCCTCAGCCTTGTCTTCAGGGTCTGAAATTCTGTCCTCACAATGTTTGAGTCAACTTCCCCTGATTTCAGATGTACATTTTATATCCAGAGTTTTAGCTAGATTTCTTTTCAAAATTTCTACTTCTCTGTCAAAATGTCCCTTCATATCTTGAATTTCCTTATTTACCTCAGCCAGCTTGTTATTTGTGGCTTCTATATGCCCAGTAATCTTTGTATATATTAGGACTACTATTTGTTTAGTAAGTTCTTCCTTAAGGCCACTTGATCTTTGTTTGCATTTCTTTGAGAATACCTTGTTTTAACTGACTGTTCAATTCGTTTATTTGCTTTTTGACTTCCTTCCCTGTGAGTTCCACTATTTCAGGGCCTCTGACATTAGTTTCTGGGTTCTGTGGTATCTCTGTGGGTGCCCTGTTGCCTTGTCTCCTTTGCATATTTCTTCTGTTGAGGGACTTCACTGTAAAGGCCTCCCCAGGAGGTTTCTTTGACTGAGGGTGAAGTGGGGGGACTGAAATTCCTCTGAGTTCTGTGCTAAGAGTAGGCAGTGAGGGAGGCCTAGCAGGCCTCTGAGGTGTCATGATCACACCCTGCCCCCTCAGCAAAGCTCTCCACCTGTCCTGGCTTCCCTCCCCTGAGGGTGGGGCTCTCTACCCTCAGAGGTGCTCTCATTACACCTGAGCCGTTCAGGTTGTTGAAGACCTTTCTGTCCTCTCCATAGTTGTCCCTTGTGCTAGTTTCTTCCTAGGCACTGTGTAAGAGTGACCCCCAAAACCCTGATCTGTTCTTCTGAGCCTGCCGTTACTCTAAACAGTTCAGCCTGTGGCTCTTTTTTTTTTTTCTTCTTCTTCTTTTTAAATGGTTCCTCTTTATGTCACTGCCTGTTAGGAAGCACTGCTTCTGGTCTAGGCTCTAGGAGGTCTTTTCTAGGGGGAGCTCACATTGCATTTGTAGTATGCACTACCTGCAGGCTCATTTTGGGAGGCTGGGGCTACCAGCTGCTGTCAGTTCCCATTTCTCCTGGATCTGAATCCACATTTATCTCGGTCTGAGTTTCTGGGCTCCAGGCTTTCCTCTGTCTGTGAATACTGGTGGCTCAGGGCCACACTCACTTGGCCTAGTGCTGCTTTCTGGGCTGCTCTTTTCCTCTGCTTCCAATGTGTCTTTGGGATTTCTGATCTTCCTGTGGCCTCCTTTTAATTATTGGGGCACTCCTTCCTCTCCTAGCTAAGTTTTTAATTTTAATCTCAATTTTTTCAAGTAAGTCCCAGAGGAGACACTGCGTAGCTCTGTTACTTGGTCACTATCTTGACCAGAAGTTGTCTTTAGTCTCTTTATAGAAAAAAGTTGCTGATCCCTGGTGTAAAAATCTCTGACTTTATTCATTGTGTTTAGGAAATACCAAGTTGAAGACAGGTATAGTACCAGATGCCTATTATCTTAGCACCTTGGGAGGCTGAGGCAGGAAGATTGCAAGTTTTTTGCCCAGGATGGGCAGTTTAGGAACTTACTGAGACACTTTCTCAAAGTAGAAATTTTATTGTTATTTCTCAAAATAAAATAGGCTGAGATGTAGCCAGTGGGAAGGCCCTGGGTTGAATCCTCAATACCATTAAAAAAAAAATTGAAAACAAAATGTTGATTGCAGCTCTTTTTATTTCCAGAAGTTGTTTTGACTTGTAAACAGAAGGAGGATGCTTTGGGGTTCAGATGATAATTAATGATGGACTGATAGATTGCTTGGATTTGGTGTTTGTTTTTTAACCTAGAAACAATTAATGGTGATTGGTATGGATGTTTACCATGACCCCAGCCGAGGCATGCGGTCTGTGGTTGGCTTTGTTGCAAGCATCAATCTGTAAGTACTACTTGTCGTTCTTTTCTGTTTGCCTCACTTTGATGCTTAATCTGATTATAAATTCAGCAGGAATTTTTTGACCAGTGCCTGTTACAGTATAAATAGTTCTAGGGCTAGAGGAATGGCTCAGTGGTTAAAGCACTTGCTAGCTTAGATAAGCCCTAAGTACCTGAGTTCAATTCCCTAGCACCACATAAATCAGGTGCCTGTAATCCCAGCACTCAGGAGGCTGAGACAGAATTGTTTTGAGTCCAAGGCCAGCCAGGGCTCCTTAGTGAGTTCCGGACCAGCCTGGGCTACAGAGCAAGATCCTGTCTCAAAATTAAATAAAAAATAAAAAGTTCTAATATCCTCCTCCTTTGTCTTCCTGTGGTATTTGTTTAGGCAGCCTGTTTACCAAACTTGTCACAGATGTGAGCACAGCAGTATGTCTTGCAAGCATGGAGTCTCTGCCTTCTGTCGTTTGCTCTTTTCTCCCAGAAATGAGTTGATAAACTTTGTTTTGGCTTTCTGTAATTATAAAAATAAGGCGTGCTCAGCCAAGGCTGTTGGTGCAGGCCTGCAAACTTTGCACTCTAGGAGGCTGAGGTAGGAGGAGTGCAAGTTTGAGCTCGGCCTGGAGAAATTAGCAAGACCCTGTCTCAAAATTTAAAAAGGAGGACAATGGATATAGCACCGTGTGAAGGCCCTAGACTTTGATCTCCAGTACCACCAAAAAAATAAAAAAGTATGCTCATTCTATATTATTGGCAGCAGTTTAGAAAGTAAGAGTTCTTTATTCACCATCACCAAATGTTTGATGTATATTTTCAGATTCTTTTATGCATATATTAACACATACCTATGTTATATACACAGTCAGGTGCCACTTAGGGATTTACTACATAAACATCATAAGGTGTACTTAGACAGCAAAGATGATCATGACATCACTAGGCAGTGTGTTTAGGGTACTACAACCTTCTGTGCATTTTGTTTTCTGAAACATTATGCCCTGCCTGAATATATGCATATATACATGTATATATGTATGTGTAGACAAAGATATGTGTGTGATATACATACATTATATTTATTTTGCAAGTGGGATATTCCTTTTTCCCCCATTTTTATTAATATATATAATACATAATGTTTACAATGAACTTGACTGTTTTGAACACACATATGTCATCTTTACAGCCTCTCCCCATTTTTGGTCCTCCCATACCCTCTTCATCCCCCTGTAACTCCCACTTTCACACCCATTTGGTTCTATAGAATGCCTGCATTCTGGGTTTCCCAAATCAGAGAAACCAGGTGATATGTAACATATTTAATCTTTTACATCTGACTCATTTCACTCAAATTACCACTCTTTAGCTCAGCTTCTCACCTCTAGAATGGTCTGCAGCAGCCATATCTTGATACCTGTTCTCTGGGTCCAGCAGAGTGCTTTATTGGGATATTTGCTAAAGTTCTTTTTTTCAATGTCTTATATATCTTTGTTGAGATTCACAAATAGGATGTTTCTATACAAACTGTTTATGAACTTCAACTGTGTATTTTTAATATTTCATCTTACCAGTACAAATTAATCTCAGTTTTTTTCAGCTGTTGCATACAAGTTATTACATGATATAGTATTTATTTAAATAATCCTTTATTGGTGGCTATAAGGTTGTTAAATTTTTTCTGTTGGAAGCAGTTTCATAGCAAATATTGATAATGGTACTTTCTATGTACTGTATGCAGCTTAATATATCTTCCCACATCATTCTGTGTTCTTACATAAGTCCATTTTCTAGATACTTGTTGTTGGGTTGAGTCCGAAACCTGACATGTGCCTACATGTAGACCCTGGGCCTCCTCTGTGTGTTCATCTCCCTCTTTTCCTCTCTCCCTCTGTTTCCTGGCCCATCCCAGCACTCTCACTAAGTGGTATTCACGAGTGGTGTTCCAGATGCCTCATCAGGAGATCGTGGATAGTCTGAAACTCTGCTTGGTGGGCGCCTTGAAAAAGTTTTATGAGGTGAGAACAACTGTCCTAAACTTCCTGAACAGGAAGCCTGATGGGGCAGGAGGGTCTACACCAAAGGTGAGTCCCCCAGAGTCATTGCTGTACAGGCAGCTCAGAACTCTTTGATTTGATTCGGTAAGTAGTAATTTTTTCCCTAATCTTCAGTCTTATGCCTTCAAACATAATCTTGTCCTTATCAGGGAAATAGGGAGTAAGTTTCAGCATTCAAAGCAGCTTATGAATTTACTCAGCTCTTTATGAGTATCATTAGGTGCTAAGTCTTTCATTTTGGTTCAAGACAAAAACTTCCCTGTATATCACTGCTGGAAATCCAAAGAATGTTAACCATGGAGAATTACTATCATCAAAATGATACCGAGTCTGAAACAGTGAGCAAGCAAGGTACTGATTTTGTCTTGGCAAGTACATCAAAGGCAGCCATGATAAGTGGCTTCATTCTTAGAGCTGCTCCTATTCTTTGTGTAGAAGTTAAACAGCAGAAAGTTAGACAATTTTTAATGATTGAAATCAGCCTCTAAACTTTTCCTCTGTATAAAATAATGTTTCCTGGAGTACCCTGAAAATAGTTTGATACTGTTATGTATTAGAGATTATGACTTCTTGTCTCCAAGGTCAGTACAGTATGTTCAGTATCACTGAGTTCTGTTAACCTTTCTTGTTACTGTTTGCCTCCAACCTTTTTCCTAGGACCTCCCTCAAAGGACTTCCAGAAAGCTTCCCCACTTTCCACTCATTGCTCCAAACCCTTAGATAGAATTGTTTGCTTCTCTCCCAGAGCTCTTTTATATATGGTGTGGTGATTACCACATCCTGCTAACCTGTGTTAGTTACCTCTGTTCTTAACTTATCTCTCTCATTTGCTTGTTGTTGGGAAGAGACACTGTTGGCAATTGAACCCAGGGACTTGTTCATGCTAAGCAGCTATTCTACCACTGAGCTATACTCACAGTCCTCTCACTGGGTTTTAAGTTACTTGAGCTGTATAACAAATTATTCTGACTGGGGATGTAGATCAGAGGTTAAAGCATTTTGCCTAGCAAGCACAGGCCCTGTATTCAGTTCCCTAGCACCACCCCAGGAATGGTGGTGCACACCTATAATTCTAGCACTCGGAAGGCTAAGGGAAGGGCAGGAGGATTGCCTTGAGTTCAAGGCCAGCCTGGGCTACATAGTGAGTTCAGGACCAGGCTGGACTATACAGCAAGATCCTATCCCCCCACCCCCCACAAAAAAAAAAATTAGCAACCAACCAACCAAAAACCCAAAGCTAAAATTCAGTACCATGTAGTGAGCATGGTCAAGAGTACAGGCCATACCATGGGCTCCAGTCCTTCTCCATGTGGGCCTTGGCATATGGTCTCCCTATGATCTGGTTGACTTCATGGTGGCTCCTTGTGATCTGGTTGACTTCATGGTGGCTGGATTCAGAGTGGACAGTCCATGAAAATAAAGAACCAGGTAGGAGTTGTTCTGCTTTTAATGCCTCAGGTGTGGCAGGAACACAGCATCACTTCCGCTGCCTTCCTTGTGCTGAAGACGTAGTCCCAGAGGCCTGCTCAGGTGCAAGGGAAGGCAAGTAGACTCTGCCTGTTACCTGAGGGTTACAGGGGTCTGGAAGAACGTGTATGGCTGAGAGCCGCTGTGGGTGCTTTGGGAAGCACACTATGCCACCAGCACAAGTACTGTCTTCTTTACTTTCCTGTTCTTTGGAGGGGCCTGTGAATAGCAGATTTTCTTCTTGGAGAATTGCATTGAATTTCTAAGGCTACATTCTGTCTTAGTCAAATAATTATTTTGTTTTTTTATTTATTAACCTGAATTACGAACCTTAAATACTATTCATTAAATTCCATTGAGCTAAATCACAGAGAAAATGTTTATTCTAAAGTTAGAATAAAAGTTATATCTCATTACTGTCTGAATTAAAATATTCTATTTACTCAAGGCCTTACCATCATCCCGGTTACCAGCTTGTACCATTTTCCCCACTGTTCTGCAGTCAGCAGAAGGAATCCTTGTATTTCAGCTATATTGACCAAGTCCCTCCCAGAGCTTCTCCTGATTTCCCCAGAGGCTTCCAAACAAATTTACAAATTTGTGGGATTAAATTACTATCTCTAGACTCTCCTGTCTTGTCATCCTCTCCTGGGCGTGTCAGTGGCCACCAGAAGGCCAGACACCTCTAAGCCTGACTTCTGTTTTTTTTGAGACAGGTCTTGCTCTGTAGCCCAGGCTGGTCCTGAACAAACTGGTGTAGCTCAGGCTGACCTTGGACACAGATCAAGCCATCTGCCTCAGCCTCCTGAGTGCTGGGATTACAGTTGTCCGCCACCATGCCCAGCTTTATATGGTGCTGGGGAATCGAACTCAGGGTTTTGAGCTTGCTAGGCAGGTGCTTTAACTGCTGTGCCATTCCTCCAGACCCTCTTTTTTTTTTTTTTTTTTTTGAGACAGGGTCTCGCTCTGTAGCTCAGGCTGGTCCTGAACTCACTATGGAGCCCAGGCTGGCCTTGGTCTGGTGGCAATCCTCCTGCCTCAGCTTCCTGAGTGCTGGGATTACAGGCTTGTGCCGCCACGCACAGCTTTATGTGGTGCTGGGGAATCGAATTTGAGTACTTGCTTCGCAGTGCTTGCTAGGCAAGAGTTTTAACCACTGCGCCATTCCTCCAGCCCCTGTTCTTCTCTTCTTATACATTCTATCCCTGTTGACATTTAGTGCTAGCCAGGCCCTTGCACCAGCACTCATTTACTTTGTTTTTGTTGTTTTTATGTTCCCTTCGGGGATATACCTTCAAGTCCTAAAATATTTTTTAGTTTTCTATTTAATATACTAGTTGTCATTCTCCTATGGAAATACTAGCACCACACCCCTGTTCTTTACCTTGATTAACCTGATATAGTTTGTATATTACAAAATCTGGTTAAGTCTTTTTCTAAGTATTCATAATATTGCACCTGAATCGCCAAAATTAGTTTACTTCTTTAATTTTATACTTTTTTACATCTTTTCCTGGTGGCTGCCTTATTTTATTCTTTATTTTCTATATGTTTATCACTAATTCTTTCCCCAAACTCTCTAATTTAAAATTTTTCATGTTGACTTCAACCACACGTGGTGTTCTCTTATGTAATATCCTTTTTTCCTAGAGCGCTGTCTCCTAGAACTGTTTATTATCTTATAACAAATATTAAATTTTAGACCTCATGCTGTTGGTTTGGGATTTCTTTTCACCATCTGAGAACATTCTTGTTTCTTTTGTGTATGGGGTGTCTTTATCTTCCTGGGCTTATTTTATTTCTAATGTTATTGTTTTTAAGTAACTCTTCCTATAGTTTCTTGACAAAAATTGGAGAGTTTTAGATGTCTGAATTGGGTGAGGTGAGTCTCTGGTGGTGTAGGGGCTAGGACTTAGATGTCTAAATACCTTTATTTTTCTCATACACTTTAATTTTTTGCATGAGGAATCAAACCCCCAGCCTTCGCACTGAGCTACATTCCCAGCCCCTTTTTATTATTTATTTGAGATAGGCTTTCACTAAATTGCCCAAGCTGGGCTCAAATTTGTGAACTTATCATCTTCTTGCCTCAGTCCCTGAGTGGTAGGTTTGTAGGCCTTTGATACCAGGCCCAGCTTGCTCACACATGATTGATAGTTTATATATAGAATTCTAGATTGACAGTCAGTTTTCTTTAGAATATTTCAGGCAGGGCTGGAGAAATGGCACAGCAGTTAAAGTGCTTGCCTTGCAAGGACAAGGCCCTGAGTTCGATTCCCCAGCATCGCATAAAGCTGGGTATGGTGGTACATGACTATAAATAACCCCAGCACTCAGGAAGCTGAGGCAGGTGAATTGTCCTGAGTCCAAGGCCAGCCTGGGCAACATCAGTGAGCTGAAGACCAGCCTGGCCTGTAAAGTAAGACATACATATATATTTGAGGCATTACATCATTGTCTTCTAGATTTAAGTGTTGTCAGTAAGTCCTAACTTATTTCTGATTCTTTGCATATGACCTTTTTTGTATATGGCTCTATAAATGATTTTTTTATATAACCCTTTTTTATATATGACCCTGAAATACCAGGATTTATATGCCTTGTTACGGGCATTCTTTCATCCATTGTGGTGAGTAGAGTTTCCTGCACCCCTTTCTGTCCGCTAACAAGCCTGTGATTCTATGAGATTTTCTTGTATTTGTTTCTTTGGTGATTTCTTCTTACCTATTCCCACTGCTTTTTCGGTCTTGTAAGTTCAAGTATCTACAGTGGGGTTATAGGCACTGAGGAATACAGTGTCCCCCAGAAATGGAGAAGTGACTGGAAAGCAGGATTATGGAAAAGGCAGTTGGCAGTAACTCCTGATAGTCTGTAGCTGACCACTCCCCAGAACTACTTCGTGGACTAACATGAAGTAGTTAAAAGACAATAGGGTGGGCTAGAGAAATAGCGGTTAAAGAGCTAGCCTAGGAAGTGCTAAGTATCTAGAGTTCAGTTCCCTAGCGCCACCTAATCCAGACCAAGTGGCTCAGGCCTGTATCCCAGCACTTGGGAGACAGAGGGAGGAGCATTGCCATGAGTCCAAGGCTGGACTGGGTCAATAGTGAGTTCAGATCCAGCTTGGACTAACGAACAAAACTGTCTCAAAAAATATATATATATATATATATAAGATAAAGTGAAAGATCTTAAGGTGCTTCTAAAACTACTTAAGGGTGGGCTTCAGCAGCTTCTTAAGGGTGGAGAACCTAGCAACCAGCCTTAGCAATGAAGCTGCTTACCTGGCTCAGCTATAAAGGGGTGGAGGAAGGGCACAGTGGTTAAAACCACAACCATGAGTTCAGTTCTCCAGCACCACATAAACTGGTCATGGTGGGCTCATCTGTAATCCCAGCACTTGGGAGGCTGAGGCAGAAGGATTGCCCTGAGTCCGAGTGCCAACCTGAGCTCCATAGTGAGTTCAGAACGGACTGCAGACTGAGACCCTGTCTCAAAAAGAACCCCACAAACTATAAAAACCCCTACACAGCAAGCCACAAGGGCAGCCTCATTTCTGGGTTTCCCTTCTGACTAGCAGAAGCTTTACCTTCCTTGTTTCCTCTTCTGTAATTTTCCAAATAAAGTTTTCTTCACAACCTGAAAAATAAGTTAAAGTCTCTTAATTTTTATTTTTTTATTTCCTACTTCATGTATTTCTCTAACTCCATTTATTGGTGATTTTATATTTCTAGCAAGTATTAATTTCTGAGATTTTATTGATGTAGGAATTTAAGGGATCAACAATGAAGTTAGTTCCTAAGATTGCCCATGCTTGGCACTAGTTGAAATTCACTGCAGTTCATTGAGTGGGCTTGCAGAACTCGTTGTAAGTTGGCACATTACTGGAAAAGGATTTCAATATTAAAACCAGCCAAGGAAAGAAGAACATAGAGGCCAGGTGAGGTACCGTAGGTAGGCATCTCCACAGTCCTTTCCCTGTGGGGTTGGGATGTGTTACTTCCCTGGTGCCAACAGATGGTCTGGAGAATCACCGTGCAGGGGCAGGATAGCTTCACTGAGGTTACTGGGGATCCCTTGCATGGACATGCTTGGCGGGCTGATTGTTCACCTTTGTAACTCATCTAGTCTCCGTGACCTCTGTGACCTTAACTGTGGGCGGCCATCGCAGTCTCTGCCTAGTTTTATTGACTAGCTGAAGACTGAAAAGATTTTTTTAATGCCCTGAATCTCTTTCTTTCCTGTATGTGTGTGTATGTGCGTGCACAAGTGTATGTGTGTGGTACTGGACTGGGAATTGAGCTCAGCCTTCACACTGAGCTACATCCCCAGCCCATTCTTGTTACTTCTGATTTTAAGACAGTCTCTTGCTAAGTTGCTCAGGTTGGGCTTAAACTTGTGTTTGACTGCCTCAGCCTTCCCAGAGTGTTGGCATTGATGACAGGCCTAAACTACTTGGTCCAGCTCAATTTCCTGGAGTAAATGCTCTTTAGAGTACTGTAAACCTGTGTTCAGTTTCCACAGTTTTTTGTTTGTTTTTGAGACAAGGTCTCACTCTTTAGTCCAGTCTGGTCCTCAACTTCCTGTGTAGCCCAGGCTGGCCTCGAACTCAACAGTAATCCTCCTGCCTCAGCCTCCCAAGTGCTAGGATTGCAGGCGTGTGCTCCCACACCCAGCTTAAATGGTGCTGGGGAATCAACTCAAGGTCTTGGCGCTGGCTAGGCAAGTACTTTAACCACTTTGACCATTTAGCCTAGTGTTGTTGATTTTTCTGAAGTCTTTATTCTGCTACTTAGAAAGTACTTCCTGTCATGACCTGGAAGGGTAAAGGCCATCTCCACCTTTCCCCTTGCATTTTGTTTCCTGTCGCCTCAGAATGAACAGCTTTCCTCCAACTGGGCCTCTGCCCTGTGCTTCCACCATTGCCAGCCATGCATAAATGGACTGAGACCTTCTTAAACTTGTCTGGGATTGAAGACAGGGTTTCCTGCATGCTAGGCAAATGCTCTACCCTGGAACGCCAGCTCCAGCCTTATATTTTTTGTATGAGTAAGATTAAATTTATTTGGGGGGCCAAAAGAAATGGCACATGGGTTAAAGTGCTTGCCTAGCAAGCTCAAGGCCCTGAGTTCATTCCCCAGCACCACATAAAACTGGGCTTGGGGGCTGGAGGAGTGGCTCAGCAGTTAAAGCACTTGCCTAGCAAGTACTAAGTCAAATGATAAGTGCCTGAGTTAGATTCCCCAGCAACACATAAGCCCGGCGTGGTGGCGCATGCCTGTCATCCTAGCACTCAGGAGGCTGAGATAAGAGGATTGTCCTGAGTCCTAGGCCAGCCTAGGCTTCTCAGTGAGTTCAGGACCAGCCTGGGCCCCAGAGTAAGACCTTGTCTCAAAAACAAACAAACAAACAAACAAACAAACAAAAACTGGGCTTGATGGTACAGGCCTGCAATCCTAGCCATTGGGAGGCAGAGGCAGGAGGATTGTTGTGAATCCTTGACCAGCCTGGTCTACATAGTGAGTTTAGGACCAGCCTGGGCTACAGCGCAAGACCCTTTCTCAAAAAAACAAAACAACAACAACAAAAAAAATACACACACACACATACACACACACACACACACACACACACACACACACACACACACACAAATAAAGTATGTTTATAGGTTTTTTTTTTAAAATACTTCCTCAGCCAGGTATGGTGGCTGAGGCAGGAAGATCACATGTTCAGTTCCAACCTGGGTAATTTAGTGAGGCACTGTCTCAAACAAAAAAAGGGAACCAAGCTTTGTAATCCTACCACTCTGAGAGGCTGAGGCAGGAGGATTACAAGTTTGAGCCTTGCTTGAGGTATCTGGTGAGACTCTGTCTCAAAATCAGTAATAGAAAAAGAATGTAGCTTACTGTAAAGGGCCTGGTCTCAATCCCCAATACCACAAATAAATATAATAAAAAGTCTGGAGATACAGTTTAGTGCTAGAATGCCCCTGGGTTCTATCTCATTACCCAATTAAAAATAAAACCAACTTCCAGAGGAGTGCTTTTAAACTTTGAGCAGTATTCCAGGGGGACAGTGATGAGCTTCTAAGGCTGATCAGAGTAGCTCACTCTAGAGAACCTCCATTGTTTTGACTTAGGGCTCCAGTGGGCTACATCCCAGGAATAAGGGTGACTGAGAGGCATTATAAGCCCATATACTACATTGTGACCCAGAGTGGAATTATCTTAGTTCCTCATGTAGATATGGTGATTCAGGATGCTGATATTGCCTAGTTTGTCAGCATGCTAATCCCCAGACACCTGGAAGAAACCAGTCTACATCTTCTTTAAGACACACAAACGTGCATGCGCACACAGACACAGACACACATGGACACACACACTGCTTGAGTTTAATTGAAGCACTAAGTAAAAAAGGAAAGAAAGACAAAGAGGTTGGAAAGAACACCTTAGGGCAATGAAGGTTTGTGCTAATTCTGGGAAAGACAGCTGAAAGGTTGAAGAGTTGTACAGCTTTGTGATATCTCCAAGGGCCAAAGACAGAGACCAAAGGCTAGAAACCAGTAGTGGTGCTGAGTGCTCTGCTCATTCCTAGGCCCATGAATCTAAAGCATTAAAAAACTAGAAGCAAAGAGTAACCATGTTTAAAGGAACTCGGACTCATTTTATGCCCTAGATATGTATAAGAGGAACTCTTGACTGCTGGCACAGCTAGTAGAAGCAAATCCACTCCACTTACCAGAGCATATACACTCTCCAGCCAACGGGCTGTGTCAGCAGTGTCTAGCAATCAGTAAATAATAACTGGGACCACAAAGAGAGAAAAAAAATGGACTGAAAACCAAGAAAAACAACAGATAACCAATTCTGACCCTAAGGATTCAGGTAGTTATTCAGACACATTTAAAATTAATGTTTAAGGCTGACACAGTGGTATACACCTGTAATCTCTGTTACTCAGGAGCCTGACACATGAGAATTTTGAGGTTGAGGCCAGCCTGGGTAATGTAGTGAGACCAGTATAAAAAATAAGTGGGCTGCAGGAATGGCACAGTAGTTACAGTGCATGCACTAAGTATCTAAGTTCAATTCCCCAGGACCACAATAGCCGGGTGTGGTGACGCAGGCCTGTAGTCCCAGCACTTGGGAGGCTGGGACAGGAGGACTGCAGTGAGTCCAAGGCCAGCCTGCGCTCCATAATGAGTTCAGGACCAGCCTGGGCTACAGAGCAAGACCCTGTCTCAAAAAAAAAGGGGGGGTTGGGGGGGGAAAGAAACGAAATAATTGAGTCAGGCATGGATGGTGGTACACATGCTTAATCTGACTACTCAGTTAGGCTGAGGTGGGAAGATGATGAATTTGAGGCCCACCTGGGCTACATAGTAAGTTTGAGGTCAGCCTAGAACATAGAAAGATCTTGTCTCAAGAAAACAAGCAGAGAAAGCAATTTCTAGACTTGGAAACTACAGCAACTGAAATTGAACACATAATACAAGATATACTTATTTGCTATAAGTGCTATTACAGTGTACCACAGGTACAGAGACTGTTTGGCTTAAAAACAGACATTTAATTTTCTATAGTTTTGAAAGCTAGAAATCTGAGGTCAGAGTGTCAGAAGAGTTTTGTTTTGAGACAGGTTCTCTGTAGTCCAGGCTGGTCCTGAACACACTATGTAGTCCAGGCAGGTCTAGAACTCAGCAGTCCTCATGACTCAGCATCTTGAGTGCTGAGATTAAAAGCATGTGGCACCATGCTCTTTACAAGCATGTGTGGTGCTGAGGGAATGAACCTGGAGCCTCACGTTCATAGGCTCTAGTCACTGAGCTATGTACCAGTCTTGTGCTCTTAACCACTGCATGCATACAGCATGTTTCCTAATTTAAAACAATCACATTCTGAGGTCCCAGCTGTTAGAATTTCAACTTAGTTGTTGTTTACAATACAGAGATTGACTCCAGTACCTTTAACTAGCTCCGTTTTGTTTTGTTTTGTTTTTTGTTTTTTGTTTTTTTTGAGACAGGGTCTTAGATGACTAAATTGCTTGGGCTGGCCCTGTGTTCAGTCCTTAATAACACACACCAAAAAAAAAAAAAAAAAAAGTTTAGCAAAGTTGAGGATACAAGATCAAAATAAGTTGTGTTTCTGTACATTTCTAATGGTTATCAAAAATGAAATTTAAGCTAAACTCAGTGGTGCAGACCTGTAATCCCAGCATTTCTGGGAGGCTGAGGCAAGGAGGATTGCAAGTTCAAGCTCAGCTTGGGCAGTTTAGCAAGAACTTGTTTCAAAATTTAAAAAAAAAATGAGTTGGGAATGTAGCTCAATGTTAAAGTCCTGAGATTGATCCCAAGTGCCACCAAAAAAAAGTTAATTTTATTTGTAATGGCATAAAAAAATTAGTAAAGGATGTGTATTGAAAGCGGCTGAATTTATGGGTGCAAGAGCTACTGCTTCACCCTTATGAGTAGCTGGGATCCTAGTCTTGTGCCAGGGAAAGATATCTCATTTTCATGGGTTAAACGTCAATATTATTATAGAAAAGATATAATAAAACAAATATGAATCTACAGCTGCAGAAAATGTAAATTTTTTTTTTGAAACATTCTCACTTCGTAGCCCAGGCTGGTCCTGAATTTAGTATGTAGCCCAGGGTGGCGCTGGACTCATGGCAATCAAACTCAGGGACTTGAGGTTGTTAGGCAAACACTTTTTTTTCCCCTCGCTCTGTGGTCCAGGCTGGTCCTGAATTCACTTCAGAGCCCAGGCTGGCCTTGGACTCACGCAATCCTCCTGTCTCAGCCTCCTGAGTGCTGGGATTACAGGCGTGCGCCACCACGCCCAGCTTATGTGGTGCTGGGGAATCTAACTCGGGTACTTAGCTTTGGCTTAGCACTTGCTCAAGGGCTTTAACCGCTGAGCCATTCCTCCAACCCTAGGCAAACACTTTTAGCTGCTGAGCTATTCCTCCAGCCATTAAAACTGATTTTTGAAGTGAGAAAAACATTTGCAAGAATTGGACAAACTGATTTTCAAATTCATATGGAAATGCAGAGGAACCTGCAGTAGTCAAAACAATTCTGTTAAAGAAGACCAAAGTTGAAGGACTTGTATTTGCTGGTTTCAGAGCTTAACTACAAAGTTAGAGTAAACAGTGTGATAATGGCATGGAGAGAAGTAGAACCAAAAAAAAAAAAAAAACCCGAGTCTCAAAATGAACCTGTGTGCCTGTGGCCAGTTTATTTTTGTTAGTGGTTGCAGTGTCCGGCCTGGTTCTGACAAGCCTCCACACTGAGGTCGTGTCTCTCCAGTCCTGAAGAATAAGTCCTGCAAGACGGGAGGCAGGTTGTGAAGAGAACACTTGACTGGGAAGATTACAGAATGGGAAAGGAAAATAGAAGGAGGGTAAAGCTTCTGCTAGTCATAAGGGGGACCTGGAAAGGTGCGCTGCTTGTGTGGCTCTCTGTCTAGGGTTTTTTTGCAGTGTAGCTGGGTAAGGGGCTGTCCTATGCTAAACAGCTCATTTGCTAGGGCTAATTGTTAGGTTCGCCACCCTTAAGCTGCAGCTGAAGCCCATCTTTAAATACTTCTCTGTGAAAGATCTTTCACTGTAGGGCTGGAAGAGTAGCTCAGCAGTGAAAGTGCCTGTCTAGCAAGCTCAAGACTGGGCTCGATTTCCCCAGTACCACATAAACTGGATGTGGTGGCATACTCCTGTAATCCCGGCAGTAGGGAGGCTGAGGTGGGAGGATTGCCATTGGTTTGAGGTCAGCCTGAACTACAGAGTGAGACCCTTTCTCAAAAACAAAAGATCTGTACTCTGTTATCTTTTTAACTACATAATGCTTGCCCACTAAGTAGTTCGGGGGAGTTGTCAGCTACAGACAGTTAAGAATTTTTCTATAACCCTGCTTTTCAGTGGATTTTCTATTTCTGGGAGACCCTGTGTCCCTAACTGCCTACAACCCCACTGTTTCCTCTCACATTTTCAACAAGGATGCTACTCACTGGGGAAAAGAATAGTCTTTTTTTGTGTGTGACAGGTCCTTGCTCTGTAGCCCAGGCTGGTCCTGAGCTCACCTGGTGCAGCCCAATCTGGCCTTTGACTCAGGACAATCTGCCTGCTTCAGCCTCTCGAGTGTGCACCACCACGTTCAAAAAAGAATAGTCTTTTAAGAAAGACAATTGTTCAAAGGGTATGCTGGAGGAATGGCACAGAGGTTAAAGCACTTGCCTTGCAAGTGCAAGGCCCTGAGTTGGATTCATCAGTACCACATAAAGCTGGGCGTGGTGATGCACACCTGTAATCCCAGCACTCTAGAGGCCCAGGCAGGTGGATTGTCCTGAGTCCAAGGCCAGCCTGGGCTGCACCAGGTGAGTTCAGGACCAGCGGGCTATCTGTAGACCCTGTCTCAAAAAAAAAAAATAAAAGGAAATATTTTAGAGGGCAAACCACATTTCTGGGTCTTCTACTAACTAGCACAAGTTTTATGCACCCTTTTTTCTTTTTCTGTATTTTTCCCAATGAAGCACCTTCACTTTACTTTGCTCTGTTCAAAAAAAAAATATATATATAGATCAGAAGTTCAAGCCCAGCTTGGCAAAAGAAAGGAAGAAAAAAGCAAGCAGGGGCTGGAAAGGATGGCTCAGCGAGCGCTAAGTAGGTACCTGAGTTCGATTCCCTAGCACCACATAAACTACATGTGTGGTGGCATATGCGTGTAATCCCATAATCTCAGCACTTGGGAGGCTGAGACTGGATTGCCTTGAGTGCAACGCCAGCCTGAGCTCTATATATAGTGAGCTTAGGACCAGCCTGGGCTGCAGAACGAGACCCTATCTCAAAAAAAAAAGAAAGAAAGAAAGAAAGAAAGAAAGAAAGAAAGAAAGAAAGAAAGAAAGAAAGGCAGGATGGGGATATAGTTCAATAATTCAGTGCAAAAACAAAACAAAGCAAAAAACCTGAATTCAATCCCAAGACCTGGAAGCAAAAAGCCTGCAGTCATTAGAGTGGAGCCCTCATGATTGGATCCTGTGGCTTTTTATAAAAAGAGATCAGAAGAGAGACAAGTGCACTACCTCTTGCCCTGTGCTCCTCTGTGCCACCTTGGGACTCTTCCAGAAGGAAAATTCATCCCCATGTTAGTGGTGGTGATGTCAGGCCCCAATTTTGACAAGCCTCTGTGTTGTGGAAGATGGGAGACAGGTTGTGAAGAGAACACTTGATTGGGAAAATTACAGAAGGAGAAAGGAAGATAGAAGGCGGGTAAGGCTTCTGCTAGTGATAAGGGGGACCTGGAAATGTGTGCTGCTTGTGTGGCTCACTATCCAGAGAGTTTTGCAGTGTAGCTGGGTAAGGGGGCTGTCCTACGCCAAGCAGCTTGGTCGCTGAGGCTGGTTGCAAGGTTCTCCGCCCTTAAGCTGTGGCTGTAGCCCACCTTTAAATACTTCTCACTTAAAGATCTTTCTCTCTGTTGTCTGTTAACTAAATTAGAGAGTGGCCAGCTACAGGCTGTCAGGAGTTATAGCCATCTGCCTTTTCTATAATCCTGCCTTCCCGTGAATTATCCCTTTCTGGGGGATCCTGTGTCCCTAACTGCCTACAACCCCACTGTCTCCTCTCACACCCAGATACAAGCCCTTGAAGTTGAACCTCCAAAACCATCAGCCAGCCTATACATATTCCCATTAAAATCATCCAGTCTATGGTGTTCAATTATTTAAAAAAAAAAAGAAGAAGAAGAGGAGGAGCCAGGCCTGATGGCCCAGACCTGTAATCCCTGCACTGTGGGTGGCTCATGCAGGAGAAGTCCAAGTTCCAGCCCAGTCTGGTGAACTTAGTGACTTAGCTCTGTTTCAAGATCAAACAGTGGGCTGGTGGAGAAATAGCTCAGCAGTTAAAGCTAAATAAGTACCTGAGTTTGTTCCCCAACACCACATAAACTAGGTGTGGTGGTGCACTCCTGTAATCCCAGCTTCAGGCTGAGGCAGGAGCATTGCTGTGAGTTCAAGGCCAGCCTGGACTATAAGATTAAGACGTTGTTTCAAAAAAAAAAAAGAAAAAAGAAAAAGAAAAAGAAAAAGAAAAACACAAAAAAGGAAAGGGTTGGGGGTTGTGTTAGTTACTTTCTCCTGGCTGTGACTCAATACCTGATCATCACAACTTAGGGAGGAAAGATTCATTGTAGCTTACAGTTTCAGAAGGACTCAGTCCGTTCATGGGTGGGCAGCCGGAAAATGGTGAGTACATGGCAGGGCTGGAGCTGGGCCAGGGCGAGAGCCAGAGCTCCAGTGGCAGAGATTCTCACGACATGGAGGTATAGAGAAAGACTGAGAGGAAGGGTGGAAGTAGCACACACCCCTCCCAGTCAAGTCCTAAGTGCCCACTCCTTCCTTCCAGGCCCTACCTCCCAACCCTATGCTGTATCCTTAGGAACATGAAGCTTTTGGAGGACATTGCAGATCTAAACCACCACGGGATGTAGTTGAGTGTGAAGGCCCTAAATTCAATCCCCAGTATCACAAAAGGGAAAAAAAGCTTTGTAGTTTGTACTTTTTTTTTTTTTTTTTTTTTTTTTGGAGACAGCGTCTTGCTCTGTAGTCCAGGCTGGTCCTGAACTCACTATGGAGCCCAGGCTGGCCTTGGACTCATGGCAATCTTCCTGCCTCAGCCTCCTGAGAGCTGGGATTACAGGCGTGTGACATCATGCCCAGCTTATGTGGTGCTGGGGAATCGAACTTGGGTATTTAACACTTGACATAGCACTTACTAGGCAAGCACTTAAACCACTGAGCCATTCCTCCAGCCCTGTAGTTTGTACTTTTAAAAGGGTGAGGTTTATATAAATTTGTATCTCAGTAAAACTGCTTGAAATAAAGCACTTTTCAGTCTCAGGGCATTTCAGCTGCCCCAGGGGAACCTGTGAACATTGGCAGGGGAAAACAGCTTCAGCCTCAATACCAGTCGGTTTTCTGGGCCTCCATCTTCCCTTCTCTGATGCTGGCCACACTGAAGGCTTTACTCATAGTGTTTTGTGTTTTTTTTTTTGGGGGGGGGGGCGCAGTTTGAGACAGGATCTTACTTTGCAGTCCAAGCTGGTCCTGAACTCACTTTGTGGCCTTGGACTCACAGCAGTCCTCCTGCCTCAGCCTCCCAAGTGCTGGGGTTACAGGCCATTCACTACCACACCCAGCTTATGTGGTACTGAGGAATTGAACCCAGGGCCTTGTGTTTGCAAGGCAAGCGCTTTTACCGCTGTGCTATTCCTCCAGCCCCTAGTTTTGATTTTGAGACAAGAATTTACTAAGTTGCTAAATTGCCCAGGCTGGGTTTGAATTTGCAGTCCTTCTGCCTTAGTCTCCCAAAAAGCTGGGATTACAGGCCTGGATGACCAGGCCTGGTTTACTTTTAACTATTGTTTAGTTCCCAAAAGGGTTTTGTTTTTGTGGGTCTGTGCCTTCCAATACCATATTTAAATTTAAAAGGCTGGGCATGGTGATGCACACCTGTAATCCTAGCACTCAGAACGCTGAGGCAAGAGGACTGCTATGAATTCCAAGCATGTCTGGGCTACATAGTGAGTTGAGGATCAGCCTGGACTACAGAGTAAGACTCTGTCTCAGACAAATAAATAAATAAAATTTCTAGTGTTTATTAATTCACTTGAAGATAACAATAAATTCATTGTACATTAAATGGCTTTTTGTTTTATTTCATACTATGCTAGGTTTATGCAGTGCTAGAGAATCAAACTCAGATCCTTAGGGGCTTGTAAGGCAAGCACTCTAGCCACTTGCTATTATTCCTGCCCTAACAGGGTGTTTTGTTTTGTTTTTTCCTGAGTGCTGGGATTACAGGCATGTGCCACCACACCCAGTTTATGTGGTGCTGGGGCGTTGAACCCAGGCCCCTGTGTTTGCTAGGCAAGCGCTTTAACTGCTGTGCCATCCCTCCAGTCCTTAGCAGGATTTTAAATTAAATATTAACCAGGCCCAGTGGCACGAGCCTATAATCCCCAGAACTCTGGGAGGCTGAGGCAGGAGGATCTTGAATTTGAAGCTGACAATTTAGTAGTTTAGTAAGACTATTCCGAATTTATTTATTTATTTTTGAGACAGGGTCTTGTTCTGTAGTACAGGCTGGTTCTGAACTCACTATGGAGCCCAGGCTAGCCTTGGACTCCACTTGAATTAACGTTTGCTAGGCAAGCACTGTAACTGCTGAGCCATTCCTCCAGCTTCTATTTTATTATTTTTTAAGGTATTTATTTATGGACAGGATCTCACTCTGTAGCCCAGACTCCTCTTGATGTCATGGCAGTCCTCCTGCCTCAGCCTCCTGAGTGCTGGAATTTTAGGTGTGCACCAACATGCCCAGCTTGTATGGTGCTGAGGAATCAAACTCAGGTACTTAGTGCTTAATAAGCTAGTGCTTTAACTGCTGAGCTATTCCTCCAGCCCCTGTCTCAATCCTAAAGCTAATATATGGGCTGTGCTATAGCTCGGTATCACAAGTAAGTAGGTAAGTAAGTAAGTAAATAAATGAATATTCTAAAGTTCTGAAAACAGTGCTTTTTTTATTTCCCCCAAGACAGCATCTTACCACTTGCCCAGGCTGGGCTCAAATTCAAGATCCTCCTGCCTCAGCCTCTCAGAGTTCTGAATTACAGATGGTTTACAAAGGTTTTGACTTTGTCAGAATTCCTTGTCAGGTTGTCCCAAGATAGGCTGGGGATACAGCTCAGTGGCAGAGAGCTTGCTTATCTATCTTGCAGAAGGCCCTGGATTTATCCCCCAGTACTGCTTAAAAGTTAGCTGGACAAGTTGGTACATGGGCAAGGGATATAGATAGGTCTGTGCTTGAATGCTTACTTAGCCTGTGCAGGACCCTGGGTTCAATCTGTAGCACTGCAGATGAATAAAGGAAATCTTAGGGAAACCATAGGGACCTTTTGGGGCAAGGAATTAGGAACTGTCCTTAGAGTACAGAGTGGGGTCCACTGCATCTCACATCTGGAGCTCTCAGAACACCTACCCACTGCTGGCTTAGCCTCTCTACCTGTGCATGTCCCAGACCACCCGCACGTAATACTAGGTCTGAGTGCCAGTGTTTCTTTCCTCTCAGATGTGAAAATCAAAACAGTTTCCACACCTGCCTCCACTTAAGAATGAGTAAGCCCAAGTGCTGAGTTGGTCTGTTATTTGGCCTGAGCTTTGCTTACTGATAGAGAGGCCTTGGCTGTGGCTGAAGCCACCCACGGGCCACACTGGTTTTGCCTAAGCCTTTGGCCCCAAAGCCACACCTGTGAGACTGTGTGCTCTTCCTGCTTTTCAGTTTTGACATCACTTCTCATTTCTCATACAATCAGGAGGACATTGAGTGAAGAGTGATTATTGTCTGGGGAGTGTTCTAGAACCCCCCAGTCTGTTCCTCTATAGCCACTATTTCCAGTAGCTTGTTTGGGTTTTGAGATAGGTTCTCACTAAGGTACCAAGCTTCTCATGTCTCAGACTTGGGATCCTCCTGCCTCTGCCTTCCACAGTGTGCTGGGATTACAGGTCTGTGCCACAGAACCCAGATAACTCTTCTTTTTCTTTTTCTTTTCTTTTTTATTTATTTTATTTTATTTTATTTATTTATTTATTTATTTTTGTGAGACAGGGTCTTGCTCTGGCTGGTCCTGAACTCACTGGCATAGCCCAGGCTGTCCTTGGACTCAGGACAACCCACCTGCTTCAGCTTCCCAAGTGCTGGGATTATATACATACGTCACCACACCCAGTTTATGTGGTGCTGGGGAATCAAACTCAGGGCCTTGCGATTGCAAAGTGAGCACTTTAACCCCTGTGCTATTCCTCCAGACACTCACAGTGGCCCTCCACCCTAGAGCCCTGCAAGTTCCTTCATCCGGCTTGTTATTTCAGGTGAACCACTGTCTGCCAGAGAAGATTGTGGTGTACCGTGATGGAGTATCCGATGGCCAGCTCAAGACAGTGGCCAACTATGAGATTCCTCAGCTACAGAAGTGCTTCGAGTCTTTTGAGAATTACCAGCCCAAGATGATGGTGTTTGTAGTTCAGAAGAAAATCAGCACCAACCTGTACCTAGCTGCTGCTGAGCACTTCGTGACTCCCTTGCCTGGGACTGTGGTCGATCACACAATAACCAGTTGTGAGTGGTAAGTGGCAGAACACATGATATTTGAGAGTTGGGCCTGGTGGCGCAGGCCTGTAATCCCAGCACTCTTCTGAGGCTGAGGCAGGAAGACTACTACAAGTTTGAATTTATCTTGGGAATTTTACTGAGGTAGCAAAATCCATCTCAAAACAAAAAGGGCTGAGGATGTAGCTCAGTGTGAAAGCCTTGGGTTCAATTCCCAGTATCTTCCCCCACGCAAGAAAGAAAAGACCTTACTAAGGAAAAATAGGTTGAAATTACAGTTTGCTGGTTATTGGAGTAAGGGAAGGGCAAAGTTTGATGGAGAAGTGTGGAACGAAATCCTTAGATTCTGCTACTAAAAAGCTTTAAAATATTTAAAGGTTAAGCTAGGCGTGGTGGTGCATGCCTATAGTCCCAGCACTTGGGAGGCACTGCTAGGAGGATTGCCTTGTGCTCAGGGCCAGTCCAGCCACATAGTAAGTCCAAAACTAGCTTGGACTACAGTGCAAGACCCTTTTCTATGGCCATACCACTTGAACACTTCTGGTTTTGTAAAAAAAAAAAAAAAAAAAAAAAAAAAAATTAAAAGCAACAACAAAGGTTTTACCTCAGATGTAAAATACTGTGCATCTGTGTTTTTCCTAAGCTGTTATAGTGTATGTTAAGCCTTTTTTCAATAGCTTAATAAGTGAGAGACCTAAGATTTTTTTCTGTTTTATTAATGTATATGTATGTGATACATAATATTTACATTGAACTTGAGTATTTTGTGCACATATATATCACATCAGGGTTTCAAACCTTTCACCTCTCTCTCTTTTGACCCTCCCATGTCCTACCCCCCCCCCCCCCCGCCCCCGACTCCTGCTATTTCTGCATTTAGTTCCATGAATGCTTCTGTGTCCGACTCACTTTACTGAGCATGGTAGTCCCAAGTTGTGTCCATTTACCTACAGAAGCTGTAAAGAGACCTAAGTTTTAATTCTGGTCTGGTCCCTGTGTGTCCTCGATTCAGTCATTTACCTCTCTGAGTTCTAGTTGGAGGAGCTGAAATGACATCCAAAGTCTTTTTCAGCTCCCTGGCCAAATCCAGCCACCTTACTAATTGGCCCATCTTTCTCCCCAGGGTGGATTTCTACCTCCTTGCCCACCATGTACGGCAGGGCTGTGGCATTCCTACACACTACGTCTGTGTTTATAACACCACAAACCTGAGCCCTGATCATATGCAAAGGTGAGCCAACTAGCGACTTCTTTTTCTCCCTCTTCATTCTGACCTGCTGGCTGAGGCGGGTCTGCTGCCTGCCCTGAACAGATTTATCCCTTGACTTTGGTGTGTCTTTGGAAGTAATGGTACTTTTTTGAGGGATGAATGGTAATCTTGGTTTTACATTAAAATTACCTGCAAAGCTTTAAAACAAGTACTGACTACTGTTATCTAAGCACTTGGGAGGCTGAGGCAGGAGCATGAGCTTGAACTTGAACTACATACTGAGTTCCAGGTTGGCCTAGGCTGCATATCAAAACATTGTTACAAAAAACCCATGCCATGAAACACACACGCACACACACACACATACACATATACACAAAGGAAAAACTGACATCAGCCTCCACCACCTAGCATTGTAAGCATTCATATGTATGTATATATGTATGTATGTATGTGTTTTTAGGGGTCTTGATATGTTGCCCAGGCTGGTGTTGAACTCCTGGGCTCATGCTGCCTGCCTCGTACTCCCGACCTGTCAGGACCACTGGAACTTGCCATGGGCTCTCATCCGTATTTTATTTTATTTTATTTTATTTTTTGAGACAGGGTCTCACTCTGTAGCCCAGGCTGGTCCTGAACTCACTATGGAGCCCAGGCTGGCCTTGGACTCACAGTAATCCTCTTGCCTCAGCCTCCCATGTGCTGGGATCACATGCCTGGTTTTATGTGATGCTGTGGAATCAAATTTAGGACCTTGTGTTTGCAAGGCAAGTGCTTTAACCACTTACCCACTGTGACCATTCCTCCAGCCTTGGCCCCCGTATTTTAGAAGGTTACTCCGTGTGATGATGATACATAGCCAGACTGAGACCCAGATTCTTTGGGCTCAGAACACTGAGATACTTACTGTTTTCTAGTACTTCATTGTAGGTAATTTTTAAAATTTTTCATGTCTTTTCCTTGTTCTAATTAAAAACAAAAAACAGAGAGATGCCTAAAATGAGAGGATTTTCCCATGTCCTCTGACTTACAAATAGTGGTGATAGGATTAGTGGCACAGGCCTCTAATCTCAGTGCTCTGAGAGGCTCAGACAGGAGAGATTGCAATTTCAAGACCAGCCTGGGCAGTGTAGTGACTTAGTGAGATCCTGCCTTAAATCAAAAATAAAATGGGCTGAGGACATAGTCCAGTGTGAAGGCCATGGGCTGTTTCCCTGGTGACACACACACACGCGCGTGCACGTCCCAAAGGTTGTGTCAGGTATTTCTGGGCATCCTGGTTTGCTAGGGAATGTACTGTGTGTCATAGCACCCAGAGTGCATGACTGAATTGGAGATGGATGGTGAAAATGTCACATTTCTTCTTGGCCTCCAGGTTGACTTTCAAACTGTGCCACATGTACTGGAACTGGCCTGGAACCATCAGAGTTCCAGCTCCATGCAAGTACGCCCACAAGTTAGCCTTCCTGTCTGGCCAGATCTTGCACCATGAGCCTGCCATCCAGCTGTGTGAGAACCTGTTCTTCCTGTGAGTGTGCAGCCGGGGCCTGGGCCACAGGGCCAGCCAGACTGCCCACCTCAGTGGTGACCCTTGAGAAGCCAACAGAGATGTGAGTGGAGATTTCTGTTGGTGTCTTCTCTTTCTCTAACTCTGTGAAATAAGATTTTGTTTCTCCTCTTAAACCTGGTATCACCAAGAAGCAGATTTTTAATAGCTGGAAATTGCCCTTATGCCTTTAAGCAGCAAATGGCACCATGCTGCTGCTGCTGCACAGATGGTGTGCCAAGTGCAGCAGGGCTGCTATGAGCAGGGCCACGGGTGTGGGCTTGGTGTAGGAGGTGTTCTTGGCGTGGGGTGCTGTGGTCCATCCGCACACCATGGGCTGTGGAAGCCTGCAGGAGCATTTTGAATTTCTCTTCTAAAGTTAAATTTCCTAATACTCTTTCTCTTAGATAATGAAGACAAATATTAATATTTGAATACCAGAAAGTCTTCACTTTTTTCTGGTATTCTTACTTTATTTTCTTTTAATTTCATATAATTGAGTTGTATATTACTGGTAAATAAAAACAAATTTGTATAAATGTGCAGTTATGTTTGAAATACTGTCATTTATTATACATGTGTGCTGTGTTTTCCCTTCCTATAGCCATAACATTTAGAGTTATTTATTTATTTATTTTTGAGACAGCATCTCCTTGTGTGGCTCAGGCTGGTCCTGAACTCACTATGGAGCCCAGGCTGGCCTTGGCCTCATAGCAGTCCTCCTGGCTCAGTCTCCTGAGTGCTGGGATTATAGGCATGTGCCAACATGCCTGGCTTATATTCATTTATTTTTCTAGGTGCAAGGTGCAGCATAAGTGTTCATAACCAGGTTTTTTTATCCCAAGTTGCATAGGAAACTAACTAGAAAAGACATGAGGCGCCTAGTATAGTGGCACAGACCTGTAGTTCCAGCACTCCGGGTGGCTGAGACAGAAGGATCATAGTTTGAACCCGGCCTAGTAGGCAACTTAGCAAATTGACAAGACTCTATCTTTGGAAAAAAAAAAAAAAAAAGGGCTGGGATGCAGCTCAGTGTGAAGGTCCTGGACTCAATCCCCAGTACCACACACACACAAAAAAGGAAAAGACCCTAGTAATCTCATTGCTGGACAAATGAGAGTGAGTGTGTGTGTGTGTGTGTGTGTGTGTGTGTGGTGTGTGTGTGAGCCCACTAAGAGAGAGAGCCAGAACCCACTTTTAAGAGTGGTTTCTTAACCCGGGTGTGGTGGCAAACGTCTGTAATCCTAGCACTCGGGAAGCTGAGGCAGGAGAATTTTTTTAAAAAGTGGTTTCTTCCCTCTTGACTAAATGCTTGTCCTTCTTTACATTCACTTTCTCTCTCTCTCTGTCTTTCTCTCTCTCTGAGACAGACTCTTGCTGTGTAGTCCAGGCTGGTCCTGAACTAATTGGGTAACCCAGTCTGGCCTTGGACTCATGGCAATCCTCCTGCCTCAGCCTCCTGAGTTCTGAGATTATAGGCATGCGCCACCACACCCAGTTTATGTGGTGCTGGGGAACTGAACTCAGGCCTTTGTGCTTTAACCGCCATACCGTTCCTCCAGCCCCTATTTGCTTTCACTTTTTGGTTTGTTTGTTGCCCTTAAAAATACCCTCCAAAAGTTTCCTGGCTGCTCGCTCCATCACTATGCCTCTTAGAAAACTACATTTTTCTGAGCAGGGTCCAATGGTGTAGGATAGAGTTGTTCTTTTTTTTTGAGACAGGGTCTCACTCTTTAGTCCAGGTGGTTCTGAAGTCACTGTGTAGCTCAGGCTGGCCTGGAACTCATGGTAATCCTCCTGTCTCAGCCTCTTGAATCCTGGGATTACAGGTATGCACCACCATGCCCAGTTTTAGAGTTTTTCTTAAACTCAATCTATAAAGAACCTAATCTCACTTAGCCTCGTGGTACAGGCCTGTTGTCCTAGCATTCAGGAAGGCAGAGGCAGGAGAATCACAAGTTCGAGCTCAACTTGGGTATCTCAGCAATTTAGGGAGACACTGTCTCAAATAAACAATAAAAAAAAGGCCAAGAATAGCAGTAGAGCCAAGGCCTTGTGTTCAAGTCCCACCACAAGGAAAAAAAACAAAAACCCAATCTGCATACAGTGTGTTCCCCTTATCACGTGAGCAGTATTTTGTTGAATGTTGTGAAAAGGGAAGGAATTTTGGAAATGTGTAGCTCTTTATATTGAAAACCTTAAGGTTAAATTCTCAGAGGTTTGGGATTATTGGAAAAGACTTCCCGTATCTATACATAGCTTTATCTGAGTTGTAATTATTTTTCCTGTGTAGATTACTTTTTCTTAAAAATAAGGAAAATGAAAAGAATGAGAAGACAAGCCAAAAAAGTGGAGGCATACTTACAAAACACATCTAAAGTACTGTTAAATTTTTTTTAAAAGGGCTGGGGGAATGGTACAGTGTTTAAGTGCTTGCTTAGCAAGCTCAAGGCCCTGAATTCAATTCCCTAGCACCACATACAAGCCAGGTATGGAGACTGAGGAAGGATTGCCATGCCTCCAAGGCCAGCCTGGGATATAGTGAGTTCAGGACCGGCTTGGGGTGCAGAGGGAGATCCTGTCTCAAAAACCTCTTTTAGCTGGGGTTGGAAGCACAGGACTGAAATCGCAGCACTCTAGGAGGCAGAGGCAGGAGGATTTTTTTTTTTTTTTTTTTTTTTTGAGGCAGTCTCTGTGGTCCAGGCTGGTCCTGAACTCACTTCGGAGCCCAGGTTGTCCTTGGACTCATGGCAATCCTCCTGTCTCAGCCTCCCAAGTGCTGGGATTCCAGGCGTGCACCACCATGCCCGGTTTATGTAGTGCTGGGGAATCCAAGTAGGGTACTTAGCACTTGCTAGGCAAGCGCTTTTAACTGCTGAGCCATTCCTCCAGCCCAGGAGAGTTGTTGATTTCAAGCCCACCAGGGACAATTTACAATTTAGTGACACATTGTTTCTTTTTTTCTCTTTTCCCTTAGTAAATGGTAATTTTTTGTTTTTTATTTAATTTATTTTTAAATTTACATATTACATCCCTTTTCCCTTTCCACCCTCTCACCACCCCCCACTTTGCTTTTCCCTCTCCAAAAAGTCCATCTTCTTCTTTTCTTCCATATCTCTTACATTTTTTATGGTTTGGTTTTTTTCATTTTAGGGAAGCCGTATGATATTTAAAGTTCTGGGTCTGATTCATTTCTCTGGGCATAAGGGTCCCAAGGTACATCCATTTTCCTGCAAATGATTCAAATTTGACACTCTGTTTCAAAGTGAGAAATAAGAATGGAGTCATGGGCTGGAGGAATGGCTCAATGGTTAAAAACCCTTGCCTAACAAGCACTAAGTCAAGTGCTAAGTACCTGAGTTCCATTCCCCAGTACTAAAGATAGCCTGGTGTGGTGATGCACACCTTTAATCCCAGCACTCAGGAGGCTGAGACAGGAGGGTTGTGGTGAGTCCAAGGCAGCCTGGGCTCCATAGTGAGTTCAGGACCACCCTTGTTGTGCTCAGATTGCAAGTCCCCAAGGAAGACTCCAGGAGCCGATTCCGATGCAAACACGGGAGAGTCTTTATTGCAAGCTCGAGCCCAGGCCCTCCCTCTCCAGCACAGTGGAGGCTAAGGAGGAGCGCTGAGTGTAATTTTTACTGGGGTTTTATAAACAAAAATTACTAGATTTTAACAGAAATCATGTAAGTTGTTTACCACAAAAAACTGATTGGTTAACATTTAATGTAAGAATAATTTGTGAATCTATGATTGGTCAGAGTGCTGCTCTGATTGTTAATATGTGCTCGGTGGAAAGTCTCTATCACTGAAGTTTGAGTAATTGACTAGGAGATCGCATACCTTGTGATGTTTTTACTCACAGAAGCAAGAAGGGGGATTTTTCACAGAACAGAAGAGAAATGGGGCAAACATTGTTTCTACATCAGGAAGTTTATGCATCTATAGACTTGCAGCCTATCAGCCGTGGTGACCTCTGGATACACAGAAACATAGTGTGGTTGTTCCTGGCACAGATGCAGGGTTAGAGCCAAAAGCTGATTTTTCGTGAGCTCAGGGAGAGGGGAGGCTTTGTTTATCTAACTCCAGGGAAACAGAAACTCAGGCCTGCTAGTTAGAGAGGGGAGTTTGAATCCTGTCATGGAGTCTCCTTGACCTGGGTCTCTTGATCTTTTGGTCTTTTACCCTAAGCTACAGAACGAGACCCTACCTCAAAAAAAAAAAAAAAAAAAGGAAAGAAAGAAAGAAAGGAAAGAAAGAAAGAAGCCATGTGTATTGGCACCAGTCAGTAACCACAGCACACTGAGAGGCTGTGAGAGGCTGAGATAGGAGGATCACAAGCTTGAGCCTAGCCTGGGCAGTTTAGTGACTTCAGTGAGAACCTGTCTCAGACTCAGAAGTCAAAAATGGGGTGACGTTATAGCCCCATGTGAAGAAATGTAGCTTAGTATGAAGGTCTTGGGTTCCATCTTCAGTACTGCAATAAACAAATAATAAAAAATCTCATAAGCAAGAGATTAAGGTCTAATAAGTTTGGAATAGAAATTAAATACTTTGGGAGGGTCTTTTTTTTTTTTTCTATTTTGGTATTGTGGATTGAGTCCAGGGACTTGAGTGTACCAGGCAAGTGCTCTACCACTGGGTTATGTCTTTAGTCCATAGAAATGAAATACTTTTTTTTTTTTTTTTTTGAGACAGGGTCTTGTTCTGTAGCCTAGCCTGGTCCTGAACTCGCTGTGGAGCCCAGGCTGGCCTTGAACTCACAGCAATCCTACTGTCTCAGCCTGTTCCCATTGCTGGGATTAAGGTGCCACCATACCCAGTTTATGTGGTGCTGGGGAATCAAACTCAGGTACTTAGTGCTTGCCTAAGTGCTTGCTAGGCAAGTGCTATAACCGCTGAGCCTGCAGCCCAGAAATGAAATACTTTGAAGGGAAAAATATAAGTATAAAAATAAAAGCCAGGGCTGGGGATGTACCTGAGTGGTTAGAGCACTCGTCTGGCATGCACAAAGCCCTGGATTCAATCCCCTAGGACTACATGAAAATTGGCACACACCTATAATCTCAACACTTGGAAGGCTGAGGCAGGAGAATCTCAAGGTCAAGGTCCTCCTGCGCAGTTTAGTGACTTAGCCTTTTTTTTTCTTGAGACAGGGTCTCGCTTTGTAGCCCAGGCTGGCCTTGGACTTGCAGCAATCCTCCTGCCTCAGCCTCATGAGTGCTGGTATTATAAGCATGCATCACCACACTCAAATTTAAGGGTGCAAACTTGTGATCCTCCTGTCTCAGCATCACAAAGTGCTAGGGATACAGGTAAGCACCACCAACCTGGCTAAAAGCATAATTTAACTTCTTCTGGGACACTTTGGGGCTTACAAGCTGTTTTGGTGGGTAGAGGAATTATGCAGTGCTTGCCTATTGAGCGGGAAACCCTGAGTTCAATTTCCTGCCGCCACATAAGCCAGGTGTGATGGTTCATGCTTGTAATCTTAGTACTTTGGAGGCTGAGGCACAAGGATTGCTGTGAATTCCAAGCAAGCCTGGGTTAAGAGTGTGTTCAGTACCAGCTGCCTGGACTGCAAAGCAAAACCCTGTCTCAAAACAAAACAAAAAAGCCATTGTTGCTGTAAACCCTGTCTTCACCACATGGGCCTGTTGATACCCAGTAGTTGAAAACAAAACAAAGGCTCATCTTCACTTTGTGTCTTTAGCTACTGTAAATTTTGGATCAAGTCTCTTCTCAGTCCTGAATATGGTATGCTGATCATTTAGGGAAGGATCCCCACCCCCCCAGGAGCTCACTGGATAGGGTTGATTAGCTCTGAATTTATGTGGTCTCACCCCCTCCAAGATGGACACCCAAGATGAGAGGTTTGTGTGGGGAAATTTAGCTATGTCCAGACATCTCCAACCATCTCCCTGTACCTGTGCTCACCTGGATTCTGGGAAGGACAGAGCCTCATGTGACTGAGACTACCATAAACCAAGGCAAACCTTTCACGGGACCCAGGTGGCTCCCTCAGCCATGAGGACTCCCGAGCGGTCAAACGGTGATGAGCAGGACCCAGCCCACCTGCTAACCCTGCCAGCTGCCTCCTGCCTTTGCAGGATAGGCCTGTCAGGGGCCTTCATCAGTGTGTCCCCAGCGCTGCTCAGCTGGAGATTTCCTTTTGTTTTGTTTTGTTTTTGTACTAGGGATTGAACTCCCCCAGGGCTTTTGTACTGAGCTGCATCCCCAGCAGTTTTTATTTTGGGATAGAGTCTCACTAAATTGCATCACTGCCCTGATTGGGTTTGACCTTGTGATTCCTCCTGCCTCAGCCTCTCAGAGTGCTGGAATTACAGACCTGTGGCAGCAGGCCAACAGAAAGGTGATTTTTCTTTTTTTAGTTGTAGGATAGGTCTTTTTTTAGAAACAAAGGACAGAGGGGTTAAAGCTCCCGCTATATGGAAGGAGGTCCTGAGTGGGGCTGCCCCAGGAAGGTGATTTTAAAGAGAATTTTGACAAGTAGATATGGGAAAAGGGGGGCTGGAGGAATAGCTCAGCAGCTAAGGCTTTTGCCTAGCAAGGTTAATAAGGTTGAGTTCGATTCCCCAACACCACATAAGCTGCAGGCAGGATTGATGGCCGTGAGTTTGAGGCCAGCCTGGACTCTGTAGGGAGTTCAAAACCAGCATGGACTACAGAGTGAGATCCTATCACAAAAAAGAAAGAAAGAAAGAAAATTGGGAAAAGGAGATGGGGGTGAGGGGAAGCATGTTAAGTGGTAGAGACAATAAGCTGGGTGCGGTGGCAAATGGCTATAATCCCAGCACTTGGGAGATTGAGGCAGGAGGATTGCCATGAGTTCAAAGCCAGCCGGGGCTACATAGTGCATTCGGGACCAGCCAGGACTGCAGAGACCCTGTCTCAAAAGAAAAAAAGAAAGAAAAAGGAAAAAAAAAAAGAAGTGGGGGAGAGACAAGAACATTGGCACTAGCATGCGGGACATTGCTGTCCATGACAAGGCAGGATCTAATCAGGATAGACTGAAATCATTTTGTGTGGAGGTGGATATGGGGACTTGGGACTTTTTGATGTTGAGCTACGTTAATAATTAATTGTGTTCTCCTCACAGACTACCGATAGCTTATCAGCTTTGGTTGCCCATGTGAACTTCGGCAGTTGCACCTTTACTCTGGCTGCAAACAAATGAGAATACGTGAGCCGCCCTGCGGCACATCTGGCCTCCCCCTCGCTTCTCTGCACTTTGAGCAGTTTCTTTGACACATGCCGATTCTCCCATGTGTAGTACTGACCTCAAAGTGCAGTTGGGACCACTCCTGGACCTGGGGTGGATAGGTTGGTTGGTCAATGGATGGATGGGTTTATAGAACTAAGTTGCCCAGGTTGAGCTGTGTGGTAAATAGCACCAAGGGGTTCACCTCTGCAAGCAAAGTAAGGACACAGAGGCATGGAGAACAAGAGCTTTAAATAATACCTGGCAAGCTGAGAACCTGCTGTCTGTTCAGGCAGCGGTACACTGAAATATGGCGACTGCGGGGCTTTATCCCTAGTTTGCAGGTGCCTTCCTCTGCCAATTTTGATTGGCAGAGTTCATAACCTCCTCGGTAAAGCCTAAGGAAGTCCTGACTGACATGAGGCAGACAGGTGAGTTACTTAAATTGGGTTGGTTCAAAGCCAAGCAGGTGTGGAGAGGCGGCATTCATTCACCCTCCTCTACCTTCTCGTCTTGGTGCAAGCACGATGTCAACCTGCAGCATGCGATCTCTGGAAAGGGGAACAAGGTGAGATGTTTGGCTGTGACGGCCATTATACTGCATCATAGGAAAATGCGCCGGTAGTCATCACTCACAGGCTCCAACAATGAACTCTTGGTCCTCCTGCCTCAGCCTTCCAGAGTGCTAGGATTATAGGTCAGGCCTGGCTGGACCTGAGTGGTGTTTTGGCGTATATGTGTGTGTGTGTGTGTGTGTGTGTGTTTTTTTTTTTTTTTTTTTTTTTTTTTTTTTTTTTTTTTTTTTTTTTCTTTCTTTCTTTTTTTTTTTTTTTAATGGTCTTGGGGATTGGGCCCAGGGTCTTTCTGCACACTGAGCTGCAGCCCAGCCCATTTTGTATGTTGGATTTTTGACCAATCACTAAATTGCCCAGAGTGCTGGGATTACAGACTTGTGTCCCGGAGCCAGTTGTATCTGGGTTATTTATTTATTAAAGAGTACTGGGGATTGAACCCAGGGCCTTGGTACTAAACTACGTCCCCAGTCTGTTTTATTGAGACAGGGTCTCGGTCTCACTTTGTAGTCCTGGCTGGTCCTGAAGTCACTATGTGGCCTAGGCTGGCTTTGAACTCACAGCAGTCCTCCTGCCTTAGCCTCCTGAATGCTGGGATTACAGGTATGGTGGTTTATGTAGTGCTGGGAATCAAACTCAGGACCTTGCAGTTGCTAAGCAAGAGCTCTGACCACTCTACTGTTCCTCCAGCCGCCAACCCCTGGTTTTACTTTTGATTTTGACAGTCTCATTAAGTCACTAAGTTGCGCAGGCTCATCTTGAATTTGGCACAGCATTTCTTGAGTGTTGGGATTACATAGGTCTGGGCCATTGGTCCTGGATTGAACCTGGCTTTTATTTTTTTAATATTTGTTTATTTACTTGAGACAGGATCAGGCTGGCCTTGGACTCAAGGAAATCCTGCCTCAGCCTGCCAAGTGCTGGGATTACATGCGTGTGAGGCTGGGGAATCGAACTCAAACTCAGGTATTTAGCACTTGACTTAGTGCTCTATCAAGCTCTTTAACGGCTGAGCTATTCCTCCAACCTCCAAACCTGGCTTTTAAAGAGGGACTAATACTCCTTGAGAAGTGTTTATGTGCTTTGTTTTGTGCAGAGCTGTGTCTGTGTTAGAAGCTGTGTGTGTAGTACCTTTGGGTGGGCTTCTCATTCCTTTTGTAGTACTTCAAAAAGGCCTGTTAGGAATGGACCTTCCCTTACAGCCCCTGCATTTTGGATTAGAGTCCTAAATGGATGACATAATGTCTGTAAAATGTTTCTGGGAGTTTAACCCAAAAAGGTAAATAAAAGGCTATTATAGAGATGAAGGGGCTCTGGGAATCTTCTGCCAGAGATATCATTACCTGAAATTACTTGGAAAATAAATGGGAAGAGTATTCTAGCTCTGCCCTTGCCCCGCTGTAATTACAGGGTGAAGATAGCTAGATTTTAGAAGAAGGCCCAGCCGGTCTCTTCCATAGTGGCAGAAGAATCTGAAGTAGCATTAGTGCTTTCTGTCTCTCCTTACCAGTAAAGAGCAAGTGGCAGGTCATTTTTCTCTCTTTTTCTTCCTTACAATTTTTTTCCTTTTTTTTTTTTTTTTTTTTTTTTTTTTTTTTTTTTTTTTTTTTTTTTTTTTTTTTTTTTTTTTTTTTGGAGACAAGGCCTTGCTCTGTGGCCCAGGCTGGTCCTGAGCTCACTAGGGTAGCCCAGGCTGGCCTTGCACTCAGGACAATCTGCTTGCTTCAGCCTCCCGAATGCTGGAATTACAGGCGTGCAACACCACATGCTTTAACCATTGTGCCATTTCTTCAACCCCTTTAGCACTTTTTTTTTTTTTTTTTTTTGGAAGGGTCTCATCAAATCTCCAGATTGCCCAGTTTGGGCCCGAAACTTGGAATCCTGCCTCTCCTTCCCAGAGTGCGGGGGTTACAGGCCTGCCCCATGACCTCAGCACTGCTTTTGTGGTGCTGCTATCCCCAAGACTTGCGTGGGGTGGTGGGATAGTGACTTCCTTTTCCACACAAATTCAGAGACACCTGGTGCCATCTGGGCATAAGTCATTGTGCCAGGACAGAACTATGGTACTAACTGGGCATGGTTCTGCTAGAAAGTCTTCCTCTGGGTCTCAGGCCCAAATAGCAGCTGGGTTTCACAGTACAAGAAATAATCCTAATATCCAGCAGAACAAAACAATGGGAATTTAATGGGCAGTTTATTTTTTCAGGAAATTTGCCTTTCCGGAGGCTGATCCCCATCTCAATAGGCTCTTCCCACTCTGGAAGAAACCCCTTTGACATTCCTCACCAAAAATTAACATTGGCTTTGTGTTAGCTGCTCAGAATTCTTGATTATTTTGGGGAAGTGGTTTGAAATCTGGCCTGAGAAGTGAAGGTAATATGGTTTGTTTGGTTTTATTAATGTATTTATTTTTTGTTTTTTGAGACAGGGTCTCGCTTTGTAGACCAGGCTGGCTTGGAACTCAGGGCAGGCCTCCTGTCTCAGTCTCCTGAGTGCTGGGATTACAGGCGTGTGCCACCATGCTCAGTTTATGTGGTGCCGGGGAATCAAACTCAGGTACTTAACGCTTGCTAGGCAAGTGCTTTAACTCAAGGTGTTCCTCCAGCCCCAGTATGGTTTATTTGGAACTGGAACAGGGTATTTTGGCTCTTTTGGCTGATGAAGTGTGCAGAAGAATCAGTTTATGCAGACGCAACTTTGTTCAGAATCTTCTGGGACGAGAGGGGCACTTTCGTCGAGCCTTCTCACTGAGCTACATTTCCCAGCCCTTTTTTATTTTTGATTTTGAGACTGAGTCTTGCTAAGTCACTAAATTGTCTAGTCTGGGCTCAAACTTGGGATCCTTCTACTGCCGACCGAGAAGATTTTATTTATTCATTCATTAATTTACTTATATACATTTGGTTCTGAGGACCCAACCCAGGATCTTCGCACCAAGCTAACTCCCCAGCTCATCTTTTAGTTTTTATTTTGAGACAAGACCTTACTAATTAACTATATTGCTCAGGCTCGCGATCCTCCTGCCTCAGCCTCTCAGAGTTCTGCACCTCGGGGCCCAGTTTGAGCCTTTTAGATTAATCAAGTGATAAACCATACACATATGAAGAGGGGAAGAGAGGTTCCCACGGGGGGTAGAAAAGGTGGAATGGGAGGTTTCTAGAGAAGGAGGAGCCTTCAAGGCCTGCGTGAATGAGAGTTGGAATTCGAGGGAAGATTGAAGGAAGTCGAACGAGCCCAGACCCGCGCCTGGGATGCGAGAGGAAGGAGGCGAGCGCTGGCCCGGGTCGCCACCACCACCGCCGCCGCCCGCCCGCCGGCCGCCCCACGTGGCAGGCCCTGGGGAGGGCGAACGGGCCGGCTGGGGGCGGGGCCTGCCGCTGACGCGCCGGGTATATAACCGGGCATGCGCGCGTCGGCGGGGGCCGGACGCAGCCGGGGGGGTTCGTGGTTGTGTTCGTGGAGTCACGGATTGAGCCGCCGTGGGGCCTGGCTGGTGAGGCTGCGCGGGCCCGGTTGCCGTGGGCCGGCTGCAGGTGAGGGCAGAAAGCGGGCGCGCGTTTACGCCGTGTCTCCGGGGCCCCGGAGGCGCGCGGGGGAACCGGTGTTCCGAGGACCGGGCGCCGCTCGGAGACCGGGTGCGGGCGGCACCTGACCATGGTGCCACGATGGCGTGGGGCGCGAGGTCGTAGCGGTGACCCTTCGGCTGGAGAGGTTGGGATGTGTGAGCCGGAGAAGGGCATCCAAGATATTAATGACGGTGCAGAAAGGCTGAGACGGGCTTCCAGGAGCCCGTGGACACGGCGCGCCGCGGCGCGGAGAAAGCCGAGAGTCCATGGGCGAATCTAACGCGCCGTCGTGGGCACCGCTTCGATGGGGCTCTGGTCGCTGGACTTCGCTTTCGGGAAACTCTAACCCTCACCTGCACCAGGCCACCCCCCAGCTGAAAATCGATGTCCCAGATTTCCGTCTGGGCAAAAGCGAGACCAGGAGAGCGGCAAGGGAGGCACGGGGCTGAGCTCCCACCGGGCACGCCGCGAGGATGGATCGCTCTTTTGGCTATTTTTGGTCCGTCCTGACCAAGTTATGTGGTCCAGTTGGTCCTGCCCTCTCTTGGTCGTTTAGGGCTGTGGGACAAGATAACCATCCAAACAGTTTAAGCTTGTGATTTCGAGGGCCAGCTAAGCCAGGACATTTTTTTCTGCCCTGGGTTGTGGGCTTAATTTTGAGGATCTAGCGTCGGCATGGGCCTAGGTTCTTCAGAGAGTTAGATGGTCCGCGTGTCCTTTCTGAGCACGATTTGGTGTGAGGCCAGACGCCGTCCCGGGGCCTAAATGGAAGAGTGGCGCAGCTTTACCGGACCCTTTATTCCAGCACCCTGGATTGGATTGGTGGCTTTAGTTCCCTCTTTCCAGATCCCACCACACCACTTTAGGATAGGTGAGGCCTGCTGGGAGGTGGTGGGGACAGGCCGGGGGGTGGCACCCTGGCCTGTGTTCTAGCTTTGCTGCTAACTTGCTTTGCGACCTTGGGAAGGGCTCAGGTCAGTACTGTAGCCAGACTGGATCTCTTTCCGCAGAATGTACAGTTGTGCAATGCTTACCTCTTAAAATTAAAATGTCAGCTCCCACGCTGAGAAGAGGGGCTTTGCCTTCCTGACCAAGCACCAGAAGGAATGCCCAGAATCATAGCTTTAAGCAGCTGGAATTAAAAGCCACACATTCCCTTTACTGTTGGAGGCCCAGGTGAGTTATTCATCACTGTGTTGATGGTCAGAAGATAGATAGGAGGGCCAGGTGGCACAGGCCTGTAATTCCAGCACTCTGGGAGGCAGAGGCAGGAGGAGCCTCTGTCTGCAAATCAAAAATAAAAATGGGCTAAGGGTGTGTAGCTCATTTTGAATTCCCTTGATCCCCAGTAGTGAATCAAAACAAACAAACAAAAAAAAGATAAGCAGTGCTCCTCGGCCTGCCACTAGTTTCCAAGCGTAGCTAGGGGTACCGGACAGTGGAAAGGGAGACCATGTGCATTGCCTCTTTCTTGCTGAGAGACTGGGTTGGACGGCTACTTCCTGCCGAGCAGCTTTTGTTACTCACCTGGCCTCCGGGTATGAAAAAAGACTGGAGAGTGCGTAAGGCAGATGTTGGCTGCAGAGCCAGTAACCCCCAGGGAAGGAGTGGCTGCCTTATTATATGGCCTTGTAGGGTTTTTTTTTTCTCTTTACTGAGGATTGGTCCCCGACCTTCATGCTAACTATCAACTAACGCCACACTACTTTTTTTTTTTTTTTTTTAAATAATCTCTAAGTTGCCTATACTGGGCTCAAAGCTGTGCTCCTGCCTCTGAATCCCAAGGTGTGAGGAGTACGGGCATGCCACCATGCCTGGCTTACCTTGTCCTTTCAGCATGAAGGAGGATGAGATTTGTGCCTTCCTCGAGTTACCAGAGTTCTATGGCTCTCAGCACAAACCCGAGCCCAGCACTGCCCCAAAGGGAAGGGGCAGGGATGTCGCGCTGTGGCTGGCTGTGGTAGCAAGGGTGCTGGGACAGGCAGAAAGCTTGGCTTCTGCCTCCTCATTGTAGACTTCTTAGGCCAAAAGAACGCCACACACCGGAGACAGGGTAGCAGCGCAAAGCCTCACTGCTGGGTACTACTTACTACTAAGTTCAGAGAAGAGGGATGGTGAGGGTTGAGGGGTTTTGAGCCAGGCAGATCTGTGTTCAAATCCTGGTTCCACACTTTAGCAGTGAGAAATGCCTGGTGGGACATTGTGATTGTATCTAGAAGGAGAGAGGCGCCTTGCTGTTATCCTCATCATGGGCTAAAGTAGTAACTTAGGGGTTCTGGAAGCTGATAGGGCAAGTTGGGTTGTAGGAATGGGTAAGCCCAGACACAGGGTTAGGGTGAGTTAATTTCTTTCTGTTTTTTTGGGGGGTAGTGTCTATTGAACACAGGCCCTTTTCTTTGAGCTGCATCCTCAACTCCTTTTTTATTGTTTATTTGGGGCAGGATCTTGCTAAGTTGCCCTGGCTGGGCTCAGACTTGAAATTCTCTTGGCCAGCGCCACTGGGCTTGGCTAGTTTTTGATTTTGAGACAGGGTCTCACTGAGTTGCTCAGACTAAGTTCAAACTTGCATTCCTCCAAACTCAGCCTTCCGGAGTGTTAGGATTATAAGCCTGCACCATCAGGCCTGGTGCTCAATCTCCTTAATGTTGCGGGTACACCACTCTTCCATGGCCTTCCTGGAATGAACCCACACATTCTCTGCTCAATGAATTTTCTCTTAGGAAAAGGAAATGGTTTTCCATTTTAGTTCAGGAAACCTTTTTTTTTTTTTTGCGCCCAAGGAAAATGTAAGCACAAGGGAATCTCACCCAAGGCTTTTATAACTAAGCTACATCCCCAGCCCATATTTGTTTATTTATTTATTTTATTATATTATTATTATTATTTAGATACTGGAATCGAGCCCAGGCCATCACACTGAACTATACCACTAGCACATTTTTATTTTTGATTTTGAGATAGGGTCTCATTAAGTCCATAAATTGCTCAGGCTGGGGTCAAACTTGTGATCCTTCTGCCTCAGCTTTCCAAAGTGGTGGGATTACAAGCCTGCACCACCAAGCCAGGGCTCCATTTTGATTTCTTATGAAAAAAATAATTCCTTCCCTGGGCTGATTATATTCAGCCAGATAATGCCTGGGTAGGTGGGTAGGGGTGTGTGTGCGCGCACTGGAAGGACTTCCACCTTCTGTACTTACCTGCCCACACCCCATGCTAGGCCAGGAGAGCCTCAGTGAGCAGATTGATGTTGGAACGGGACCTCCCTCTCCTCTGCCAGGGTAACTGCCTGTTTGTATTTGATGCCTGAAGAAGGGAGCTCTGAGCTACTTTTGCAGAATTGTGGACCACTAACATGTTATCTGGAGAGACTTTGCTTTTAAACAAAAGACACTTAGCCAGACACCGTAGCACATACTGGCACATGCATGTAATCCTACCTAGCAGGATGCCAGGCATGTAATCCTATCTAGCAGGATGCCGGGGCAGGAGGATCACAAGATGTGGGCCAGCCTGGGGATCTTAGTGAGACCTCTCTCCACTCCATCTCCTCTCTCCCCTAAAAAAGAGTAGGAGTATATATAGGTCAGTGGCAGCACTTGCCTGTGTGAATACCCTGGGTGCCATGCCCAGAGGGAGAGGATCTAGAGATGTTAATTCCCCAAGTCATGTTGCTTGCTGGTGGCCAAGAGCCTTGGTGAGGAAGACCAAAGCCGTGCTCGGTTTTTATCCACAGGGTGATGAGTTGATCTTTTCTGTGGAACATTGGAGGGGTGGTGGTCCGTGCCTCTGCATATTGGGGTTCTGTGCCATGGGTGACTTTGGGAGAGGCTCCTATTCACATACTCCCTGGAGATGTGGGCGGATTTGGAGGGAGGGAAGAAGGATTATGTCTCTTGCATATAAACATGCACATGCATACACCCACTCACTCTGGATGTCCACAGGTAGCCCTCTGTGTCCCCCAGGCATGATGGGGAGATAGAGCCCCCTGCTGGTGTCCAGCCTGCACCAAGCCTAGAACCCACTATACCTAGCTTGGCCTGCCCCGCCATGGGAAACTGAATTCCCTGCCTTGGCAGCTGGAGATCTGTCTGTTCTCAGCACTCCTAACCTTCTTCTTTCTTTTTAAAAATATTATTTATTTATTTACTTATTTTTGAGACAGGTATCGCTTTGTGCCTGGGCTGGTCCTGAATTTACTATGGAGGCCAGGCTAGCCTACAAAGTCTATCTTCTTTCCCCCATCTCTTAGTCTTTCTGTGGTTTAGTCTTCTCATATTAGAGAAACCATATGTTATTTAACCTGTGCCTGATCATTTTGCTAAGCAAAATGGTCTCAAGATGCATCCATTCTCCTACAGATGACTCATATTTACCTTTCTTTACGGCAGAGTGCGACTCCATTGTGCATATATACACCACCTCTTTATCCAAGCACTCCTAACTCTTGCAGCAGTGGGCCCTGGGGAGTCCTCGGGTTTGGTGAATGAGAGGTAACAGACCTAAGTATCACTGTTGAGTCCGTCAGAGCTCTCAGAATTAGAAGTTAATTAAAAATGTCCACTAGAAGTTGGGATTTATATGGGCATAGTAGAGCAGTCTTTGCATTTTGGGATGCTGAGGCAGGATTGGAAGTTCTTGCCCAAGCTAGACAAATTAGCAATTTAGCAAGACGCTATCTTAAAAGCAAAACTAAAAACTGGCTAGGGATGTAGCTCAGCATGAAGGCCCTGGGTTGGCTCCTCAGTACCTGCTCCTCACTGCCCAAGCAAAACAAAATTTAGGAATTAATAGGAAAAAAACATTGAAAGTAATTTCTTTCTCTCTCTCTTTGGAGACAGTCTCTTTATAGCCAAGGCTGGGCTTGGACTCAAACCAATTCTGTCCCAGCCTCCCACGGGCTGGGATTACAGGCCTGTACCACTAGGCCCAGGTAATTTTTATGGGGTGCTGGGAAATTGAACCTAGTACTTTGCCCATGTTAAGCAAATATTTTAACCACTGAACTCCACCTCCCCAGCCCTGAAATAAGTTATCTTTAAAAGGTATATGTATTTTTATTTACCCAGACTTCTTTTTGTCAGTGCTGGGGTCGAACCTAGGTCTTCACACACATTAGGCAAGTATTCTGCAGCTAAGATACCCCTGCCCCTCACCAAGTCCTTCAGGTTAGGGCCCAAGCCTTTTTTCTTTGTGTCTCCAGGTTCTGCTATCAGATTCCCAAATTGCATAGAAAAATCACACATCCATGTATCACCAGCCATTCTAGATGCCTGTATTTTAGTATTTTTTTTTTTTAACTAGGCCCTATAGTCGTATAGGTCAAAAATCAAAACAGCGAAGAACAAAACCAGAACTGGCTTTTCCCCATTTTAAAAAATGTCCCAGGCTAACTCAGCGCTGCCTAGTCCTCCCACAGCTATATTAGGGCTTGGCTTAAGATCATGTGAGGGGCTGGAGAAATAGTTCAGTGGTAAAGCACTTGCCTAGCAAGCTCAAGGCCCTGAGTTCAATTCCCCAGCATCATATGAGCTGGGCATGGTAGTGTACACTTGTAGTTCCAGCACTCAGGAGCCTGAGGTGGGCTGATTGCCATAATCTAAGGCTAGCCAGGACTACATAGTGAGTTCAGGACCAGCCTGTGCTACAGGGTAAGACCCTGTCTCCAAAAAAAAAAAGGTGCCTAGCAAGCACAGGGCATGGGTTAGATTACCCAGTACCACATGAGGTTGGGTATGGTAGCACACACAGCACTCGCGAGGCCGAGGTAGGATTGATGTGTTTTGGAGGCTGCCCTGGGCTAAAGAGTGAGAATCTGTCTCAAAAAACAAAGACAAATATTTAATAAGTCCTAGAATCAAAAATATGAGACTATATAAAAAGATTTGCTACAAATTAAAAAATAACAAAGAACTGTAATTAATTTAGGCATGTACATGGAAGCAGGATTCTAAATATAGTCAAGTGTCTTACCACTTTTTTTGAGACAGGGTTTTGTTCTGTAGTCCAGGCTGGTTATGAAATCACTATAGCCCAGGCAGGCCTTGAACCCACAACCAATCCTGCCTCAGCCTCCCAAATACTGGGATTAAAGGCATGCGCCACCACGCCTAGCCTTAGGACTCTTTAATATTGTCTTTTATTTATATGGCTACATCTGTTGATGTTTACTGTATTAAAAGACAAACAGAAATCTAAAAATAGTTATTCATTTGAAACAAAACATTGACATAAAAAGTGTTATTTTAGCTGGGTGCAGTGGTACATGTCTGTAGTGCCAGCTACCTGGGAAGCTAGGCCAGGAGGACTCCAGATTTGAGACCAGTGTGGGCAACTTCATAATGCTCTGTCTCAAAATGAAATTAAGCAGGATGTGGTGACGACACACAGCAATCTCAGCACTCTTAAGGGCTGAGCCAGGAGGACAAAGTTGGAGCCCACTGGGTTAGTTACTTACCTTAATACACGGCCCTGGGTTCAATCCTTAAGACCACACTACCACCAGCGCCAATAATAATAAAGTTTTGGTCTGTAATTCCATGTTTGTACAAAGAGGTCTAGAAGTAGGGTCTAGTGGTCCAGTGCTCGCTCAGCATGATCACAAGAAAGTATGCATATGAAATTAAAATTTTCAAAATTGTGAAAAGTAACTTTCAAAATAAAAATGTGGCATAAAGAATAATTTTTAAAAGCATTTATTTATGTTATGCAGTACTGGAGATAAAATCTAGGGCCATCACAAATCATAGTATTTCCTGCCTTTTTTTTTTATAATTCAAAGAGGGTCTCCCTAAGTAAAGCAGGCTGGGCCTTAACTTGTGATCTGCTTCTGTTCGCAAGCCTCGCTGCCTTGCTGTGATGGTCTTGCAGATCTTCATGATTTCAGAAAGATGACTTACTGCATGATAGCTAGCAGAGGTGACAGTAGGTGAGAACTATTGACACAGGTGCAGCCTCAGTAGGAAGTGTGAGAATGGGTATGGCTGGCTGTTGGCAGGTGGTCCCTCCTTGGGGAGGGATAGGGGCATGGGGGGGGACAATATGGCCCCTCTCGGAGAAGCTGGTAGCATGCAAGCGAGGGGAGCTGGTGCTCCAGGCAGCATTTGTGATTGATTCTCCAGTGAGTGGAACAGACAAGGTGCTTGGCAACGCTGGTGATGGTCATCAGAGTCAGGGAACCTTCCTGCAGGTAGAACTGGCCCAAGTTTTGGAAGTTAGGAAGAAGAGAGAGGGAGCCAGGTCCTGGGGAGACAAACAAATCTAAAAATACTTAGAAATAAAGTATTTGGTCTTCTGCAGGCCAAGTAGCTGACAGGAAAGGGAGGTGGTCCCAGGACCTTTAAAGCACTCTGGAGTCTCAAGTACAAATATTCTCAGATACCAAATGCTTCCTGTGTGGAAGTCCAGCTCATATTCAGAGCAACTACACAGGCCTCTGTCTCACATCCCTCTTTTTGGTGGTACTGCACCTGGGAACTTGACTGAACTTCATCTGCAGGTCTTTTGTATTTTGAGACAAAGTCTAGGTAAGTTATGAGACCAAGGCTGGGCTTGAGCTTGGGAATCTCCTATCAGCCTCCTGAATGTTGAGATTATAGGCATATGCCTGGCCTTAAAACTTCTCATTCTGAATTAAATGTACTGAAATGTTGCCAAAGTCGATTCTTTGCATTGTCATACAAGTTATCAAGAAAAGAAAAAATCAACATTGGCCTAGTATAATGCAGACCTTTTTTATTTTTATTTTTTTATTTTTTATGTTTTTTCGGACAGGGTCTCACTCTGTAGCCCTGGCTGACCTTGGACTCAGACAGTCTGCCTGCCTCAGCCTCCCGAGGACTGGGATTACAGGCTTGTGCCACCATGCCCAACTTTATGTTGTGCTGGGGAGTCTATTCAGGGCCTTGTGCTTGCAAGGCAAACGCTTTCATCTCTGTGCCATTCCTGCAGCCCAACGCTGACCTTTTAAAAAAAGTCAGATACCTTCACTATGTCCTTTTTCTGTTCCAGAATCTGAGCTGCAGTCTCATCTTGCTTTATTTATTTTTTGATTATACTGGAGATTGAACCCAGGTCCTTCACACTGAGGTATTAATACATTCCCAGCCTTTTTTTTTTTTTTTTTTTTTTTGAGACTAGGTCTCACCCTGTAGTCCAGACTCCTGCTGAACTCATGGGATAGCCATATAGCTCAGGCTGGCCTAGAACTCAAGGTGATCTTTTTGCCTCAGCCTCCTGAGTGCTGAGATACAGGCATGTACCACCTCACCCTGCTGTAATGTGGTATGTGGTGCTTGTGGACAGAATACAGGGCCTCATACTTCCTAGATAAGCAGTCTAATTGCTAAGCTAGGCTACCCCCCACCCCAGGCCATTTTTATTTTTGATTTTGAGACAAGGTCTCATTAAGTCACCAAGTTGCTTAAGCTGGGCTTGAACTTGGTATCTTCCTGCTTCAGCCTCACAGTGCTGGCATTAGGATGTGGACATGTGCTTTGAGCAAGAACACCAAAAGAATGCCATTGTATTATTTTCAGAACGGATCCTCAGAATAAGGTACTTACACTTTTTTTTTTTTTTTGGTACTGGGAGATTGAACCCAAGACCTCATGCATGCTAAAACCATGCTGTGGTGCTGAACTACACAACCCTCTCCCCATTACTGGTGATGTTTGCCTGGTCACTTGGTAAAATTGGTCCCTGCTGCTTTTCAACACAGAGAAGTTGGTTCTTTCTTTTCTGTGTAGTTTCAGATGCTGCTTGAGACTCTGCAGTCCTGGTTTCTCTTGTACTTTCCCCTGCTAATTTTGGCCTCCATCTGTGGATCTCCTGCAGCAGGGACTGCTGGGGCATCCGCCTGGTGACTCTCATTCTCTGTCTCCTCCTGCTTGTGTGCATGTGTGGTACTGGGGATTGAAACCAGGGCTCACACACTGAGCTACATCCCCAACACTTTTTTATTTTTTTACATTTTGAAACAGGGATTTGCTAAATTGCCCAGGCTGGGCTTGAACTTCCGATCCTTCTGCTTTCAGCCTTGCAGAGAGCTGGGATTATGGGTGTACAGCTCACTCCTGCATTTTTTGATTAGAATTACAACGCTATTATAGAAAAGAACTGACCCTTCCTCAACTAGTGTTTATTCTTTGGTCTGAAATCTCATACAACCATTATTGTCTTATGGATAAAGTTATTCCAGCTAGGTGTGGTGGTATATACCTGTGACCCTAGCACTTTGAGAGGCTGAGACCAGGAGGGCTCAAGTTCGATTCCAGCTGGCACAACTTACTGAGACTGTCTCAAAATTAAAAAGAGATGGGGGAAGGTTGGGATGTAGTTCAGTGTGAGGTCCTGGGTTCAATTCCCAGTGCTAAGCAAAACAGCAAAAACACCTTTGCTGTCTCCTGTGTTTTTTTTGGGTAAACCTTTTTTTTTTTTTAACTTTTTCCTAAATTTTGTAGGGCAAGATACTCCTCACTCACCTTGTTACTTCCTTGCCCCCAGCCCTTGAATCAGCCGCTTCTCCAGAGGACCTTTTGGTGGAGAATGATGTTTAGGGACCATGTGTGCTGGGTATGCTCGTTGCTGCTGGGATTACTGTTGCTTCTAGGCGCTCTTAGAACTGGGCAATATGCATTTTGTGTGTTAACCTCTGCATAATCGGTAACTAATCAGTATCTCATATGTTTATACATGTGTAAAAGCTCAAGGTTTTATTGATATCTCTTCTTTTTAAATTTTGAGAGAGGGTCTCGCTGTATAGCCCAGACTGGTCCTGAACCCACTGTGGAGCCCAGGCTAGCCTTGGACTCAGCAGCAGTCCTTCTGTCTCAGCCTCCTGAGTGCTGGGATTACAGGCGCGTGCCACCACGCCCAGTTTATTTGGTGCTGTGGAATTGAACCCAGGTTCTTAACACTTACCTAAGTGCTTGCTAGGCAAGCGCTTTAGCTGCTGAGCCATTCCTCCAGCCCCTTGATACCTCTTATTATAGTCTAATACCATATGGTTCATTTACTACCCCTCCCCTTTTTCAGTACTGGATAGTGAACCCAGGGCCTTTGCACTGAGCTATATCTCCAACACCTCCCCTCCCCCCAATTTAAAGTTTTCAGATAGGATCTCTTCAGGATGCCCAGAAGGGGCCCGAACTTGGCATTCTCTTGCCCCAGCCTTCCCAAATGCCCAGATTGCATGCATGTGCTCCGTACTGTGCAGGCATTTTCTTGATGTTGGGTTGTGGGTTTTTTTCTGACTGTGGCTCCACTGTCCCTAGGACACTGACCTGCACACATTTTCATATGGGAACCATGGTGTTTTTTTGTTTTTGCTATTTGACCCAATCCACGTTTTAGATGGTAGAATCTGGGGGCAGGTGGGCGTCCTTGGTTAAAGTGGGATTCTGCATCCAGAGCTGCACGGGACACACTGTATGCTCCGTCAGCATCCGAGGTCAGAAGTAATCATTGCACACCCCACTGCTGTCTGTCTGTCATAGGCCTGTGTGTTTCACGTCAGTAGGGTTGGGCCCTGGTAACAGGCCTGTAGTCACTGGACCCTGGGAGACTGCAACAGGAGGATGGCAAGCTTGAATCCAGCTGGGCAATTCAGCAATTTAGAGCCTGTCCCAAAATCAGAAATAAAAAATGGGCTGCAGGGAGTGGGGTTGAGGGCATAGGTCAGTGGTTAGAGCATTGGTCTAGAGAACCGAGGCCCTGGGTTGGGTTCTTCAACACCACTTAAAAGCGCCAGGTGTGGTGGCACACGCCTGTAATCCCAGCACTTGGAAGTCTGAGGCAGGAGGATTACCATGAGTTCGAGGCCAGCCTGGACTCCAAGTGAGGTAACCAGTCTTAAAAGAATAAAAACAGCTGGGTATGTATCTTAGTGTGAAGACCCAGGCTTGATCCCCAAAACCCTTTCCCCCCAAAGAGATAGTGGAATGGGTTAACAGGAAGTGAGTCAGAACCAGGATTCCTGGCTCTGTCACAGTGACGAAAATTTAAAATTTTGCTGCTCCAGGGAGTGAAGACCTAACTGTCTTTCAGACCCAGCAAGTATATTATTTATTCATAGTACAATATACTTGGTAGTCAAAGTGATGCCTGTATCTCATTTCACAGTTCTGTTGGTCAGAAGTCTAGAGAGTATATGATTCAGTTTCTGGCTGAGGGGCACAAAGCTGGAACCAAGGCATCTCTGGCATCTTCAGGTGGGGTGCTTTCTGCCAAGCACTTGCTTGTGGACTTGAGCTCCTCGTGGCTCTAGGACTGTCGGGAGCCACCTTCAGTTCATAGAGATCTGTCTCTACATTTTCTTTTCTTTTTTTGAGGTCCACATTTGTCCTAAACTCACTATGTAGCCCAGGCTGGCCTTGAGCTCACAGCATTTCTGCCTCAGCCTCCTAAGGGCTGGAATTACAGGTGTGGACCACCATACCTGGCTTATGTGGTGCTGGGGAACAGAACTCTGGGCCTCATATTTATTTTGTAGGCAAATGTTCTAACCACTGTGCTATTCCTCCAGCCCTTCTTTGCTATCCTAATGTTAGCTAAGAACTACAGAATCCCTTTTCTCAGATAACATGCCATAATCACCAGAGAGATGTTTCCTGTTTGCGCCCAAAGGCAAGAGCCACTGGGGGATACAGAGTTAGCTAACAAGCACAGAGGCAGTGATCTGGTCTTACTTCTGGCGCCAGGGTGTTTATCTAGCATCTAGCTCTCTAAGGCTGCCTAACAAGTCCCCACAAACCGTTGCTGCCTTTCAGACAAAGGCCAAGGCTTGAAATCAAGTGTGAGCGGGACATTCCATCTGCCCCCAGGAAGAACTTCCTTGTCTTTTCCAGTGGCTGGTAGTTCCAGGCGTTTCTGGAGTGGAGGCATCACTTCCTTTGCTGCCTGCCTGTCTTCTGCAGCCTTTTCCTCTACTTGTTTGTATTCATACCTCCCTCCTTCCTTCCATTCCTTATTTGTTCTCTTCCTGTACTGATCAGCAGGGCCTTTGCACTAACCTATACCCCCAGCCCATTTTTCTTTTTATTTCTGTGTAATTGTGATACAAATAATTCCATTCAGTGTGAGGAATTGGTGCAGTGCCCACATCTTGGTTATTTTTACTTCCTGTTCCCACCCTCTTCCCTCTCCCCCCAGCATCTCCTTTCCCTTTTACTTAAATCTATTTTCCTGTTTTTCTCCATCTCTTTTTGATTTTGCTGTTAGTGGTTTGTTTGTTTGATACAGGGTCTCATTCTATAGTCTAGGCTGGTCCTAAACTCACTGTAAAGCCCAGGTAGGTCTTCCTGCCTCAGCCTCCTGCATGCTGTGATTACAGGGGTGCACCACCACCCCTGATGATGGGGAATAGAAGCCTTACCCATGCTAGGCAGCCACTTTAACCACTGAGCTACATCCCCAGGCTCTTATTTTGCCTTTGTCCTTTTTTATTTTTGATTTTTTTTAGTCTTTGTCTGCTAAGTTACCCAGGCTGTGCTTGAACTTGCAGTCAGTCTTTCTGCCTTGCCAAAAAGACATGCAGGGCTGGAGGAACAGCTCAGAGGTTAAAGCCCTTGCTTAGCAAGGGCTAAGTCAAGTGCTAAGTACCCGAGTTCGATTCCCTAGCACCTCATAAGCCGGGTGTGGTGGCGCACGCCTGTAATCCCAGCACTTGGAGGCTTAGACAGGTGGATTGCCCTGAGTCCAAGGCCAGCCTGGACTACAGAGCGAGACCCTGTCTCAAAAAAAAAAAAAAAAAAAAAAAGACATGCAGCATGAGCCTGAGGGGTTTTTTTTTTTTTTTTTTTTAAAGACATGCAGCATGAGCCTGAGGGTTTATCCAAATAAAAACGTTGTCAGTTTGCCTAGAGATCCTGACCCTTGTGTCATCAGCAGAGGCCCTGCTTCCCGAGCCAGTAGTGTTCAGGAGGACACGTGCCTGTGCGTGTTTACTTTGTGCAATGTGGGGGGGTGAACCCAGGGCCTCTCTCCTGCTGGGCAAGCACTGTGTTACTCAGCTACATCCCAACCCTTTCTATTTTTATTTTGAGGTAGGATCTCATTAAGTTGCCCAGGGCGATCTCAACCTCTTAATCATCCTGCTTCTGCCTCCTCCACAAGGCTGAGATTACAGGTATTGCCATCACACCCAGCCTTGCAGTGTGTCTTTGAGCAAATTCTTCCCCTGGGATGGAAATCACTGCCTTCCTACTGTGCTGTATTGCCAGACTATTTTTTGGTTTTGATTTTGAGATAGGGTCTCACTTAGTCAATGAGTTCCCCAGGTTGGGCTTGATCTCAGGGTCTTCCTGCCTCAGGTGCCTATGCCCCCAGTTTTTTGTTGTTCATTATTTTGAAAAGTCACCTAACAAAATTTGTATTTGTTCAATCTTTTAAAAGCTTTTTATTTGACACATAGTAAAATGTACATATTTATGGAGCACATTATATATGAAGGGTTTTTTTATTTGATTACCTGGGATTTATTTTTAAATGGAGTCTTACCCTGTAGTCCCAGCTGGTCCTGAGCTCACTATGTAGCTTAGGCTGGCCTCCATCTCATGGCAGTCCTCCTGCCTCAGTCTCCTGATACACCCAGCCTGTACCTCATGCAGTGCTGGGAATCAAACCCAGGGCCTTGCGCTTGCTAGCTAAGTGCTTTAACCCCTGTGCTATTCCTCTACCCCTGTATATGAAATTTAATGAGCAGATCAGAGTAACTGGATATCCTTCACCTCAAATATACTATGTAAATGTTCCCAAAAGAGAGAGGCATACCCCAATTAGACATGTAGTGCAATGTTTTGTTTTGTTTTAATTGAGCTAGGCTCTGTGGTGCAGGCATTTTATTTTCTACTTATTTTCTCCAAGAATGTCCTGCGCTATCACGCCCAGTCTGTGTGGTGCTAGGGAATTGAACCCAAAGCCTCATGCTTGCCAGGCAAGCGCTCTTAACTGCAGAGCTACGCCTCCGGCTCCTGTGGTTTTCTTTTCACTCTGAAAGCTGTCACGATGCCTCTTAAGAGTTAGGGAAGTGCTGTGGAATCCATCTTTGGAATATGAGAGGGAAGATTAAGTAGTGCAAACATAAACTGCCTAGCACAGTGCCTGGCAGACAGCAGGAACTCCTGGCAGTTCTTGCTGCAACTAGCATTGTGTTAAGGAGGAAAGGAAGGAGCCCAGAGCTGCTGTTCAGAATTGACTGAGTTTGAGCTGTGCTGGGTCAGGTGGTGGAGCTGCGAGCATCCCTGCACCTGCCCAGGAATGCCAGGAAGAGCGGAGGCTCTCCTCCCTGTGTCTTCCTGCACTGCCAGCCTTTGCTGCTCACTTTCAGCCTATACCTGCAGGCAGAAAATACAGACTGTAGGGGAAATGGGGACAGCGCTTGGGCTGGCATAGACACTCATAGCCTGTACTGAAGGATGATACAAATTTGTCCCCTCCGCCTTCCTCTCTTCCATCCTTTCTTGCTCTGTGTGTTTATGTGACACCAGAGATTGAACCCAGAGCCTTCATGCTGAGCTACATCCCCAGCCCTTTAGAATTTTTGAGAACAGGGTTAGAGGAATGGCACAGCGGTTAAAGCACTTGCCTTGCAAGTACAAGGCCTTGAGTTCAATTCCCCAGCACCACATAAGCTGGGCATGGTGGCGCATGCCTGTAATCCCAGCACTGAGGAAGGTGAAGCAGCCAGATTGTCCTGAGTCCAAGGCCAGCCTAGACTACAGAGTGAGACCCTCTCTCAAAATAATTTTTTTTAAAGACAATCTCATTGTCTTGGTCACTTTCTAGTGGCAGGGATACAATCCCCAAAACCTACAACTTCAGGGGAGGAAATGTTTGCTTTAGCTCACAGTTTTAGAAGGTTTCAGTCTGTTCGTGGTTGACCAGCAGTGTTGAGGGCCTGGTGGAAGGTCTAGCTGGAGAGAAGCTGTTCCCAGCATGGCAAGTTAGATACCTTGTCTGCTTCCTTTTTTTAGCCGGTGTCCCAAACTCACTGAGGTCCAGACTGGCCTGGAATTGATGGCATTCCCTCTGTCTCAGCCTCCCAGGTGCTGGGTTTGCAGGCATTTGCCTCCATGCCTGGTTTAGATTTCTTTTCTTACACTGCTGGGTGAGAGATTAAAGTTCAAAATTCAAGCAAATACTAGTGTATATGTCTGTAATTTTAGGATGGGAAAGGGTTTTTGAGTATCTTATTCAAAGCAGAAGTGCGGGGGTTCCAAGGATGTGATAGACTGCATGCTGAGTATGTTAATCAGACAGAATATTTGAACATGTGACAAAAGTTAATATTTTTATTTTGTGGGGGGTCGGGTGGCATTTGAAATGGGAGTTTTACTAGGTAGCCCAGGTTGACCTTGAATTCTCTAACCAGGCTGGCCTTGACCTTGCCATTCTCCATGCCTGGCAGCAGCGAACACACTAGCTGTGTACTGGGGACGTTCACACCATGCTGTATCCCTGGCCCGTGTTATTTTTTATTTAGAGACAAAGCCCCACTAGGGTGGCTCAGGCTCATGATCCTCCAGCCTCAGTCTCCCAGAGTACTGATACAAAGAACTTTTTAAAAAATTTATTTAGTTTTTGATATGTGGTCTCTCTGTAGTCCCTGCTGGTCCTGAACTCACTGTGTAGCCCAGGCAGGCCTCTTAACTCAGCAATCCTCCTGTCTCAGCCTCCCGAGTGCTGGGATTACAGCTGTACACGGCCTTCTGCTTGTTAGGCAAGTTCCGTATACCTGCTGACCTACTCTGTGGCTCCTTTTTTTTATTTCCTTAGATAAAATTTCACTCTGTAGTCTGCTGGTCCTAAATTCACTATATAGGCTGGAAAGTTGAGATTCATGGCAATCCTCTGGCCTCAGTTTACCCAGTGCTGGGATTACAGGCATGCACTACCACACCCAGCTTTACAAAGAACTTTTACATCAGTAAGAAAAAAACAAAGAATGTATCTCAGCAAAAATGGTCAAGGAAAGTAACAGGCAGTTCATAAAAATAGAAATAAAATTGTTTATAAACCAAGAAATGTTTTCGGTCACACTGTTAATCAAAGAAATAACGCACATTAAAAGAGCTATGAAAAAAGTAGCCAAGTATGGTGGCACACACCTGTGTAATCCCAGTACTGTGGGAGACTGAGACAGGAGGATTGCAGGCTCAGGCTCAGCATGGGCAACTTAATGACTTAGTGAGACTTTGTGTCAGACTTGGTAAAAAAGAGAAAAGGCTGGGAATGCAGTTCAATCCAAAGCCCTAGGTTTAATCCCCAGTGCTCCCTCTGCCCATAAAAACGCAAACAATTTTTATCCTATCACATTAGCAGAGGTAGAATAATATTTTCTAATAATATTTTAATTCAACTTTGAAAAATTCCAGGAAATAGACCCACCGGTAGTGGGATATAAAGAGAGTTAAGTGTTTGGAAGGGTAGTTTAGCCAATTGTAAATATTGTAGGTTGTTCATCCCTAATTGGAAAAAATCTGAGATTGGAATTGCTGCAGATCGAAAACTTCCAGAGAGACAACATCACACAAATGGACATTTATACATCATGAGACTTTGTTTCACATATGCAAAATAATTAAAATATTATCTAATATTCACTATGACCATGAGGCATATTTTTATTTTTATTATTATTTTTTTGAGTCTTGCTCTGTTGCCTAGGCTATTCCTGAACTCACTGTGTATCCCAGGCTGGCCTTGGCCTCATTGGAATTCTACTCCCTTAGCCTCCCAGTGCTGGGATTACAGGCGTGCACCATCATGCCTGGCTTTATGTGGTGCTGGGGAATCGAAACCAGGGCCTTACACTTGCCAGGCAAGCACTTTAACCACTGTACCATTCTGCCCACCTGCCTAAGGCATATGTGGAACAAATTTTGCAGCTAGGTGTAGTTGGCAGTACTAAAGATTGAACCCAGGACATGCACTGAGCATTATGACCCGAGTCCTTTATTTATTTATTTATTTATTTATTTATTTATTTATATTTATTTTGAGATGAGGTCTTGCTAAGTGGCTAAGTGGCCAAGTGGCCCAGGCTGGGCTGGAACTTATGCTTCTCCAGTGTCAGCGCCCAGAGTGCTGGGATTGCAAATCTGCACCATTACCCTTATTTGTTGTAATTTGTTGAGGGCATCCCTGGCAGATCTCACCATCTTTGCATTTTAGGAGATGCCTCTTCACCCCGCGGGGCTTTTCCTGTAATCTTCCTGGGCGGTGGGAGGCAGCCCTGTCCCCTGAAGTGCCCCGTCTCTCCCAGGGTCCCCTGGGCTGCTTTCCAACAGCACAGAAGGGCCTGCCAGGAAAGGTAGCAGAGACCTGACCCCCTGTGGTTCTTTCCCTTCTTTTTACTGGAAACTGAGAGGTTCAGCCAGTCAAGCACTGTTCTGTCGGACACTCTCCTGTTTTTTCCTGGAAACCATGGGGCCCTGCCCCAGGGATCTTGTTTTCCTAGAGCAGAGTCCAGGGCATAGAGCCAGCCTCAGCCACGCTGGCCAGCAAGAAGGCTGGGCCTGTTCTCCCTTGTGGCCCGGGTGGATCCCCATCCCGGGCCCAAGTGGCACCCACTGGCCTGTCTGTCACTGCTGACCCCTCCCCCTAGCTGGGTGCTTTCCATCAGGCTGCCTGAGTTCTCAGGCTGTTAGGGTTCTGGGTGGTTTCCAAGGCAGCCAGCCACAGCTGTTCCCATTCTCTTTCTCAAAAAGGTGCAAAAAGTACAAAACTATCCACTGCCCTCGGGCAGCCAATCAAAATGCCCAGGGGATGGTCCCTATCCTAGTTCCAGAGACTTTGCACCGAGGTCGGTCTCCAACCCTGTTTTTAATTTGGAGACAGGATCTCATGAAGTCACTAAGTTTCCCGGGCTGGGCTTGAACTTGCGGTCTTCCTGCCGTAGCCTCCCACAGTCCTCTACTCTCTGCCCCTGCCCCTTTGAAGTCCTGGCAGTATCTCGTGGCAGGGCCTTCCCCGGAGCCTGGGTTGTGGGGGAACCACAACCGCTTGCACAGGCTGGTGGCTGTGACCTTGGTCCCTGTCACACCAGTTCCTTCTCTTGGCAGCTACTCATGGGACCCCTCCCCCAGCGTTTCTGTGCAGTTAGCACAGGGGGTGTGGTGTTTCTGCATGTAATGGGAGCAAAACTCAGAGTTTCCATGAACAGCCGAGAAACGCCAGAAACAGCCTGTACGTGCAGGCTTCCCGCTTCCTTCCCCTGATGCAAGGCAAAGTGTAAGGGTTATTTTTGGTGGAATCATCACAGGTTGCTGTTCTGGGCACCTTGGTCCTCCCCATCATGGGGAAGGGAGGCTGCCAGCCAGGGCCTGCCTCTCCCCACCTTCTTTTGGATCTCTCTTACCCCACTTTGGGTTCATTTATTTCTTTGCAACCAGAAACCAAAATCAGCAGCTTTATACTAAGCGCATACCCAGCCCTTCTCTCTCTCTCTCTCTCTCTCTCTCTCTCTCTCTCTCTCTCTCTCTCTCTCTTTCTTTCTTTCTTTCTTTCTTTCTTTCTTTCTTTCTTTCGACAAGGTCTTGCTCTGTAGCCCAGGCTGGTCCTGAACACACTATGGAGCCCAGGCTAACCTTGGGCTCTGGCAATCCTCCTGCCTCAACCTCCTGAGTACAAGGATTACAGGAGTGTGCCACCATGCCCAGCTTTTATGTGGTGCTGGGGAATTGAGCCCAGGGCCTTTCACATGATGGGCAAGCACTTTATATGCTGTGCCATCCTTCCAGCCCAGCCCTTTTTATATTTTGAGACAAGATCTCCCTAAGTTGCTCAGGCGAGGCTTGAAATTGAAATCCTCCTGACTCAGCCTTCTAGAGTGGTGAGATTACAGGTGTGCCCCACTGTTCCTGGCTTTACTTTATTTAATAATTTAAAAAAATTTTTCCACTTTCTGTTTTGTGGTCCAACTCCCAGCCAAGTTCTCCGGCCCTCTGGGGTCTCCAGCTATATGCAAGAAGCAGGGATCACCCTGGGCATAGAGTCTGAAGAGCAATAGAACATACATGTGACACCCCCTTAACAGGCAGTGGCTGTTCTTTGAGTACTGGCACCATGCCATGCACTCCTGCCAGGGGCTTGGGCCAAATCTGCTCTGAAGAATTTGCAGTCATCATGATACCAGGAAACAGATAACACGTAAAGCAAAAAGGAATATTTTGGGAAATAATGTTTACGAAGGAGAAATTAAAAAAAATAGGGTGCCAAAATTCTGAATGAGTAGGAAAGGGCTTTTTATTAACGAAGTGGCTGTCCACACTGAAGAGGTGACATTTGAACTGAGGCCTGATGTGAAGATGCGGGACAAGTATTCTAGGCAGAGGCAACAGCGAGCGCAAAGGTTCTAAGGTCAGAACAAGCTCAGAGTATTAAGAGAGGACAGAAAGGACCTGGTGGCTGGAGCCCAGCAGGGAGGCAAGGGCCACATAACATGGTAACTTCTAAAGAAAGTTCAGTTTTTATTCCACTTTTACTAGGAAGCCATTGGGGGGATTGAAGTAATCAGAGGATGACTCTCTTTAAGCTGTAGACTAAGAGTTTTTGTTTTGTCTTGGCATTGGGGGATGTATTAGCTCAGGATCTTCGCACTGGGCTACATTCCCAGGCCTTTTTGTTTATTTTTATTGTTTTAATTTTTGAGATGGGTCTCACTAAGTTGCTGAGCCTGGGCTAGAACTCAGTGAACTCAGTGATCTTCCTGCCTCAGTCCAGGGAACAGCTACAATTACAGATATATACCACCACACCCAATGTAGGTTATGTAGGTTTTAAGATTTGAGTGCTTAATGATTTGAGCACGTGACCTATGCAGTTGTTAAGCTGGTAAACAGAAAAGAGGGAACTGAGAATCTGGGGTTCGTGTAGGGCGGAGAGTAGGCCAGTCGGGGGGGGGGGGGGGTCCGGTTTATTTCTGTTTAAAGTTTCGGCATTTCTTCCACTCGAATTCCAGTCCCTGTAGGCTTTCCCACTCAAATGGGTTCCTGTCCTGAGGGAGTTTACCGTGCATTGTCTCCAGATTCCGTTCTTCCCATCTTCCTGGAGGAAGACTCCAAGAAAAGTGCAGGATTATGTCAGGCTGGTGGCGCACGCCTGTCATTCCAGCCTCCTAGGGAGGCTAAGGCGGGAGGATCACAAGGTTGGGCTCAACTTGGGCAACTTAGCAACCTAGTGAGACCCTTTCTCAAAATCAAAAAAGTTAAAAGTGGGCTGGAGGTATAGTGGAGGGCGAAGGCCCTGGTTTCTTCCCCAGCACAGAAAGAAACAAAGCGAAGATGAAGACAAAAGGGTGGGATTGAAAAGGCATTTGTTGTTCCAATCTTGGAGTGTGCCCTTGGCCACCTGCAGTTCCTTTGGTGACTCTGGGTGACTGCGCCTCCGGTTCCTCCGCTCTCGCCGCCGGGCTTTTGGGTCGTCTCCCAGGTTTTGATGAATAGTCCTGTCATAAGAATTCTATGTCCGTCGTTTCCTTCTTCTCTTGGGGGTTGAAAGTCACCCAAACTGGAGCAAATCTGAGTTGAAGCCAGAATCAGGATCGTCTTCTTTGTGACAATCCTTGGGGTTTGTGCGAGCTGCAGAGGGTAAGCCATTAAGTCTGCTTAGAATGTTGATCCCTTTTTAATGGGCAAGCAGTTTATAGGAGGCTGGGCAGGGAAGGGCACGTGGAAATACGTGAACCAGTAGATAGGTTGTTGAGGAAGTCACTTTTGTACCATATTACCTAGAGATGACCATACCTTGAGGCTTTTCTTTTTTTAACCTGAAAATAGGGAGCTTTCCCGTGTGGTCCTCATCTATGACATGTGACTGTGGTTGACAGCTTAGTGTGATGTGAGCCGGCCGCTCACACAGCCTTTCCTCAGGCATGTGCTTATGTGTTTTGCACAGTGTCTCTGCAGGCAGAGCTGGCCACAGCGACGACGGGAGGACGGGGGCTAGTATGATGAGAGCCCATGGCCAGGGCGCACAGGGCTGCAGCATTTTCTCTTCTGGACTGTAGGAAGCAGATGGTTCTTGGCTGTAAGGAAGTGGAAGATATGGAAGGGCTTTGCCTCTGTAATGGCCTGCGACCTTGGCCCGAGAATGTGCTGCGTGGGACGCTGAGAGGGCAAGGGGAAGCTGACAGGATAATGATTCATGAGAGTGACTACCAAACCTTCCCACCCCATCTTCCTTACTGAATTTGGAAATAGGGGGTTTTCTCGTCTCTTTTTTTCAGTAACCTGCTTTTTTGCTGAATGGTGTTCGTTTATCAGTGAACCCAGTGATGAATACTGTGGTCACGGAAACCAGAAGTCCAGGCCCAGCTCCTGCCATTCATTCTCTTGGGGCCTGGGTCATGTGCTGCAGCATAGAAACTGCTCCAAGGTCAGGCACTGGGCTGGAAGGGCTGGACCCGATGACAGCACCTCTTTCCCGTTTGGCCCTTGGGTCTAAAACAGCCGGCTTTTTTCGCCACCAGGAGTAGCAGACCTCGGGCTGCGTTGTGCACCACCATCACCCGACCCCTGGTGAAAATCCATGTCCCCGGATCCCACCCCTCAGTTTCTGATTTAGTCTGCGTGGAGGAGGGTGCGAATGTCCCCTGGGGGTCAGTGTCCGGTGGTTTACTCCTGGTCTCCTAGCCTGTTCTTTCATGGCACCTCTTGTTCAATGGATTATGGTCTAGGGCAGGAGAAGTAGCACAGCAGGTGGAGAACTTGCCTACCTAAGTTTGATCCCCAGCACAACATAAGCTGGGTGTGGTGGCGCATGTCTGTGATCCCAGCTCTTAGTAAGTACAGGACCAGTCTGGATTATAGAGCAAGACCCGATCTCAAAAAATAAATAGGGCTGGAGGAATAACACAACAGTTAGAGCACTTGCTTAGCAAACACAAGGCCCTCAGTTCCATTCGAAGTGGCGTGGTACATGGCTGCAGTCACAGGATTGTCATGAGTTCAAGGCTAGCCTGTGCTACAATAAATGAATGAATGCCCGTCCTACTAAAGGTAAAGGATGAAAAACGACATGACCTAGCACTGAGAGTGTGGCTCAGTGGCCTATCCCCTGCCTGAACATCTGCTAGCTCTGGGTTTAAGTCCTTGGCACCACAGAAAAAGCGAGCCGGGTCAACCCTATGCTTTCCCAATATCCTTGCAGTAAAATTCCCAGCATGACTGAGATTCTCCCTGTTTGTGTGCTCACCCCACTCTTAGGGGTGTAACAGTTTTGTGGGAAGAGGCCGGCCTTTCCCTGGATGGCCAGGGAAAGAAGCCAGTCTTTCCCTGGATGAGTCCTGGGACGTGGCTTTTCTGGCATGAGTCCTGGCAGGGGTGGCATAAATAGGGAGCACACAACTTGCCCCCGCAGCCTCCTACCTGGTGGTGGCCAAGTCAGCAGCTCCTGGTTTGCCAGTCCTGCGACGTGATCTTGAGAGTAGCCCTGTAAGCTCAGGTCAGAGGCTGTTTCTTCACCTCTTCACATGAGCCTCCAGGGCATGTAATATCCTGCACAGAATCCATTTCTGCTTAAATTGCCTAACTGATCCCTTGTCGACATTAGACTGGTAAGTGACTCGTGGAACTGCTTGCTCACTGCGAGAGAGCAGGGACATGATGCGTCTTCCATATCTTTGTACTAGAATAATTCCTTGGGACCAGAAGTGATGAATGTCATTGAATGAGTGAAGGAATTTTTGGATTGAGAGGGATTTATTATTTAATTCTCTCTTCCCCTTCCCTAGTACTGGGGCTTGAACCCAGAGCCTTTGCATCCTTAGCTCTTTTTTTCTTCTCCAGTACTGGGGATTAAGCCCGGGACCTTCACACTCACTGAATGAACTACGTCCCGAGTCCATTTTTGTTTTTGATTTGGAGACAGGATCTCAAAAGTTGCCCTGGATTTGAACTTGTGATCCTTCTGCCTCTGCCTCCCAGAGTGCTGGGATGATAGATGTATACCACCACACCTGGCTTTGATTGAGTTTCACTTAATAGACATGAACTTCAGAGTGAGGGGGTTATTTAGAGAAGATAGTTGGTGGTTGTGACAGCTGACCAGGTGATCAGCTCACCCTTGGCCTTGTGGAATGGGACAAGTCCACGAGGACAGCATGGTTGTGGACAGGGTACCGAGCTGTCTGATGGTCAGCCTGTAACGGCTGCACAGGTGGCAGTTACAAGGGAGGTTACACTTCTCATCTTCTAGCAGAAATTCTCTGCTTTTAGCCCCTGTGTGCCCAGCATTGTGCCAGGCCTCAGTTGTGGGCATGGGAGGGGAGGACTCTATGCCTGGAAGGAACAAAAATCTAATTAGGGAGGTTTCCTGGGAGACAGGTAATTAGGTGTTCAAGATGGGAGAAAAGTGCTTAGAGCAATCCAAGAGAGCTTCCTGGAAGATGACCTTCGAGAAAAAGTGTTCAGGCCTAGATGAGGGTGTTAGAAGCAGATGGGGAAGAACTGACTGACCTAAAGTACTATACTATATGTCCTTGAAGCCTTGATTTTGGTTGGTTTGGGGCAGTTACTTGGGATTTATTATCTTTGATTTTTAAATAGGTTCTCTCTAAATTGTCCAGGCTGGGCTTGACCTTGTTATCCTCCTGCCTCAGCCTCCCAGAGTGCTGGGATGGCAAGCCTATGCCACCACACTCGGCTAAGCCTTGTCTTAGAAGTATGTTAGTGTTGGTATCTAGTCTCACATTTGAATTGAGGGCTGTCTGATTTGTCACACTGACATGTCAAGCCACCAGATCAGACTTCTTATTTGTTTGGCCCTGGATAACAACCCCGGGGAGCTTTGTTCAGGTGGGTGGTGTCAGTGGCAGATTGAGTACTGTGTTTCCTAACATAACGTACCCGGGGTCTGACAAACAGGAGCAAACTGAGAGGGCCAACAGGTCAGACTTTTGCAATCGAGTGTCTGGGAACGGGTGGTGGACAGATGGGATGATGGGAATAGGGTGACTCTTCCCTGAATTTGGGTGGTGTGGCACAGCACTGGTCAGCTCCTGGGGCACCGCCTGCCTGCCTCAGTTGTGTTTGGAAGTCCCCTTTGCTTTGTCAGGCCAGGCTCCAGCCCAGGGGCTGGCCATCATCAAACTCACCCAGGCTCAGCATGGGGCTAAACAAGCCTTCCGAGGCCTGTCTCTGCTAGCTGCCCTGGCCTGGCCTCCCTCTGTGGGCTCCTCACCTCCCTTCACTGCTGACACACACAGGGGCTCAGTAAATACGGTTGCTGGTGCTAATTCTGTACCGCTTCTGGGTCACCATTGGTTTCTTTCAAGTTTTCCTGTTGAACCCTTCCCAGCAATGTGAGGTTTCATGGGGAGGGTGAGCAGGCTGCTGTTCTGTCTGTGGAAATCTCCCACTGTGGGTGGCCGTGGCTGTGCTAGCGCTGGAGGCTCAGGGCCTAGATAGAAGGAGGGAACGTGTCCTTGTAGGGAATGGAGGAGAGCAGTTAGGTGGGAGGGCTGAAGAGGTAGGATGGACCGTGGAATGCCTGCGCCAGTCAGGGTGGGGCTTCCAGTCACGTGGATGGCTTCTTCAGGTGAAAGCTTGTCCGAGGGAACAGTGGCCTCTTGGTCACGTCACTGGGGTGTGGGTGGCAGGGCTGGGTGTTTTTTCTTGAAGGTCTTTGAGCCCTTGAGAAATCTCCAGGGCAGGAGTTACTTACAGAACAAGACTGGTTTCTGTTGTTTGTTACTGCGATGCCGAGGATTGAGCCCAGGGACCTGCTAAATCACCAAGCTGCCCTGGCTGGGCTCAGACTCACCATCTTACCTTCCGTACACACCTGTAGGTTGGAGAAAAGAAAGTGAAATTAGCCGGACCAGGTGCCACCGGCCTGTAATCCCAGTACTTACTGTGGGAAGCTGGAACAGGAAGATGACAAGTTCAAGCCTAGCTTGGGCACCATAGTGACTTAGTGAGTTTCAGTTTTAAAATAAAAATTAAACAGGCTGAGGACATTTCTCAATATGAAAGCCCTGGGTTCAATATCTAGTACCTCCAGTCCCCCCCCCCCCCCCAAAAAAAAAAAAAAAAGAACACAACGACAACAAAAAAAACCTATGGCTGGGGATGTAGCTCAGAGGTGGAACGCTTAGCATGTGCAAGGCCCTGCGGTTGATCCCGAGTAGGGAAGCAAGCAACTCCCGAGGCTCCAGCCCTGCCCCTCAGAGCCACCATTGCCAGCATTAGGGAATGTGACCAAAGACTCTGTGGTGAATGAATGTGGAGAAATAGATGGCCATGCTTCTATGAAGAAGTCTTAGGATTTCTCTGAATACAACAGAAGAAAAAGAAATTGCGATCAGGAATCGTTAAACTTTTTTTTAAAAAGTGTTTTTCACAAGAGGTAGTTTAAGAAAATCCTGTGAGTCACAAGTGTAATTACTTGTTTTTATTTTAGACAGTGTCTGTTGACTTTCTGCTCTGAAAAATGAGGGTGTTAGAATTCTCACATTTTTTTCCCTTCATCTATGTTTTTCCATCTTCTAGTTATGTTAGTTACATTATTAAATTGTCCATTTTAAGCTGGACATGTAACCCCAGCTGAGGCAGGAGGATTGCCATGAGTTCAAGGCCAGACTGGGATACCTAGTGAGCTCTGGACTGGTCTAGACTACATAAGACCCTGCCTCAAAAAAAAAAGTAAATTGTCTGTCTTATACTTAGATTCTCTCATCTTTGTAATGAGTGTGTGTGTGTGTGTGTGTGTGTGTGTGTGTGTGTGTGTGTGGTGTCTTGGGATCGAGCTCAGGACCTTCACACTGAGCTATATCCACAGCCCATTTTTATTTTTGATTTTGAGACCAATTTTCACTAAGTTGCCCAGTCTGGGCTCAACCTTGGAATCCTTCTGCCTCAGCTTTCCAGAGTGCTGGAATTACAGTCCTGCACTGCTGGGCCTGGCCTGTTATTTCTTGTTTAAAGGGTTCTAGTGCTCATTGTCAGCCCTCTGACTATGGTTTCTGCATTTCTTAGCTTTATTTTTATTTGTGTACTAATTAGCTGTGTTTCCTTGTTGAAACAAGTCACTTTTCTCCCCGGGAAAGGGACTATATTCTCTGGTATCCTAGGAATTTCTTTCTGTGGTCTTCACCAAGTTCAGCAAACTCTTACTAGCTCTTGGCTAAGAGTGATATCCTTGGTCTGTATTTTCTTCCCCTTAGAATTGTGTGCACATTCTTAGATTATCTTATGGCGCTGAACATTGCCATGGGGAAGGTAAGGATATTCTGAATTTAATTCCAATTACAAAACAAATTCTTTGAGGTAGAAATAAAGCATTCTGGTTGGAGGTATAGGTCAGTGGTAGGTATGCCTTTAGGTTTTCACAGACACAGCCTGCCCTGGAGGCCCCTCCCTCCCTGGGTGGCCTGAGGTGTTCCTGCTTGAGATGCATCCTTTTGGCAGGCTCAGGAATGTGCCTGACTTCCAAATACTCTCCCCATATGAATATGTATAAGCCTTGCAAATAAAGAAGCTATTTCCTGTATAGACACTATGAAATCAAGAAAATGACCACCTTACCTGTAGGTAAATTAAATCCTCTTCCACCGCTCTTGGGGTGCTGCCTGTGTCTGGGTTTTGGGGGTTGCATTTACTAGGGAATGATCCCACTGTGTTTGGTTACAGAGGTGCTGGGTCCAATCCCAAGCACCAAAACAAAACTAAATACCCCCCAAAAATCCAAAATAAGTTCTTCTAGGTGCTTGGAAAGTCTTATCTTACCTGAACCTGGTGGCACAGGCCAGTGACCTCAGCAGTCTGGGATGCTAAAGCAGGAAATTTGCATGTTCGAGTCCAGCCTTGGCAACTCAGTAAAAATGGGATGGCGTATAGCTGAGTGTGAAGGCCCTGGGCAGGATTCCCAGGACCACAGAGGGCCGGAGTCTTCACTTCAGTAGCCGAGCTAGGCCAGCTCTCAGGCTCGAACACATTTAGGAAACGGAGTTCATTATTCCCATATTGGTGGTTTTCCTTCTGCTGGTTTAGTGTTTAGTGCGCCTCCTGTCCCTCGCTGGGTCTGTTCTGCTCGCCCTTTCCCGTCCTTCCCAGCCAAGCTTACTCCGCTTGTCTCTGTTGCCTTCTCTTCCTTCTGTTCCGAATTACTGGCAGAACTTGGTTCTTTATCCATTGTAGTTTATAGTTCCTAAGTCGTGTTATTCTTCTTTTCTTAGTAATTCCGGGTCACCTTTTTTATTTTTTTGAGATAAGGTCTCACTCAACAGTCCAGGCTAGGCCAGGATGCTTTGTGTAGCCCAGGCTGGCCTTGACCCTTAGCCTCTCAAATGCTGAGATGTGTGAATGCCACCAAACCCGACCTCACTTCCCTTTTGTCCCTCTTGTATGTCATCAGCATCTTTACGGGATTGTTTGGTCAGATCGCAGTTCCATCGAGATTGTGGGCTGTGAAGCCGTTGGTGGGCCTGCTTTCTCTGGAATCCTGTGTCACTGTGGGGCCACATGTCAGCTGTCTGCCCGCTGCTTGTGGCCACTGCTTTTCATCCTGTTCACACTGGTGCCAGTTTGCATGTTCTCTCGCCTAAAATAAGCAACTCTCCTCCCACAGGATTGCCACTGACAACCTCTGCCATGATCAGGCCCCAGGCTGGGCAGGAGAGATCTGCGTAGCATGGCGTGGTGGGGTGGGGGGTGGATCCATCCTCAGGCTGGGACCTGGGGAGTAGTCCCTGTAGAGGGGCTTGTGGGGGTTGGGGGATTGTTCTTTACTGTTGTTGGAAGAGAAGGAAGGAATTCTCTGGGAAGTTGGTCAGTTTACCAGTTATGTGTGTGGCCCTGGAGCCCCGGTTTCCCTTGGGGTTGTAGCCCACACCTCTTGGTACACTTTCAGCCACCCCTGCCCAGGTATCTGGATTTGGGATCTTTGGTGAGAAATCTCTTAGTTCTCTTGTCTTAGGGCTTTCAGGGTTAGGCCGGGAGTTGATGAATATCATGCATACTGCCTTCCTTTCTTTCCCGCTGGTCTTTAAGTTTATATAAAATCTGATTGTGTTGGTTTCTTCTCCATTGGAAGCTGTTGGTGAATTTGTTTATTTTACCTGCTTTTTACTTTTTCTTTCTCTCTTTCTTTGTTTCAATATTGGGGATTGTACCTAGATCCTTTCCCTAGTCCTTTATTCTTTATTTTGAGATAGTATTTTACCAAGTTGTTAAATTACCCAGGCTCAGCTTGAATTTGGATGTTTCTTATTGCTTTCATGTCTCAGTGCTTGGATTATAGGCCTGCACCACCACACCTGGCTAGTTCTTTTTTGTTATCAGAGGACGGATAATTGTGCTGCCACTTTGATTCTCGATCTTAAATCGATACCGTGTTTCAACTTACTTTATCTTTTAATATTCATAAAACCCTATGGGTATATTTCAGTGTTGGTCCATTTTATGTTATTATGATGAAATGCCTGAGGCTGGGTATTTCATTAAAAGGGGACAGTTAGCTTGCAGTTCTGAAGGTTTAAGCCATGTTACCAGCATCTCGTGGGGTCTGTTGAGGACCAGAGGGGCATCATGGCAGTAGCTTGTGTTTATAAGAGGGAGAGATCACAGGCCAGAAGACAGGGAAGCCAGAATGTGGTGAGGTAAGGACCTCCCACTAGGTCCCAGCTCTTAAAAGGTTTTTTTGTTGGTTTGTTTGGTTTTGGTTTTTTGAGACAAGGTCTTACTGTATATAGTCCAAGCTGGTCCTGAACTCACTTTGTAGTGAGAACCAGGCTGGCTGTCTTAGTTACTTTTTTTGCTGCTGGGACAGAATACCTGACATCTACAACTTTAAGGAGGGAAAATTTATTTTAGCTCACAGTTTGAGAAAGTCACAGGTGGCTGGAAAATGGTGGAATCACATGGTGGGTCCCCAGGTAGAGCTCGGAGACAGAGATCCTCACAGCATGGTGGAACCAGCACACCCGCCTCCAGGTCAAGCGCCGAGCATCTGACCCTTCCAGCCACGTTCCACCTCCCAACATATCCATAGGTACCTGAGGCATTTGGGGGACACTTCCCATCTAAACCATGGTAATGGCCTTAAACCCATGGTAATCCTCCTGTCTTGGCCTCTGAAGTTCTGGGATTGCAGGTGTCCGGGTATTTAACTGGGCAAGAACCCTGAGACGGTGAGAGCTGTTGTGTCATAGCTGGATGGGTCCTTGGCACGCCCGCCCCAGGCACCGTGGAAGCGCCCTGCCTCTCTGTGAGAACTAGAGAGTATGTTTTACATCCTCTGGGTTTCAGGGGACAAGAAGAAAGCTTTATAGGTAGGTAACTGACCACAAGTACTGTAGCCAGGAACTCTGGGGAACACAGTTTTTATCAAAATGGCCTGCCCTTCTCATGCCCCTGTCGCCTCCTGCACTCTGCCTCCACCTTCCACCCCACGATCTGTTTCCTCGGTGTATGTGATTAACTTCTCAATTGGAAGGAAAGTGCCTTATTAAAAAAAAAAAAAAAAAAAAAGTTCACAACACTGGCCTCAAACTGACCTGGTCCCGCAGCTGGCTGAGACCCTGGTTTTGGGCTCCTGCCTTGTGATGTGCCACATGGTTGAGGGGAACAGAGAGAGTGTAAGGATGAGAGCTACAAATTCACATCTCACTGGCCTCAGGAACGGTCTCATGCCAGGCCCAGGGGTGTAGGCCTGTAATCAGGGGCTGAGGCAGGAGGATTGTAGGTTATAGCCCAGCCTTAGGGAGACCATGTCTCAAATAAAGGTCTGGGGACATAGCTGGGTTCAGTCTGTAATACTGTGAGGAAGGGGAGGAAAGAAAGGAAATAAACAATCTTGCTTCATAGCAGTTTGTGCCTGGGACATTTGGTTTTCTGCTGTGTCTTGGGCCTGCACTAGAGGAATCTGTCTCAGGGTGGGATGCGGGCTTGCTGGCCCCTTGGGCTCTTTGGGTGCTGCGAGTGTGTTCAGCTTTTCAACCAAGCAGTGGAGAGACTCACTACCTAATCACCCGGGAGAGAAGTAGACGTTGGTCCCCTCCTGGGAGGGGAGGTGGGCCTCCAAATGGAGTGTGAAAAACATGACAGTAAAGTGTATCGACAGAACAGAACTGTTGCCTGTCTGGGTTCAGGAAAGGAGTGAAAGATGGCAGGGCTCCAGTTTAGGAGGGAAGGCAGGGAGGTTTGCAGAAAGTTCCAGAACAAGCGCCATGACTCCCCGGCTTCCTTCAGTCTCACCTTCTCCCCTGGGGATAGGCCCTAGGCCCGGGAATCTTTTCCTTCTCTGGCCCCAGCCCTGTGAGTGCAGGACAGAGAGGCCTTCCTTGGCTTCTCCGTGCCCAGAGGCATTTGTCTTTTTCCACAGCTCTTTGGCCCTGTCTCTCTGCCCTTCTCAGCACCCTCCCTGCCCGGTGTCCCTTCTGGGCTTGAAGGTAGCTGGCTCAGCTCCCTGGGGGACCAGAGTGGCTAAGCCCTGGCTACCCTTGGAGCTGCCTTCCTCCTGCAGCTGGGGCTACTGAGCCAAGGACTCCTGCCTGGCCTCAGGGTCCTGACTGCTACAAGACTGTGTCTGGATTTTCTTCCTCTTTTCTGTTTCTCTCTTGAGACAGGGTCTTGCTCTATAGCCTAGGCTAGCCTTGAACTCACAGGAGACCTGCTGCCTCAGCCTCCTGCTGGGACTATAGGCAGCACGTGCCCAGTGTATATGGTGCTGGGGAGTTGAACTTTCGGTCTTATGCAAGCGTTCTAACTGCTGTGCTATTCTTCCAGCCCTTCTTCCTTTTTTTTTCCCCTCTCTGAAGAATTTGGGCTGGGGATGAGCCTTCCCACAGAGCTACATCCAAGTCCATTTTGATTTTTGATTTTTTTTTTTTTTTGAGGCAGGGTCCAGGCCAGTCCTCAGCTGACTGTGTAGCCCAGGCTGGCCTAAAAACTCATGGCAATCCTCATGCCTCAGTCTCCTGAGCGCTATGTGATGCTGGGGAATTGAACCCAGGGCCTTGAAGTTGCTAGGCAAGTGTTGTAGCTGCTAAACTATTCCTCCAGCCCTTAGTTTTGATTTTGTGTCAGGTTCTTGCTAAGTAGCTAAGTTACGCAGGCTGAGCTCAGCCCTGCAGTCCTGCCTCAGCGCTCCCAGAGCGCCGGAGTTAGAAACCTGAACCACCAGGGCTGGCTCAAAGAATCTTTTATAAACTTTTTTTTTTTTTTGGCTAAGAATAACTTTTAGTGAAGAAGAAGGAAAAAATTCCCCTTTGGAGTAGAAAAATCCCCTTTCATGTCTGCCAGAATGCCTGGGTCACCTGGGTTTGAAGTGTCCTCAGAGGCTCCTGGAGCACTGGCCAGGACTCCTTGCGCCTCCTGGTGTGTTTCGACTCCCCTGAGGGGTCGCCTACGTTTGGCTCACGGTGCTCAGCTGTGCTGCTGGGCTTGGCGTGGCTTTCTGAGGCTGCGTGGGCCGGCCTGCATCCTGGAGCCTGACTGTTTTAGTATGGGTGTCACCACCGCCCAGAGCAACGGATTTCATCCGAGACTGGAGCCGCCACGCTGGCAAGGAGAGTCCAGCTCACCAGGAGACCCTGTAGCTTACTTGTCTTGGGTTGCACAGCTAGGGTGCCTCTTCCTGTGAGGGGCTCCAAGGCCAGTGGGCCAGCGGACAGCAGCTACCGCACGGATGCTTCCATCTGCATGAGCGGCTCATCGATGTCGCCCACACTCGGTGGGTTTGTCTTTTTGTTTGCTACAGAGTCCAGGACCTTCATACTGAGCTGTATCCCCAGCTCCCCCCTTTTTCTTTGTGTTTTATTGACTTGTTTTTTTTTTTTTTCAGAGTGTTTTAAAGTTGCTGTAGATAAACTGGAGGAGGGCACCATCCTCATCTCTGTCCTGTGTTCCGATAGCAGGGGCCTGTGTATCTATGGTTCCCTCTCAGCTCTACAGGCTCCGTCAGACCTGAGTCTAGGGCACAGGTGTATTTTACTTTTTTTGTGTGTATGTGATACTGGAAATCAAGCCCAGAGTCTTCATGCTGAGCTACATTTCTGGCACATTTTTTATTTTTCTGATTTTGAGACAGGGTCTCACTAAGTCTTTAAGTTACTCAGAAGCCTCAATGTCCCCAGTTATATTGTGATAGGGGGTTTAGGTTACATGTGTGTAATAGGCCTGGACTTAACGATCATTTCATTTGAAAGTAAAGTCAGGCTGGGGACATAGCATCGCAGTTAGAGTGCTTGCCTGGCAAGTGCAAGTTCCTAGGTTCAATTCCCCAGCACCACAGAAACTGAACATGGTGGTACATGCCTGTAACCCCAGCACTTGGGGGGCTGAGTCAGGAAGATTACCATGAGTTAAAGGCCAGGAAAATAGAGGAAAGTTTGGGAAATTGAAGTTGGAGAAATGTTGCTAGTTATGTCTTGGAATAATTAGAGCCAGACTTTGCGCCCTGTAGTTTGGACCCCTGGCAGGGAGCTTTGCCATAGATGGCCACGAAGTCCTCAGGGTAGTCTCCTAAGCGGGTACCCATTTAACAGACCAGGAAACTGAAGTAGCGGGTGGCTGAGTAAGAAGTTGCCTGATGCCATCTGTCATAAGCAGCGATGTCTGCCTGACCCTAGTGATCCCAGTAAGCTGTGTGACTGTCCCTGGGTCATTCTGTGCTGTCCCTGGTTAAATAACTAACGTACCCAGGATGACACTGCTGAGAAGTGGCGAGGCCAGGATTTGTACAAGTCTGTGTTTTTGTTTTTGTTAGTTTTGGTATAGGGATAAATAAGGCCTAGGGCTTCCATCTTAAGTGACATTCCCAGCCCTTTTTAAATGTTTGAGCCACAGTCTCTCTTACTTGTCCAGGTTGGGCTCTGACATGTGATCTTCCTGCCTCAGCTTCCCAGAGTGCTGGGATTACAGCCTGTGCTATTGAGCCTGGCTGGTAAGCCTGCTTCTTAGCCTGTCCAGTCTTTTTCCTCAGTTACAATCAAAGAACCAGAGGCAGAGCAACACTCGGAGGCACCCGGGGCTGGAGCTTGGGCAGGACTGACTTGTCCGTGTGGGGCAAGGAAGGTCATTTTCCTCCCAGATTCTTGCTTATGTCACAAATTAAATTACAACCTCACTGAAGGGAATGATTAACTAAAGGAAAGCCACCGGCTCTCTGACTGTAGGCTCTGGTGTTCTGTGTTCCTTCCCGGTTTTTGCCTCTACATAATTCTGCTTCTTCCTTAGTGTTGTATCCCTGGCTCTGCTTTTATATGTGTGCATAACATTGCACGAAGTTGATGTGATCGACTTAATGGCAGCACGTTTTCCTGTTTGTCTTTTTTTGAATTTTTCCCATTAGGTCAAATTCTAGAAGTAGTGAAATTCAGTTAGAAGGTTTAAATACTTTTATTCATTATCCTGTAACTTTTCAGAAGAATCTCATGATTTTACAGTCCTGAACACTGTCTTCTGTTTAACCTGAACATGAAATGTTGCTCTTTAAACTTTATGTATTTACTTATTTGCAGTGCTGGAGATTAAATTCAGGGGCACTCTGCCACTGTCAGCCAGATTTTTTTTTTTAAATTTAGTACTAAGAATTGAACCCAAAGCCTTCACACTGAGCTATGGCTCTCTTAGCCCATTTTGTTTTTACTTTATTATTTTTACTTAATTTTTAAGTTTGAGGCAGTGTCTCGCAAAGTTACTTTGTTGCCCAACCCTGTCTCTACCTTGCAGTCCTTCTGCCTCAGCCTTCCGGGGTGCTAGGATCACAGGCTGGTGTCCCCAAGCCAGGCTCTTTCAGCCCTTTTTTGTTTTTTATTTTGAGACAGGGTCTTACTGAGTTTCCCAAGCTAGCCTCAAACTTATCTCCCTTGTCTCACTCCAGATAGCTAGGATCACAGGCATGTGCCACTGCCTTTTAAATGTCTGCCCCTTATGTGTGTATTCTCAGAAGTTGGGCATGGTGGCGCTTCCCTGTGAATTTTGTTTAGTTTAGTTTTGTTTTGAAACAGGGTCTTGCTTTGTAGCTCCGGCTGCTCCTGAACTCAGTTATGGAGCCCAGGCTGGCCTTGGACTCAAGGTAATCTTCTTGCCTCAGCCTCCCAAGTGCTGGGATTACCACCATGCCCAGCTTATGTGGTGCTGGGGAACGTAGCACTTGACTTGGTGCTTGCTAGTCAAGCAAGCTCTGTAACACTGCCCAGTTTTATATGGTGCTGGGGAAATGAACTAACTCAGGGCCTTGTGCTTACAAGGCAAGTGCTTTAACCACTGTGCCATTCCTCCAGCCCTAATTTTTCTTTTAATTGTACTATTTGTTTATAGAGCATAGTTAGACGGTGCTGGAAGAATAGGACAGTGGTTAGAGCACCAAGGCCCTAGGTTTGACTCTCCAGCACTGTATGAGCTTGGTGTAGTGGCACATGCCTATAATCCCAGTACTCAAGCGGCTGAAGCAGGAGGATTATTGTGTTTGTGGCCAGTCAGAGCTACCAAGCAAGACCCTGTTAAATGAATGAATGAATGAATGAATGAATGAATGAATGAAAGTGTAGTTTGAGGAATTTCACACACACACAAAAGCAGAAGAGTCTTGATCAGCTCCCGTCTTCTGTCACTTTGTCTCAGCAACGGTCTGCTTGTGTCCAGTCTTGTCCCTTGCATTCTACCCTCATTTATTATCTTAAAGCAAATCCCAGGTGAGGTATCATTTAATCTGTGGTTATTTCAGTATATAAAAGGTAGGACCTTTTAAAACTATATAGGAGGCTGGAGGAATGACTCAATGGTTAAAGCACTTGTTTAGCAAGTGCTAAGGACCTAAGTTCAATTTCCCCAGTACCACATAAGGCAGGCGTGGTGGCACAGGCCTGTAATCCAGCACTCGGGAGTCTGAGTCAGGAGGATTGCCATGAGTCCAAGGTCAGCCTGGACTCCATAGGGAGTTCAGGACCCGCCTGGACTACAGAGTGAGATCCTGTCTCAAAAAAACAAAAACAAAACAACTATGTAGAACACTTGCGTAGCACACACGAGGCGTTCGTTGAGTTCCATTCCCCAGCACCACATAAAGATTAGCTGTATAGTGTGGCACGCGCCTGAAATCCCAGCACTTGGGAGGCTGAGACAGGAGAATTGCCATGTGTTTGAAGCCAACCTGGGCTCCATAGTGAGTCCAGGACCAGCCTGAAATACAGATCAAGACCCTGTCTCCAAAAAAATAAAAAGGAAAAATTATAATGACAATATGCACGCATGTACCTGGGGCTGGGATGGAGCCTGGATCCTGCTGCGTGTCAGCTGCTTTTACTCTTTAGCTGTATCTCTAACCCCTATTTTACTTCTTTACCTTTTAAACTTAGTTCAGAAACCTATTGATGGTTATCCAGCCCCCTCCAAGAAAAGGGCTCCTCAAAGTTGAGCAGAGGGAGAGAAGGGCCCGGATCCAGCCTCACTGCTGGCCAGATCCAGGGTTTCAAGGGAAGAGTACTCAGGCTGATCCTGGCGCTGGTGGCTCTTTGGATGTGGGCAGGGAGATAGACATCATCCCCTTCACCTGGCTTTGTGCTCCTGTAGGTGAACCTGGTCACCATGACACTGCTGCGGCCAGCTCTTCGCAGCTGCTTCCTGCTGGCCCTGCTCACATGGAGAGCCCCTCTCACATTGGCTGCTGGCAGGCCGGTGGTTAGCGCCGCCTTTTTCCTGGAAGACCTCATGCAGCGCCATGGCAACGGTGACAGCCTCACCCTGCAGCAGCTGAAGGCCTTGCTCAACCACTTGCATGTGGGAGTGGGCCTGGAGAACAGCACCCGGCCAGGGCAGGCACCCAGGAACCTCTCCACGGTAAGGCTTGCTCAGGCCAGTACCACCTCTAGCCTCTCCGGCCCCTCTGTCTGGTTGCCTAAGAGGCTGAGTGGCTCAGTATGATAGGGCAGGCAGGCCTTGGGGCCAGGAATCAGCACAGCCTGCATCTGCAGCGGTGCGTCCTGGCCCCTGGTATGGTCCCAGGAAGGGGCTCCCTGGACCCCCCACTGTCCCGAAGCTAGAACTGCCAGAAACCTGTGACGTCCAGAACAGCAGTTACAGGAGAGGTGATAATTTTCAAAAACCCTTTGCATACTGTGTCAGGTGATTCTTATAGCCCTTCACTGCAAAGGAGATATCTGTATTTTATTCTAGGAATCAAACCTAGGGCCTTCGCTCTGAACTACATTCCAAGCTCAAGTTTCTCAGTTTCCCAAGCTGGGCTTGAAGTTCTGATCTTCCTGCCTCGGCCTCACAGTGCCAAGATGACTTGTGTGTGCCACCAGGCCCAAGCTTATCGTTATTTTATAGGAGAGAATACACAGGGTCCACATGAGTCCTTGGAGGACCAGGATCTGTGCATAGAGAAGCCAGGTCTTCTGGCCCTCTGTTCTGTGTCTTTGATATTATTGTGAGGATCAGAGTCTGGTGCTATTTGTGGGTACCACATACACGGCAGCCAGCACGGTATTTATATATCTGCTTTGTTCCCTGTGCTGAGAGTGTGAGAAACAGAAATCATGTTTAAGGAGGTGACTGTCAGGATGGGGAGTACTGTTGTAGCACGGATTAACACACGGGACTCACAGGCAGGGTGATCAAGAGTTTATTGTCCAGACAGACCAGCATGCTGGGACCCGACCACCAAAGGAGCCAGGCCCCGAACAACTTGGGTAAGGGGTTTTTAGTCACAGTGTAGGGAAGCAAGAAGGGGGATTTTTCAAAGAACAGAAGGTGGGTTTGACAGAGCAAAAGAGAAATGGGGCATACATTGTTTCTACGTCAGGAAGTTTGTACATCTATCTAACATCAATCTACCGACCATGGAGACTTCTGGATACACAGAAACTTGCAATCTCTCAGCCATGGTGGCCTCTGGATGCACAGAAACATATTGTGGTTGTTCCTGGCACAGGTGCAGGGTTAGGGCCAAAAGTTGATCTCTCATGAGCTCAGGGAGAGGGGAAGGGTAAGCGGAAGGAGGTGGTAAGCAGAACTCTCTCCATTTTGATTATGTCTCAGTACAAATCTAGTGACATGAACAGCGTGTCATCTTGTGGGTCGTTCAGGAGCTGTAGGATTTAGAAATAGGGGAGTGAGCATGCACTGGGTTGGTTAGAAGGGTGCATACGGGAGGTCGCCTGAGGCCACATTTCTTTATATATAATTTTTTTTTGAGACAGAGTCTCTCTCTGTAGCCTACGCTGGTCCTGAACTCACTATGGACCCCTGGCTAGCCTTGGACTCATGGCAATTCTCCTGTCTCAGCTTCCCAAGTGCTGGGATTACAGGCATGCACTACCATGCCTAGCTTATGTGGGCCTGGGGAATTGAACTTGGGTACTTAGCACTTAACTGCTGAGCCATTCCTCCATCCCGAGGCCACATTTCTTAAAGGATAAGTAGGGTTTGGGGCAAAGAAGTGAACAAGGTGCCCCATGTGGCAAGGATGGAGAACCACGTGACCCTAGATGTATGAGCCCGTTGTTACTGAGGAGAGAGACTGTAAGGTAGACCCAGGTACAGTCAAACCAGTAAGAACTGATAGCTATGAATATGAAGTAGAATTGAAGTAAAACTGTAGCTTTGCTCAGGAACAGTATGTGAAAACTACGTGTTAATGAAACACCTCCCCCGGGCACTGTGAGAGCTCGTGTCTGTTTGCTAACCAGCTAGTGCTTGCCCTGTGGCTGAGTCTGGATGGTTAAATTTTTCCTTCCCTAACCTCTATCCACATATCCTTCAGGCGGAAGATAGTCCTAAGTACAGGGAGACCAATAATCCCTTAGGCAGTAGCTCCACAATTTCTGAGGAGCCGTGCTGCTTCACACAGAGAGAAACTGTCTGGAATCTGCATAATTTGTGAACCCCTAAGAGCTTCCTGGGAGGTTTTGACTGGCCCCCAGCTCTGTGTAGGCAGCTCTTCTCAGTTGCACAGTTAGAGGCAGGCTTTTCTGGAGCCACATCCTGGGCACAGCCATTGAAATCTCATTCCCAAAATTCCTCCTCCCAGTAACCACTTACAGGTGTGACTTCTCCCAGGTGGCAGAGCTCTAAGATTTCTGACCAGGTGCTCAAGTACCAGTGCTTCCTTGGAGATGAATGTAGATCTCATGCAGTTTGGCCATTTTTGGCATCTCTGGAGGAAGCCGTGGCCTTGATGGCTTTCTGCACCCCGTGTCCTTCCAGTGCTTCAGTTCTGCAGAACTCTTTGCTGCACACAATTTCAGCAACCAGTCGCAAATCGGGAGGACTGAGTTCCAGGAGTTCTGCCCCACCGTCCTGCAGCAGCTGGATTCCCAGGCCTGCACATCAGGCAACTGGGAGAGCCACGAAAAGGAGCTCTCTGAGGAGGGGAAGCCAAGTGCCATCGAAGGTGAGCCAGCTGGCGGGAGCACGCGCTCATGGGGGCTGCTGGTTCTCAGACAGTGAACAGCACTGCTCCTTGATAGAAGGGTGGAGGAAAGCAACAGTGTGTTCACAGTCAGTCTGTTCCCACAGCTGATCAGCCACAGTGCCAGCCCTCCCTGGCCAGGGCAGCTGACGAGCGTTTCCTGTTGGACTTTTTGGCCAGCTTCTGGATGCCTTTTCTGCCTTCTTTTTTTCCCCCTCTTTTTGCGGTACTAGGGATTGAACCTACAACTTTTACACTGAATTACATCCCCAGTCCCTTTCTTTTCAGTTTTTAATTTTGCGACATAGAGTCTCACTAAGCTGACTAGGCTGGGCTCAAAGATGGAATTCTCCTGCCTCAGCCTCCCAGAATGCTGGGATTACAGGCATTGCACTAGCACCCTCGTTGCCCACTTTTCATTTTGGTTTAGTGAAACCAGGAAGGGCCAAACCTTTAAGACCTCTCTTGGCTGCTGCCCCTCTAAAGTCCTGCAGCATCACTGTGGTACCTTGCATCCTGACTTTTCCTGATGGGCCTCAGTTCCTGGGCTCCTTACTTGACTGTTCCTAGACAGGCCATGTGTGTTTCCTATCTCGTTGGCATGCTGGAAACCCACAATATTTAATCTTCCATGCGGTCCCATTAGTCTCTTCATCTGAAACGTAAGCTTCTTCCAGCTAGCAACCGGGACAGCTTTTGCTGAGGCTTCTCCATGGCGCCCATGGCGTAAGCTCGGTGGTTTGAACACTTGCCTAGCATGTACAAGGCCCTGGTTCCATCCCCCATGGCACATGCCTGTAATCTCAGTACTCAGGAGGCCAAGGCCATGAGTTCAAGACCAGCCTTTGTGAGCTCAGGACCAGCCTGGAGTACAGAGTGAGACCCTGTCTCAAAAAGAAGGAGGCCGACTCCGCCAGCTTACTTACCCAGATGCCCAGGCCCGTCCCTGCCCCCTCCACCCCTGAGTTCACAGAGGTGTGCCAGGGCAGCAGGTGTTCCGCGCCCTCAGTAACAGCGGCCCTCGTGTGTTCTTGTTCCTCCACAGTGTGGGGCTTTGGTTTCCTCAGTGTGTCACTGATTAACCTGGCCTCTCTCCTGGGAGCCCTCGTCCTGCCGTGCACAGAGAAAGCCTTTTTCAGCCGCGTGCTCACGTACTTCATCGCCCTGTCCATTGGAACGCTGTTCTCTAACGCGCTCTTCCAGCTCATCCCAGAGGTGCGGTAGACAGGCGCGCGCCTCCTCTTCCCGGGCTGCCCGCTGGGCCCGCCTCTGGCCGAGTCCCCTGTCCTGTGCTCCAAGGCACCTGACCCCTGCCTCCTAAAAAAACAAACTGATCCCTTGTATCAAGGGCCACCAGTGACTTCTTCCTGTGGATCTCAGGGGCTTTCTGTCACTCTCTGGGCCTCAGGATTGTCTCTGGTCTCTTCAGGTGTTGGTGGATGCAAGGCTCTTAATCAGCATTTGACCCCCGGCTGGGGGTCTCTTGAGTCATTTCAGGGCTCCAAAGGGAAGGGGCAGCTGAATGGGACTGCCTGCACGTATGATCTTACTGCTGTGTGACACGCCCTCTGTTCTGAGGAAAGGCCCGGGGTCCTCGCATGCGGGCACCGATTAACTGTCCATCTTGAAAGACTTGGAAGGAAAAGGGGTTGTCAGCTGATACACAGAGCAGCCTAAGCTCCTGGGCCCAGAGATACAGGCCTGTAATCAGCACCCTGGGAGCTAGATGTAGGCGGGTTGCAAGTTCAAGCCCAGCCTGGGCTGCTTAGTGTGACCCATGCAAGACCAGAACTCCAAAAAATGAAAGGAAGAGCGAAGAATCTAAGTCAGTGTGGAGGCCCTGGGTTCTGTCCCAGGGAGCACAAAAATAAGCAAACAATTTTTATTGTTTGAAGACCCTGAGACCCCCGTCCCTGTACCTTCCTTGTATATGGAGAGGCCCCCCATCCTTGGTACCTTGCATCCTGACTTTTCCTGATGGGCCTCAGTTCCTGGGCTCCTAACTTGACTGTTTTTAAAATGTTTGATTTTCTTTCTTAATTGTTCTCACTGAGGAGCTACAAAAGTAAGACCCAAGTTGACAGTCTGCCCACACTTCCCACTCAGGCAGGGCCGCTGTTGGGGAGGATGTGTGATCTGCACAGTTGACTCCTTTTGGTGTTGGGAAGCCGCCTTACATAAGATAAGAGACCATGGCAGCCGCTCTGCAGCCTTCCTTGCCAGAAAACTGACAGAAAAGGTGCCAAATGGGACACAGTACCTCACCTGGTCCTCCTTCATAACAAGGGAAGAAGTGATTTATGGTTAACCACTCTGATGTTGTCTCAAATGGATTGCTGAGCCCAGTGACACTGCCTGTAACCCCAGCACTTTGGGAGGCTGAGGCAGGGGGATCACAAATTTAAGTTGCACTTGTGCAGCTTAATAAGACCTTGTCCCAAATAAACAATAAAATTGGGGAAGGTCCCAGTACCACGTTAAAGAAAAGAAAGAAAATTCCACATGGATCTGGGAAACACTTCTTCAGGGAGGCCTCAACTTGGGCTATTATTTTTAGCTCCTGAAGTTGAATTAGTAGTTTTTGTAAAGATTTAAAATGAAATGTCTCATTTCCTGTGTGACAGGAAGCACCATCATGGAACATGCTCTGCCCTGTGGCTCTCAGGGAAGTGTCTTTCTGGGCCCAGAGAGTGGCACCTTGGGAGATGGTAGAGGAAAGATTGGTGAGGGGGTGATCTTGGAACTCTGCTCTACGCTTGAGCCCCTTTTAAGGCAACAGAATCAAAGACACCTTGAGTTAGAAATGACTTTGTGGGTGTGGTCTGACTTGTTCTCCAGCCCTCCCGCCCTTCACAGATGGCTTGTGTCTTGCACAGGCAACACTGCCTACAGGTGGTGTCACTTGTGTCTCCTTGACACTAAGCAGCGCGCAGAACTGGCCCTTTCCATTGACTTTCTGGGTGTGTCCTATTAAAGACAGCCCTCGAAACTGGACACCTGAGGGGCTGAGACAGGAGGATTGCCATGTCTTCTGGGCTGGATTGAGCAAGATGCTATCTCATAAGTAGATAAAGACAAATAAAAGAGGGCTAGTGGGCCCTTGAGTCCTGAGTCTGTGATGGGCCCGAATGCATTTGGGTTGCACTAGCTGGCAGGTACGACTCAAGCCATCAAAGGCAGCCAGAGCCGTAGTTACAGGGTTCCAAGTTCACCTTGAATTCCTCTTCATTTCTCCTCAACTGATTGAAGGAAATTTTATCAGATTTGAATCACTAACAAAATTTCTATGTTCTCTCTCCCTCCCTATTTGTCTCTCTGATTTTTCTTTTTTGTTTCCTCTGTTAATATCCATGACTTTCCGTGCTTCCTCCCTCTACTCTTTACTTCCCCCCCCCCCCAAATGGTGGTTGCTCTAACCCTTGGCCTGGGTGGGCTGGCAGTGTGGGGATACGGTCTCCTGTGCGTCACCGTCATCTCCCTCTGCTCCCTCATGGGGGCCAGCGTGGTGCCCTTCATGAAGAAGACTTTTTACAAGAGGCTGCTGCTCTACTTCATAGCTCTGGCGATTGGCACCCTCTACTCCAACGCCCTCTTCCAGCTCATCCCTGAGGTATGGCCAGCTGATGTGCCCACACTGGAGCAGCCTATCCACTTGGGACAGTGGGCCTGCCCGGTGGGGGAACCCTCACAGGGAAGGGGGCCTCAGGATCTTTCCTTTTGAAAAGTAAACCGGGGCCCAGCATGGCACACACAGCTGTAATCCCTGCACTCTGGTCTGGAAGGCTGAGGCAGGCCCAGCCTGGGCAACTTAGCAAGACCAGTCTCAAAATAAAAAATCCAAAAGGGCTTGGGATGTACACAGTGGCGAGGCCCTGTGTTCATACTCTACTAGCAGAAGGGAGGAAGAAAGGAAAGAAGGAAGGAAGCAGTAAAGGAGTGAAGAGGTTGGGACAGCAGACCTAGGTAAGGGTGCTCGACACTTGAGCCCTCTCAAGGCAACAGAGGCAAAGACAACCAAAGTTAGAAACCCAGCACAAGCTCAGTCCTAGCGATCTCGAGCCCTTGCTTGGCCACGCCCAGCTCTCTGCCCTGGGCAAGCTATGTGCCTTTCTGCAGTTTCCTCACGTGAAACAGAAACCAGTAGGACTGTGTCCAAGGTAGCGTCAGGAGGCTTCAGTGAGCTAACTGTGTACGAAGCCTGATGTGTGGAAGGTGCTCTAGTGGCAGCCAGACCCGGTGGCATGGGCCTGTCCAGCCCCTGGTAGGCCAACGCAGGAAGACCACAGGTTCAAGTCCAACCTTGGCAACTGGGAGAGACCCTGTCTTGAAAACAGAAATAAGAAAATGGGCTGGGGATATACTCCATGCAAAGGCCCTGGGCTTCATCCCCAGTTCTGAAAATAAGAGTAGAGAGCTAGGAGTCTAGCATCTGTGTGGGGCTTTTGAAACAGACAAGTAGAAACACATCAGCAGCGTCCATGGCTCTCACTAAACAGACATGCTGTCCTCAATAGGAGAGTCTGAGGGCAGAGACAGTTCAAACAGAACGCCTTCGCCTTGCCTGAGGTAGTGAGAAGACATACTGTGGAAGCCAAGGGAGCTGAGCATTAGGAGGGCTCGGGAGCAGCGTTGGAGACGTGGTGTCTGGCTGGGTGGAAACCACCCAGGTCCATTAATTGCCGGAAGCAGGAAACATCTCAGCCGTAGGTGGTCCTGCAGGCCTTAACACAGCAATTGATGACTCTGAGATTCTCCAAATGCTGCTTTGTGTTCTTAGTGGATCACCTGATGTCTGCAGAACAAGTAACATTCTGTTCTCAGGAGTCTGACCTGCAGGAGGCCCCTTCTGGGCCTAGGCTTCAAGGCCCATTGTCCCACCCGGAGCCAGGCTGGTGGATGCTAGCTACCAGCCTTCTTGGCTTTGTGCACATTGAGAGAAGTTGCCCCCTGCCCTCCGTTTCTCCTCAGGAAGATTGTACTCTCCTGTCAGGTTGTCCTGACTGTTGCTTCTGTTCTACAAGTTGGCCTGTAGGTCCTAGAAAATGACCTTAGCATAATTTAGGAGGCTGAAGCAGAAGAATTGCAAGTTCTAGCCCCAGCAAGGCAACTTAGCAAGAATCTGTCTCTCGCTTGCCTAGCAAGCACAAAGCCCTGAGTTCAGTTCCCCAGAGCAACATAAAGCTGGGCATGGTGGAGCATGTGTGTAATCCCAGCCCCAGGAGGCTGAGGCAGGAGGATTGCCATGAGTCCAAGACTAGCCTGGGCTACAGAACAAGACCCTGTCTCAAAAGAAAAAAAGAATCTGTCTCAAATAAAGTCTAAAACAGGGCTCATGATGGAGCTTAGAGCAAAACCCTGAGTTCAGTCCCAGGTACTGTGAGAACAAAAACCAAGAAGCCACCCCAGAGGGTCCTGATCAAATTTAGTCCCTGTAAAACCTAAAGAAAAAGCACTGGCCTGTAAGCAGCCTGGGGTTCTCCTTCATTAGGGTTGCCTTGTATCTCAGGCCTGTTCTCGGGCGATCTGGAGTTGATTCAAAGCCTATTTCCATAAATCAGCAGCTGCACTTGGAATAGAACACCTATCCTCTTGCCAGTAGATCTCCCCCCCGCCCCCCCTGCTTAATAAGGGAAGTTTTCAAAATGAGCTCAGAATAACCCCTACCCCACCCCTTAGTGTTTTTAAAAGACAACTATTTATAGAGAAGCAGGGTCCGGCTGTGTTACCTAAGCTTGCCTGAAATGAGCCTCCACCTCAGGCAGTTCTCCTGCCTCAGTCTCCCACATAGTTGTCGTTACAGATGTGCACCCCCGGGCCTGCCTTCCAGGCCAACCAAGGTGAACGCCCACAGGGACTGAGCTTCCTGGCTGTGTGGTCCCTGTGAGGCCTGTGGTCAGGAGGACACTGTGGTTCACACAGCCTCACTGGGGGAAAGGCTTCCCTTTTTAGAAAGCGTGATTCCTCCACTTCCCTTAACTGTGAAATTGGTGGACTGGGTGCTTGTGCAGCTAAATGCTGAGAGAAATGAAGAGCCGGTCCTCCTGCTGCTGTTCATCTGAGTTTGAAGTCCAAAGATAGTCTATCTTTGGCCTCAGAGGAGAGACTGAGAGTTGAACTGTGTCGCCAAGGCAGTGGCAGGCAGCAGCGTTCTCCCAGGGCCTCTCTAGGGTCAGGGAAGCAGAGCAGAGATGAGAGGGAATCCGGCAAAGCGTTTCTTCAGCTCACTTTGGTTTCCTGGTCCACAGGCTTTCGGCTTCAATCCTCTGAAAGATTATTACGTCACCAAATCCGCAGTGGTGTTTGGCGGCTTCTACCTTTTCTTCTTCACAGAGAAGGTCCTGAAGATGCTTCTGAAGCAGAAAAACAAGGTGAGGCGCCTTGTTAGTAAAGGGAATTCTAGGGAAGCACCACCTGGGGGAACGGGGACGGGTGTGGTTTTGGCGTTGCCTCACCGCAGCAAGGAGGGGACGTGGTTTTCTCCGCTGGCGCATATTAGAAACCACAGATGTTGTGAGCACATCCTCCTGTTCCATCTTGAGAGTACGATACCAGCTGGGGCGGAGGCTGGAGTAGAAACTAGGTCTGACCAGAGAGCCCTTGGCCAATAAGGGCAGCTTATTGTTGGTGCCTTTGGAAGGCAGGAGACAGGTACAGCACACAGGAGTGTGTGTCACAGGCATGTCCCACATGCAGCCTGCTGCCTCTGGTGCTGTTGCCCTTGTTCTGTCTGTCTGTTTTTCTCATACAGGGTCTTACCCGGTAGGGAGGCTGGTCCTTAAGCTCACTATATAGCCCAGGCAGGCCTCAAACACAGCAATCTTCCTGCCTCTCAACCCCTTACAGGCCACCGTGCTCAGCTTATGTGGTGCTGGGAAACTGAACCCAGGGCCTTACCCATGCCAGGCAACTGTTCTGACCACTTAGCTGCACCCCTAGCCCTGCCCTTGTTTTCTTGAATGAAGAGAAACTGTCTTGGGTCACATATAATACAGTTAATGTACTATCTATAAGTATTGAAAAGTTTCCATTTGTTTATTTATGGTGATACTGGGGATGGAATGATGGAATCCAGGTCTTTTGCACTGAACTCCATCCTCAGCCCCTTTGAAACAAAGTCTGGCTGCTTCACAGTCTACACGGGTCCTCAACTTGCTATGTAACCCAGGCTGGCCTTAGTTATAGCAGTCCTTCTACGTCACCCTCCCAAGTGCTGGGATTACCAGCACTGCCATGCCTGGTTTATGTGGTGCTGGGGAGTGGACTCAGGGCCTTGCACTTGCGAGGCAAGCACTGACTGCTATACTATTCCTCTGTTTCACCAGCTCATTTTTAAATTTTTGATTTTGTGACAGTCTTGCTCAGTTGCTAAATTGCCCAGGGTGGGCTTAAACATGTGATCCTCCTGCCTCAGCCTCCCAGAATGCTGAATTTATGGGCTTGTGCCACCAAACCTGGCAAAATTTTTTATTATAACATTGAAAAAAGTGAAGAACAAGGGGTTAGGGACACAGTGGTTAGAGCACTTGCCAAGCATACCTAAATCCCGGGTTTGAGTACCCAGAACCACACAAGAATTAGCTGGGTGTGGTGATGCACACCTATAGTCCCAGCACTTGGGAGACTAAGGCAGGAGGATTGCCGTGTGTTCAAGACCAGCCTGAGCTACACAGTGAGTTCAGGACCAGCCCCGGCTACAGAGCAAGACCCTGTCTCCAAAACGACTACAATAAAAACAACAAAACCCCGAGGCCAGAAAAGCACTGGGGCACAGAGTGGGCAGCTGGCGGAGGTGTGATTGCAGAGGACAGGGTGACTGTTGGAACGTGGTTCTAGAAGAGTCTATTCAGGGCCAGGCACATGGTTGTCCCCTGCCCAGCACAGGGAGGGATGGCCCTGTCGGGTGCCACCGTCCGCACAGGCTCCTGACGCTGCTGGCCTGCCTGGCTTCCTTCAGGGTAGGCCGAGGTCTTCCCAGGCCAGAGCCCTCCCTGCAAGTAAGTGCTCATCATTGAAGCTGGCAGCCCTGGTGTGACTCCGCCCCTTCTTGTTGCCCCTCCAGCATCACCATGGACATAACCATTTTGCCTCTGAGAAGCTTCCTTCCAAGAAGGACCAGGAGGAGGGAGTGACAGAAAAGCTGCAGAATGGGGACCTGGACCACATGATTCCTCAGCCTTGCAGCAGTGAGCTGGATGGCCGGGCGCCTAGTGTGGATGAGAAAGTCATCGTGGGCTCACTCTCTGTGCAGGTCAGTGGCCACCAGCTGCTGGGGGTTGGGGGGGGGGGGGACTTTTTTTTTTTTAAGAGAGGGTCTTACACTGTAGTCCAGGCTGGTCCTGAACTCACTGTGTAGCCCTGACTGTTTTCAAGTGCAGGGGAGTCCTCCTGCCTCAATCTCCTGAGTGCTGGGATTATAGGCATGTGCCACCATACCTGGCTTATGTGGCACTGGGTAATTAAACCCAAGCTCGTGCTTCCTAAGCAAGCGCTCTTAACTGCTGAGTTGTGCCCACAGCCCTGGGAGGCTTGGTGCAGTGGCACAAACCTCTATGCCCAGCACTTTGAGGGTCTGAAGCAGGAGAATCACAAAAAGGGGTGGAGGTGGTGAGGGGAACTGGCCTCAGTGAGCCAATCCACCGTGAAAACACACAGTCCACCCGCAACCTTCTGTGTGCCATGATAGGACCTGCAGGCTTCCCAGAGCACTTGCTACTGGCTGAAAGGTGTCCGCTACTCTGACATCGGCACGCTGGCCTGGATGATCACCCTGAGCGATGGCCTCCACAACTTCATCGACGGCCTGGCCATCGGGGCCTCCTTCACGGTGTCTGTCTTCCAAGGCATCAGCACGTCCGTGGCCATCCTTTGCGAGGAGTTCCCACACGAGCTGGGTGAGCCCGTGACGCCCTCCACGTGTCCCAGCGCTTGTCCTGTGGGTTAAAAGAAAGGATTGGTTTCCACCTGCCACCCACTACATGATCAGTAAAGAGTATATCTTAGACCCTGTTAATCTTCCAAAAGCCGAGATCTGTGTTAGAAGTCCAGCAGGTGGATTGGGATGGAGTAGACAAGCCAGAGTTTGGAGGCACTTAGTTTTAATCACCAGAAAGTATTAAAAGCTGGGACCTCTGGAGGCTCGGAGATGGCTCAAGGTCAAAAGTCCTATCTGTGCTGTGTGTTTATTGAGCAAATTATCCAGCTTCTCTCTCTCTGTCTCTCAGGTTTACTTTCTGAAGTCATCCTTCAGTATGGTTGCAAGCAAGGGAGCTCTTTCTATTTTAGTGTCAGTCAAACAGAAACGAGACCATTGTTGGAGGTCATCTATTTTTAAAAATCCTGGGGTTATGTTTGGCCTGTAGGCTGGGAGGACATGGCCAGTTTGGCTGATGAAAAAGGCTCCTAAAGAGGACAAGTGCCTGTAATCCAAGCACTTGGTGGCTGAGGCAGGAGAATTGCTGCGTGTTCTAGGCCAGCCTGGGCTACATAGTGACTTCCAGGTCATCCTGAAATACAGAGTGAAACCCAGGCTCAGAGAGAGGGGGGAAGACGACAAGGCCCCTGAGTATTGTCCTATCAGTCTTGAGCCTGAGGCAGTCTTAATTTTTACTCAGACATCATGCAGGGGGGAAGCAGCCCGACTCAGCACTGCCTTCCGACTCAGCTTCTCCCCCTTTGTGTTGTCCCCACCGTAGGAGACTTTGTCATCCTGCTCAATGCTGGCATGAGTATACAGCAGGCCCTCTTCTTCAACTTCCTTTCTGCCTGCTGCTGCTACGTGGGTCTGGCATTCGGCATTCTGGCTGGCAGCCATTTCTCTGCCAACTGGATTTTTGCGCTGGCTGGAGGAATGTTCCTGTATATTGCTTTGGCTGATATGGTAAGTTGGCTGTAGCTTATACATTGTATGCTATAAAGGCCACAACCGAGAGGGTTACCATACTTTGGGACAGGTAGATAGCTAAGGGACCATTAGGGGTTTTTCATTGATTTATGTTTTCACTACCAAGGCTTGTGCTCAGGGCCTTTTGTACTGAGCTATATTCCAGTCCCTTTTAATTTTCTTTTTTCTTTTCCTTTCAATTTTGAGCCAGTCTCAATTAGTCCCTGAGTTACACAGGCTAAGCTAGGCTTCATCCTCCCAGATTACTAGGTCTGTGCCACTGGACCTGGTAGTTTAGTGGGGTTTTTTGTTTTTGTGTTTGGTTTTGATTTTGTTCTTGAGACAGTCTTGCTCTGTAGACCAGGCTGGTTCTGGACTAACTATATAACCCAGGAGGGCCTCAAACTCAATAATCTTCCTGCCTCAATCTCCTGGTACTGGGATTACAGGCATGTACCACCACGTCCAATTTGTTTGCTGGGGAATCAAATTCAAGGTCTTGTGCTTGTTAGGCAAGCACTATAACCACTGTGCTGTTCCTCCAGCCTCCATTGAATGTTTTTTAAGAAGAAGTTACTAATTTTGGGGGGTTTGCTTATGGGTTTACTAGTTTTTCTTTTTCTTTCTTTTTTTCAAACAAGGTCTTGCTGTGTGTCTCAGCAGGCCTAGCTGGGACGTTAGGTATGCAAGGGCAAATTTTTTTTTTTTCTATTAGTATTTGCCCCTGAAGAAAATGATTACATTCAAACAAGGATCCATACTTAAATATTATAAAATATGTATATATAAACAAAAGGAAAAAGAAAAATAACAAATGTTTCTTTTTCATTTTAAAGGGTGATGTATGTCTTTATAATGTAGTTTTGTGAGGGTTGGGTTTTTTTTCTTCTTAGTACCTAGGATTGAACCCAGGCCTTCATTCTGAGCTGTAGCCCAGGCCCCTGTTTCATGTTTATTTGGGACTAAGTCTCAACTGAGTTGATAAATTGCCCAGTCTGGGCTCAAACTTGCAATTCTTCTGTCTCAGCCTCCCAGAGTGCTGGGAATTATAGGCCTGCACCGCTGGACCTGGCTGTAATTTCTTTTTTTACTTACCATAGCACTTTTTTTTTTCATGTTGCATGCTTTTGTAAAAATCCTTATCAATGATAAGTAGCAATTAATGAGAGAATATTCCTGAGTTCCAGAACTAGACGTACTAGCTTGTGATAGACTTGTGGTTTGGGGCAGGGTGAGGTGGGTTGCTTTGTCTGTTTTTGTGGTGCTGGGGGTGGAGCCCAGAGCCTTTGCACTGAGCTACATCTTCAGCCCTTTTTAAAATTTTATTTGGAGACCAGGTCTCATCACTAAATTGCCCAGGCTGGGCTGAAACTCGTAATCTTCCTGGGATTATGGTATGCATCACCATGCCTGCTTCCAGGAAAAAGTTTTAGATTCTCTTTTCTTAAGGGGAGCCTGCCCATGATTAGATCATGTTTTTGGCATTACTCAATGGTCTCATAGCTGTCACTTGCCAGCCTTCCAGTACAAAGCTTTAAATCACAGCCACAGTGTCACTTCATTCTTTATTCCTCTAACACAAGTTTCTTAGTTTCTCAAGAAGGTGACAGTATTTTCTTTTCCTTTTCTTCCCCCCCCCCCCCCCCCCCCTTGAGACAAGAGTTCTGCTCTATAGCCCAGGCTGGCCTTGGACTCGTGGCAGTTCTTCTGCCTCAGCCTCCTGAGTACTGGGATTAAAAACCTGCATCATCATGCCCAGCTTTATGTGGTGCTGGGGAACTGAATTCAGAGCCTTGTGCTTGCAAGTCAAGCACTTTACCTGCTATGCCATTCCTCCAGCCCCTTTTCCAAATGTTCTTAAAGTCCTCAATAAAGCTTAATTTTCGCTGGACCCAGTAGTACAGGCCAATAATCCCACACTTTGGGAGGCTGAGGCAGAATGATTACAAGTTTCAGTCCAGGCAAATTAACAAGACCCTGTCTCAAAATAAATAATAAAAATGGGCTGGGAATATAACTCCAAGTAAAGACCCTGTGTCCAATCCCTACTTCCAAAAGAAGGAAAAATAAAAATAAAACGTAAGCCTGGTGGCACAGGCCTTTTAATTCTAGCACTTTGGGAAGCTGAGACAGATCTGTAAGTTTGAACCCCATTTGTGAAATTTAGTGATTTAGACCCTGTCTAAAATAAATAATGAGAAGGGGCTATGGATATAACTCAGAAGGAGGCCCCCAGATCCAACCCCCAGTACTCCAAGAGAATTTTTTTTGTCAGAGCACATTTATCTTTTTTTGAGACAGGGTCTTGCTCTGTAGTGCGGGCTGATCCTGAACTCACCATGTAGCCTAGACTGGTCTCGAGCACTTGGCGATCCTTCCGCCTCAGCCTCCTGAGTGCTGGGATTACAGACAGGCAGTACTATGCCCAGATGATGTGGTGCTGGGGACTTGAGCTTCCTAGGCAAGCACTTAAACCATGGAGCCATTCCTGCAGCTCAGCACCTTAAGCTAGTGTCCGTTTGTATCCAGGGCCCTAGGCACATCAGAGTCGTAAGGACTGCTTCAGAGAAAGGCACCCTGCCCGTCCTGGCGCCGGCTCCTCTGCTCTTCACTCTCTACACCGAGCCGCAGTGCGTCTCGGTCACTGAATGGCCCTGGCCCTTTCTCTCCTCCCTCAGTTCCCCGAGATGAACGAGGTGTGCCAGGAGGACGAGAGGCACGGCAGCTCCCTGGTCCCCTTTGTCATCCAGAACCTGGGCCTTCTGACCGGCTTCAGCATCATGCTACTCCTCACAATGTACTCGGGGGAGATCCAGATCGGCTAGGCCCCCTCTGCCGGGGACTTGCCGGGGACTCGACTTCACACGGCCCGGACTGCCAGCCTGTACCTAGATGGCAGCTGTCTTCACATGCCGAGTCCTAGGAGGAAGCCAGCCTGGTAACCATGCTCCCGATAGTGCCTCCCACCTGTCCTCGCCCCCTTTTCCGCCCAGGGGACCCAAATGTGACTCAAAGGATATACCTGTCCCTCCTCTCCTCTGGCTGTTCTCTCACCTCTTAGAAGCAGCTCAGAGAGATTTGGGATCTTTTACCCTGCAGTGAAAGAAAAACACAGCCAGTAGTCATAGCCTGGTTACAGAGATCAGGAGGTGCTAGGCCCGGTGGAGCACAGGCCTTTCATCTCGGCACTCTGGGAGGCCAAGGCAGGAGGATCACAAGTTCAGGTCTAGCTGGGCAACTCAATGACTAAGCGAGGCTCTGTCTCTAAAACAATAAAAATTTGGCTGGGGGTGTATGTAGCTCATTGTGAAAAGTAGGTCAACAGGTAGCCCCATACTTTTGAGGCCCATGACTGTAAATGTTTGCCCTAGACTTGAAGCTGGCCATTGTGATGTCATTCTACTGTTCTTACAAAGGAGGGACAAGGGACAGGGGTTCCTCCCATTTTTGTCAGAGCAAGAGAGGCAGGGGATAGGGTCCTGTCACTGTGCACATGCCCCCCAGATGCCTCACCAGATGCTGGCTGTTGGTCTTGTCCAAGACTGTCCCATGCCTGTCTGGGTAAGCAACGTCCAGGTTCAGTCACCCTGTCCTCTTCTCCTGTCAGGTTAACACTGACAGATGCAGGGGCTGGAGATCGGTGAGCAAACAATTGATTTTGCTGTGATCCTTTTACTTCCCTCTCTAGCTCTCTTCTAAGAGGCTCTCCAGCTGCCTTTAGAATCAGTCTGAGCACATGTAATATGTTTTCGTTAGAGCCAGGCCTGCCAGGCCTGTAATCCTCACACCCTGGAAGGCTGAGACCGAAGATCGCCAATGCAGGCCCAGCCTGGGCAATTCAGTGACTTAGCACAACCCTGCCATAAAAATAAAAATTAGGAAAAGATGCTTGTATTAGAGGGAAGACGTCACAAAGGCGTGTTACCGGGGGTCAAGCCTGCTGCTGCGGAGTGGCCAGGTAGCCTGTAGAAGTGGAATGCGGTCATTTGATGGTTTACCATGACAAGGGTAATCAGGGATGGAATCTGTGCAGGCAGAATTGAGGACTTGCTAATTACAGTAACTGCAAGGTTGAGTTCAAGGGGACTCTGGACAGTAAGGTCAATGTGGGTCTCTGCAGCCAGACCTGGAAGCAGCCCTCTTGAAGTTGCCACTTCCTCTCTCACCCAGACTGCTCGCTGCATCGAACTGACTATGAGTCTCTCTAATCCTCTCCACAAAACGGATGAATAGTCTTGTCTTCAGCACTGTCGGCCGTCTGGGCACTGTGGAGCCCCTTCCTCAGAACTCTGGCTTCCAGGGGAGCTAATCTCCAGGTTCACTAGGTGAATTGAGTTACTATTATCATATTGATAATGTGAGCTTCTTCAGCCACTTGGGGAGCCCATCTCTCCACAAGCCTTCTCAGTGGTGCCCACGGCTGCAGCCCGGTGGCCACGTGTGCAGACTGGACGAGAATACCGGCTCCTTGCCAATGCCCGAGCCTTTCTGTTTGGCAGAGAAACTGTCCACTACTAGTAATTAAAAGCAGCGTTTGTTTTTGCTTTTGTTTGTTCTTGTCTTAGGAAAACACCTCTCCAAACAGGAATAATCTTAAAAAACGCATGAGCAGGGAAAGTGCTGGAAAGACGTGCTAAGTTTCCTTTCCATCTTGCCCGTTGGCCTAGATAGAGTAACCTGAGGATGCCGGGGTGTTCAAATTCTTACCTAGCACGCACAAGGCCCTGAGTTTGAAAACCCCGACCCCTACCACCATAGACAGATTAGTTGGTACAGTGGCACCGAGCACTAGGCAGACAGAGAGGAGAACCAGCCTGTGCTACAGAGTGAGACCCTGACTCAAAAACCAAACAAATGAGAGAATCGTGACTGAAGGAGGACACTAGCAACCGAAATTCTAGGTTGAATGTCAAGACCAGCTCCTGGAGGCGAGTGTCCCGTTTTACCAAAGAACCAATTCCTTGGAGGTTGGAGTCTGACTTCTTACTTTTTAATGTTTGTTGGTACTGTTTTGCCCTTCTCAAACTGCTTTCAGGAGCTGGTAGAAAATGGCACTCAAAGTTGAGACTCTGGAGCTAGGCCTGGTAGCACAGACCTGTAATCCCAGCACTTTTGGGTAGCTGAGGCAGGGGGATCACAGGTTTGAACCCAGTCTGGGCAATTTAGCAAAACCCATCTCGAAATTTAAACAAACAAACAAAAAACAACTAAAAAATGAGCTGAGATGTAGATTACTGGGAAGACCCTGGGATGGATTTCCAGTACCACTAAATATATACATACAAATGAACAGCTTAGTTAGGACTGTGGGGCTAGGGCTGCAGCTCAGTGGCAGCGCCCTTGCCTAGGATGTGTGAGCTCGGGGTTCCATCTCCAGCACTGCAATAAAATGAAAATGAGAGAAAGGAATTTACGACTCCAGAAGTTTGTGTTTACCTAACTCATATTAATGTATTAGCATCTTTAATTTTACCATTCCCTACAGATCCTGTCATTCCTTAAGTGTTCTTTGTCACTGGTGGCACATTCCTGTAATCCCAGCAGTCTGGGGCACTGAGGCTGGAAGATAAGTTTGAGCCCATCCTGGGCAATTTAGCAAGACCCTGACTAACAAATAGGAGCTGAAGGAATAGCACAGCGGTTAGAGTACTTGACCGCCAAGTACAAGGCCCTGTGTTCTTTTTCCCCAGCACCACATAAAGCTGGGTGAGAACCTGTCATCTCTGCACTTGTGAAGCTGAGGCAGGAGGATTGCCATGAGTTTGAGGCTAGCCTGGTTACACTGAGTTTCAGGACCAGCCTGGACTACAGAGCAAAAAGTTGTGTCAAGTAAAACAAAAAGGGCTAGGGCTGCAGCTCAGATGTAGCCCCTGGTTCAGAGCCTTAGTACTGTTCCCTCTCCTTAAGAGAATCCTTTATCTTGGAGAAGAATCCTGTGTCCGAGGGTTTTGATATTAAGAGACAAGTTTAAAGGTTGGATCTTTTGCAGACTGGAATACAGACATGCTCGCCCTTCTTGTACACACCCGCAATAACTCAACATTCTTAAAGGGAATCCTCTTCAAGGCATTGGTGTGGGCTGGAAGAACAGCTCAGGGGTTAAAGCACTTGTCTAGCAAATGCTAAGTACCCAAGTTCAATTCCCTAGCATTTGGGAGGCTTAAGCAGGCGATTGTCCTGAGTCCCAGGCCAGTCTTTGCTATATAGTTCAGAACCAGCCCGGACTACAGTGAGGAGCTTAGGAGGGAGGAGTGGTGACAGTATATTGTTGTTAGGAACAGATTGCCTCCTGTGTGAAAATGTGGCAATTTCTCATGTTTAAGTATTGAATTTGATGTCTTAAGCATTTGTACATTTAGAAGTCTAGAGAATAACAAGTTTTTACAAGGACTTTTTCCAGACTGACAGCTGCGGTTAACATCAGCAAGGAAAGTTCTTGCCTCGTGCCAGGGCCAAGGTTCTGCCACTTCTCACCTGCCCCTGACCTTGTCCTCTGTCCTTGCCTGTGATTTAAAAAAAGACTTCTAAGCTGGGTGTGGTCTCACCTGTCATCCCCGGGCTCTGGGAGGCTGAGGTAGGAAGATTGCAAAATTCAAGGCCAGGGACTAGAGGAATGGCTAAGCTGTTAAAGCACTTAGCTAGTGCTAAGTACCTGACTTGATTTTTATTTCCCAGCACCACATAAGCCGGGTGTGGTGCCGCATGCATGCAGTCCCAGCACTCCACTCAGGAGACTGAGACTGGAGGAATGACATTAGTCCAAGGCCAGTCTTGGCTGCCGGAGATCCTGTCTCCAAAAAAAAAGAAAAGAAAAAATTTAAGGCTAGCAATTTAGGAAACCTTACTTCAAAATATAAAGCGGTTGGCAATAATAACCCAGTGAGAGAGCACCCCTGAGTTTGATCCCCAGCACCACACACACAGAAAACCCTCCTATTTTTAGTGAGTCATTTTTCAAAGAAATAGTACGCTGGGAACCTGCTTTATAGAAAACGTCTGATTTTTGCAAAAGCAAGATCTGTTTTTATTGTTCCTATTTCTCTTTATGGTTTTGCAGTTACATCACAGTATTTTTTTAAATAACTCAGGTGTTATGAGAAGAATTAGCAAAGATAACTTATGTGGACTGTAAATGTTTTATTTGTAAGATTCTATAAATAAAGCTATATTCTGTAATTAGAATCCCTCGTGTGATTTTTAACGATGCTGTGTGTGTAGGGAAGGCCACTGGACACAGGGTGGCAGTGTTGTCCTGATTGCCAAAGCGTTATCAGGTCTGTATTAACATTTTGACTGGGACTTTGACATATAAAAGAAATAAAGGATACTATACATGGGTGAAGGGCTCTTCATGTATGGTGAAGCAATGCCTGTCTAGATACTGGCCAGACCTGGTGGCACTGGCCTGTAGTCCCAGCAGTGGCTGAGGCTGAGGCAGGAGGATCACAAATTCAAGACCAAAATACACGCTGTGGTCTGTGGTCGTAGCTCAGAGTGAAGGCCCTGGGTTCCATCTTCCTGGCCCTACCCCAGAAAAGATCGCCACAGCTCTAGGTCAGGTCTCCCGGCATCATATAACTAGTCAGGTATGGTGACACACACCTGAAATCCCAGAACTTGGAAGGCTGAGGCTGGAGGATTGCCGTGATTTTGAAACCAGCCTGGGCTTAGAGAGACCCTGTTTTGAAATTTAATTAAAAAATTTAAGTACCCAGGGGGAGTGTTTTGAGAGTGATCCAGAGGTCCTCACTGACTTTCAGCCAAGTATGTTATGTGCTCCCAGCCAAGAAATGTTTGCCTTCAACATGTCATTTTCCTGCCAAATGTTTATTCAGGGTTTATTTTAAATGGAGGAAGGACGTTAACAGACCGCCCTTCCTGTATAAGACAACCTCTGACCCTGACAGCCAGTGGGATTCCAAGATGGTAGCATCAATTAGAGTTAAGCAACAAGCCACACGTGTTCCGACCCTGGCAATCATAAGCCAGGAGTGACTCTTTATTCTACTAAGCTCTGGTTGGTCGGTCTGTTACCCTGTGTCTGGTTTGCTAATAGAGCTTTCAAAAACAGGTTAGCTGGGCACTGAGGTGCGGGCCTGTCCTCCCAGCACTCTGGGAGGCTGACGCAGGAGCACTGCAGATTCAAGTCCAGCCTGGGTGTCTTAGTGACTTGGTGAGAGACCCAGTCTCAAAATCAAAACTTAAATGTGTTTTTTTTAAAAAAAAAAAAGTGCAGTAGTTAAAAGCACTTGCCTAGCTGGCATACAGCCCTTAATTTGATTCCCCTGCACCACATAATTGGAGCATGGTGGTGCATGCTTGTAATCCCAGTAGTCAGGAGGGTGAGGCAGGAGGATTGCCATGGTTCAAGGCCAACCTGGCCTATAGAGTGAGTTCGGGACCAGCCTGAACAAGACCCTGTCTTTAAAAAAGAAAAAAAGCTAGAGGAATGGCACAGCTTAGCAAGCACAAGGCCCCGAGTTCAGTTCCCCAGCACCACATAATTGGGGCATGCCTGTAATCCAAGTGCACAGGAGGCTGAGGCAGGAGGATTGCTGCAGGGCCAGCCTGGGCCACACAGTGAGTTCAGCAACAGTGTGGGCTACAGAGCGAAACCCGATCTCAAAAAAATAAAAAATTATGTGGCAGGAGGAATGGCATAGTGGTTAAAGTACAAGGCCCTGAGTTCAGTTCCCCAGCACCACACAAAGCTGGTTGTGGTGTCGTATGCCTGTAATCCCTGCACTCAGGAGGCTGAGGCAGGCAGATTGCCATCGTTCAAGGCCAGCCTGGGCTACAATACAGTTCTCTTGCCTGCATTTAATATAGAAACGTAATAGTTAATGGCTTCGTCTAAATAGAAACTGGAGCCAGGTCACTTGTGCACACAGCAGCGGAAAGGAGAATCTCTCTGCTTTTGCTAAATTAAAAGTGTTTGTGACTGTTTCTCAGAGGAACTGGTCATTAATCAAGGTTTATGAAGTGCTTGGGGAGTCTTGCAGAGAAACATACCAGGTCTCGGGAGCCCTGAACAACGGAAATCTAGATCCAAAGCAATTCGTAGAAATGCCAGGTAATCGTGAATCTCGACCATTGCAGTTGTTTTTGTCAGCTCTGATAAGTGCAGGAAGGGGAAAGAGATCTGATGGGCTGGGAGTATAAATCTTTTAATTTTTTCTTTTTCTTTTCTTTTTTTTCTTTGAGATAGGGTCTCCCTCTGTAGCTCAGTCTGGTCCTGAATTCACTATGGAGCCCAGGCCAGCCTTGTACTCAGAACAATTTTCCTGTCTCAGCCTTCTGAAAGCTGGAGTTACAGGCATGTCCCACCATGCCCAGTTTATGTGGTGCTGGAGAATGGAACTCAGCGCCTTGTGCTTGCAAAGGCAAGCACTTTAACGGCTGTGCCATTCCTCTAAGCCCTTTTATGAATTTTTAAATTTTATTTATTTTGAGACAGGGTCTCACACTGTGGAGCCCAAGCTGGCCTTGAACTCAGGGCAGTCCTGCCTCAGTCTCCCAAGTGCTGGGATTACAAGTTTGCAACACTATGCCCAGGTTGGGGGTTATAAATCTTGCCTGCTGTGTATGAGATCCCCAGTACCAGGAAGAAGGAAGAAAGGAAAGAAAGAAGCAGAGAAATGATACCAGGTGGCGAGCTGGCCCGATGCATAGGTCTCAAGCTGAGCGACGTGGACCTTGTCACTCATGGCTGGGAAATGCTAATGCGATGACTAAAATCACTACTGCCCCTCAATAAAATTAAGTCTTATTGTAGGAAAAGTTGTTTGAGAAAGGGGTTAAGTTAGAGGTTATGTTTTGTGATAGGGTGTCGCTCTGTAGTTCATGCAGGTCCTAAACTTACTAGGTAGTCCAGGCTGGCCTCAAACGCAGAGCAGTACTGCCTCGGCCTCTCAAGTGCTAGGATTACAGGTGTGCATCACCACACTTGGTCTATGTAGTGTGCTGGAGAATCGAACCCAGAGCCTTGTGCTTGCTAGGTAAGCAACGTAACTGCTGAGCTATGCTCCTGGTCCCGAGAGGGCCGCTTTGCCTTTGTGGTACTGGTGATGAAATTTAGGGCCATTTTTATTTTAAATTTCTTAACGTTTTTGGTACTGGGAATGGAACCCGGGGCCTTTGCCCATCATTTTGGTTTTGATTGTGCGTCAGTTTTGCAAAATTGCCCAGGCTGGGTTTGAATTTGTGATTGTCCTGCCTCGGCCTCCCAGAGTGCTGTGATTATAGGACTGTGCCACCAGGCCCACCTTCTTCTTCTTCTTCTTCTTCTTTTTTTTTTTTTTTGGAGACAGGGTTTTGCTACACCTCGCTATTGTTTTTTTTAATTTTTATGAGACTGGGCATCAAGCTGTGCCTTTGCACAGGCCAGGCAAGTGCTTTACCACTGAGCTCCATCCTCAGGATCCTGCTGTTACTTTCATGTTTAAGAAAGTTCTCATTTGTGAGCTGGGGCCGTAGCTCAGTGGTTAGAGTGCTTGTCTAGGAAGTAAGAGTGTCCTGGATTCAATACCCTAGCACCACATAAACTGGGAGTGGTGGTGCACGCCTGCTATCTCAGCACTCAGGAGGCTGAGGCAGGAGGATCGTCATAAGTTTGAGGCCAGCCTGGACTACATGATGAGTTCAGGACCAGCCTAAACTACCAAAGTGAGGCCCTACCTCAAAAAAAAAAAACCCAGCAGATGAATATTCATGTGTTCATGAATATCTGATATTCATGTTTCATGAATATTCATCTGTAGATTTATAAAATACACATTTTAGCAACTTAGTGAGACCCTGTCTCAAAATAAAAAATTAAAAAGGGGCTGGGAATGCAGTTCAGTGCAAAGGCCCTAGGTTCAATCCCCAGTACTGGATTTTAAAAAAGAAAAGTGTGGGGGAGAAAGTGTGTGCGCTGGAGGCTCAGTAGAATGGCTCAGTGGTTAAAGTGCTTGCCAAGCAAGCACTAAGTACTGGAGTTCGATTCCCCAGCACCACATAAGCTGGATGTGTTGGCACATACCTGTAATCCCAGCGCTTGGGAGGCTGAGGCAGGAGGATGGCCACAAGTCCAAGGCTAGGCTGGGCTCCATAGTGAGTTCAGGAGCAGCCTGGGCTACAGAGTGAGACCCTGTGTCTCAAAAAAGAAAAGACAAGGAAGGAAAAGTGTGGAGGCCTGAACATACATATCCCTAGTTTGACTCCACGGCCTGTGCAGCTCTGCATGGTCTAGGACACCTTCCTCCTCCTTGCTCTTGAAATCCTGCCCTTCCTTGGAAGGCCACAGCCCTGAACCTCGCAGCAAAGAGTTCCACATGGCAGTCTACAGAGCAGGGCAGGAAGCTGGAGAGGGGGATCAGGGTCAGGTTGGGAAGGAGCTTTGGGGCCAAGATACGGGTTTGAACTTGGTATCAAGGACAATATACAGCTGCCAGAGGGCAACAAAGAACAGCAGCATTACCAGTAAGATTTGCTATAAAAAGTGGGCCCTGGTGTGAGGGTATACAAGGAGCTGGGATATATATTTTTTTGTCTTTTTTTTTTTTTTTTTTTGAGACAAGAGTCTAACTCTGTAGCCCAGACTGCTCCTGAACTCACTATGGAGCCCAGGCTGGCCTTGGACTCATGGCAGTGCTCCTGCCTCAGCCTCCCAAGTGCTGGTATTACAGGTGTGTGCCACGATTTTCAGCTTATATGGTGCTGGGGAATCAAACTTGGGTACTTAGCACTTGACTTAGTGCTTTCTAGGCAAGCTTTTCAACTGCTGAGCCATTCCTCCAGCCCCCAAACTTATCTTTTTGTGGTACCAGGGATCTGGCCCAAGGCCTCTGATCTGAGCCATATCATCAGCCCATTTTTGTTTACATTTGTTTCATAACCATCAATCATTTATATAGATTCAAATTTCAATATAATATCATAATCCTTCATCTGAAGAATTGCCTTTAACATTTCTTGAGAGCTTGTTCAGAAGTTCCAGCAGGCCCTCCTTTAGCAGGGAAAGTTGTCTTCTTTGAGTCCATAGCTTCCGGAGGGACGCACATGGAGTGGTAAGGGAGGAAGAGGACACCTGCCTAGCCAGCCAGAACAACTGAATCAACCCTGGCGATCAATGGGGTGACAGATGTCGCAGCCAGATTGCCCTCACATCCTAACATTTCTTGTGGAGTGGGTCTTGACAATGAATTCCCCCAATTTGAGACAGGGTCTCGCTTTGTAATCCAGGCAGGTCTTGAACTCACTATGTAATGGCCCAGGCTGGCCTCAAATTCATGTTAGCTTTGATTTCAAGACAGATCTTGCCAAGCTGCTAATTTGCCCAGGCTGGGCTTAAAATTGTGATCCTCTTGCCAAAGCCTCTCGCAGTTCTGGGGCTACAGGCCTCCACCAGGAGGTCTGGCTTTCAGCCCTGTTCCCCCTGCCCGTTTTTGTGTGTGTTTTCTTTAAGCCATGGTCTCTCTCTGTAGTCCTGGCTGGTCGTGAGCATGCAGGCTAGCCTTGAACTGATTCACCACAATCCTCCTGCATCAGCCTTCCTAGTGCTAGGATTACAGACATACGCCACCATGCCTGGTTTATGTGGTTCTGGGGAATCAAACCCAGAGTTTTAAGTGCTATAACCACTGAGCTAATTCCCTAGCACTGCACAGCACCCCCCTTTAAAAGAATCTTGAGATAGGATCTTGGTATGTTGCTAAATTGCTGGAATTTGGATATTCTCCTGCTTTAGTCTCCAACAACGCTGGAATTACACAGGCTATGATGTCCAGGTGACAGTTTCTATCAGGCTTAAATTTAAGGAGTCCTCTTCTGCATTTGTCCGCCATGGTGGTACATGCTTTATTCTCCTAGCCTCACCATGATGCTGAAACTCAGGTCCAAGTGATAGGTGGTTCTTGCTAGCGAGAGCTGTGGGGTTTGCAGTAAGCCAGGTTCTCTGGCTCTAGTCGTCCCAGTTTGATCATTTGGGTCCTTCAGTGACAGCAAGATAAACTGTGGAGTGTGCAGGACATTGGGCATGAGTTTGAATGCAGATCTGCATGTTAATACCTTGATTTTGGACAGCCTTCACACAAGACTTGCAAAGTCAAGGGATTCCTGGCCAAGAAACAAAAACAAACCCATCGTATGAAAACTGGTAATAAAATCAGGATCAACTCCAAGGGGAGACACCGGAGGAAGACCAAGCTCGGATTCAAGGAAATCACACATGAGCTATGGCATACTTACTCTGTATGAAGGCCACAAGATTTGGTCTAGGGCACACCATTATTCTGTATGGTGTAATGACTATCACACCCTACCAAACCGAAAAAGATTATCTGGACAGCTGATCATGTTCAATAGGGAAGCTTAGCCTTTTTCTTCTGTCATCAGCAATAAATGATGAAACCTTTAATAATTTAAAGAGTAATGAAGGTTTATTTGTAAGCTAGAAATGGGGCAGATTAAGACTGAGGCTTGCTCCTGGTGTTGCCCCGCAAAGCAACGCAAGCAGTGACGGAGGGGTGGGGGGCAGGTACCCTGTCACTGCGTCTCGCTGGGCACGCAGCCTTCACCGAGGTTTGGTCCAGGGAGTCCAGGAGCGGAGTCACCTCCCTTCTCTCTTGTTTGTACTAAGTTGTGACATGGCCACCGGGTCCAGCTCAGAAACCTGAGGTCCCTCCGGGCTCCGGATTAGAACTAGGATGGACGTGCAGGCCCTTTGCACAATTCTAACTGCATCATCAACCATCGAAGTTAAAGCCAAGGTTTCGAGGTTTGGGGCTCGGTGAGTGGGGCACGGGAGCGCGGTGGAACTCACCACGACTCCTCCAGACGGAGTGGGCGGCGCCCGAAGGACGGCGGCGGCCTCCCCGGGAAGGTCTGGGCGGACTGGGACTCGGCGGGATCAGGTCGCCCGGCCAGGTCCCAGAACGGCTACGCCCCGCGGGACCATCCCCTGCGAAGGACCCTGGGGCTGCTTTTGGATCTCACGGTTCTGGGGAGCCGCGGACAGGAGCGAAGGAGCCAGCGGCAGGCAGAGCGGCCTGAGGCGAAGAGGAGAAGGCAGGCAGGCGACGGCCGCAGACACCGGAGCGGGAGGCCGGACCCCGCGCGCGGGGGCAGCGCGCCGGGCGGTTGTGCGCAGGCGCAGGGCTGCGCGCGGCCGCCGGAGGTTGGGGGCGCGACGCGGGGGCGCGCGCGGCCGCCGGGAGGTTGGGGCGCGGCGCGGGCTGCGAGCCGCCGCTGCCGCCGCCTAGCTGCGCTCCTCGGCTACGGTTGCCGAGCTCTCGACGCGGCGGGCCCCGCCGAAGGGAGTGGCGGCTGTGCCCGCGGTCTGGGAAAGGAGTCGCCGTCGCCCCAGGAGCCCAGACGGCCTCGCGGGGCCGAGCCCGCCGGGGAGGAAGGCGGCGGCGGCGCGGAGCCGGGAGGAGGTCGGGGACCATGTCCGGGAGGCGCTGCCCGCTGTCCACCACGGAGCGCGTCATCAAAGGTGCCGCGGGGCCGGGCCTCGGACGACGGCGGGGGCCGGGGAGGGCGTGGCGGGGCCGGGCCGGGCGGCGCCCCCGGAGGCGTGCGGGCGAGGGGACATCCGTGCTCGGGGAGCCCCGCGTGGGCGCCGGCGTTCCCGGCCGCCTGCCCGAGCCTGGGCGGCCCCTGGGATGCTGCCTGCCACGTGGGGTGCGGGCGCTCCCGCCGCTGCCACAGGGCCCCGATCCCCATTTTATTCTTTTATTTTATTGGGGTTTTTTTTAGAGCCGATTCCTCTCTCCTGAAGCCATGTGGGGTGATGCCGGCAGTTCACCGGCCTCCCCCAAGTCGTGTCGTTGGGACCAGATTTCCCTTGACTTTCACTCACACCTCTATAGGCACCAGAAAACGTGTCTCTTGGCCCCTCTCTCTGTAGGTCTTTGCAAGTCACTGCTATTCCGAAAGGAAAACCTTAATGATGTGATGTCACAAATGCAAATAAGTCCATCTTATTTTTGAAGGGGGCTTCCAGGTCTCTTGGTGCGATGTCTCTTTCTGTATAGCCACGTGGAGAATGATGTTCTCTGTTCCTGTGTCTACATGGATGAGACTTTCATTGTCATCGCTCAAGAAAAAGCCGAAGATGCTCCTTTCTAAATCTTGTAGCTTTTATGTTGTACTTATTTCTGCCTGTAAACTAACAAAACTTGTCAGACATTGAAAGCACTATTGTGTAGAACGGGAATATACTTAGACCAGTCTTAGTGACTTTTTTTTTTCTTAGTGACTTCTTGAAGAACTGGTTAGAATTACTTGGGGAAAATGATTAAATTACTCCCCTCTTTTAGGAGAAAGGAAACTAAGATTGGTGACAGTAGTACATTTTCATAAACAAGGAAGCCATACGTGGTAGTGTGTGCCTATAATCCCTGTTCCCCACAAAAAGTTAATCTTGAATTTTGGTGAAATTTGATAGTAGATCTGTTTGATTTAAACTGGAATGTGTGCATTGAAAATTTCAGAGTAATATATGGTTGGGCATGGTGGCACATACCTGTAAACCCAGCCCTTGGGAGGCTGGGTAGAGAGATTGCCATGAATTCATGGCTAGTTTGGCCTTGGAGTTCAGGACCACCATGAACTATAAGTGAGACCTTGTCTCAAAACAAGCAAATGGGAAAATTAATGTTTCATGTTCAGGAATGCTGAAGAATAGTATCTATCTATCTATATATATATATTGAAACAGGGTCTCACTGTATAGCCCAGTCTGGCTCTAACTCATTATGTAGTCCTGGCTGGCCTTGAACTCAAGACAGTCCTCCTGCCTCAGCCTGCCTGTGTGCACCACCACACCCAGTTTATGTGGTACTGGGAAACTGAACTCAGGTACTTGACTGCTGAGCTCTTCCTCCAGTCTCAGTGTCAATATTGTAAATGTTGATTATACTACATAATACTTAGCAGGTACAGGGTTCGATGAATAGCTGAGTGGTTAAAGTGCTTGTCTATTAAGTGCAAAGCACCTGAGTTGATTACCCAGCACCACATGAACTAGCTCAGTATCCCATAAGCTGGGTGTGGTGGTGCACATGATCCCAGCACTAGGAAGGCTGAGGCAGGAGGATTGCCTTGAGCTCCAGGCCAGCCTGGGCTACAGAGTGAGACCCTGTCTCAAAAAAAAAAAAAAAAAAAAGCAAACTCCGTGGTATTTTTGAGACTTATCTATTTGACATTTCTGTGGGGGCTAGAGGGATAGCTCAGTGGTTTAAGTGCTTGCCTACCAAGCTCAAGACCCTGAGTTTGATTCCCCAGTACCACATAAGCTGGGTTGTGGTGATGTACTCCTGTAATTCTAGCACTCGGGTGGCTGAGGCAGGAGGATTGCCATGTATTGGAGGCCAGCATGAACTGCAGAGTGAAACCCTGCCTCGAAAAAAAAATTTTTGTGGTATCATTAGAGATGTAAGTGAATAGTTCCTATGACCGACACTTAGCCTTTAACAGCTATGGTATTTTGGCTATTTTTAACTCCGTTTTAATATTTGGAATGTGCTACGTGGATGAGTCAAGGGCATTATTCTGTATGTTAAGTTTTGTATCTTGCTTTTCCTATGGCCGGTTTGTCCAATGTGTAAGGGCATTGGTAGTTTCGTCCTGTATTAAAATGACTTTCAGGGGCTGGAGGTATGGCACAGAGGTTAAAGTGCTTGCCTAGCAAGCTCAAGTCTCTTAATTCAAATTCCCCAGCAACATATAAGCTGGGCACAATGGAACATACCTGTAATCCCAGCACTTGGGAGGCTGAGGCGGGAGGATTGCTGTGAGTTTGTGGCCAGCCTGGGCTACACAGTGATTTCAGGACCAGTCTAGACTATAGAGTGAGACCCTGTCTCAAAAGTTTTAAAAATGACCTTCATTCCTACATCATTTTATTTTTTATATTTATTTTTTTTTTTGAGACAGGGTCTCACTCTGTAGCCCTGGCTGCTCCTGAAATCACTGTGTAGCCCAGGCCAGCCTTGGATTCATGACAATCCTCCTGCCTCAGCCTTCCGAGTGCTGGGATTATAGGCGTGTGCCACCATGGTGTATGTAGGGCTGGGAAATCGAACCCAGGGCCTTGTGCTTGCTAGGCAAGTGCTTTAACCACCATCCCATTCCTCTAGCCCTCCATAAAGGAAATTTCTAACTGACATTTTCAGACCCTTACATACAGAGGCAAAATAAAGCATGGTAAAAAATGCCTGTGCTGGTTATTGGTAGGCACACTCACAGCCAAGTGAACATCCGTCTTATAGCCTGCAAGGTGCAAATTAGTTCCTTAACAAAACTACTAATTTCTGCATTTTTTGAAGTCCTTAAAGCCTTGCCTGGTGGCACAGGCTTTTACTACTAGCATTCTAGGAAACTAGAGGCAGAAAGAGCAAGTTTCAGCCCAACCTGGGCAGTTGAGTAACTTAGCAAGACACTCTGTCCAAAGGGTTGGGGATATAGGTCTGTGCCAAGACTCTGATCGAATTTCTCAGTACCATAGAGATATGTGACTATTTTTAGGAGATTAACATTTGTGGCGTTTATGAGACTACCTACTGTGCTAATGAGGTGCCTATGACTATCCTTAAATAAATGAAGCATAAATGATTTCAGGTCCTTGTATAGTCTTATTTTACTTATGAAAACTTTAGCATGAGAACTTGACTGCAGCAGTATTGGCTACTTAGCAATAGGATTGTGGCCCAGGATTTCCAGAGATTGAAGTAGCTGAAATTTCTTTTAAGGAAACAGGTATGCAGTAGCGAAGGTCCGCGGTGCTGGGTACTACATCCTGCCCTGGCACTGTCTTATCTGGCCTGAGTTGTCTGCATGTGTTCACAGCTTGAGCACTGCTTCAGAGGTGAAACCACACCCTAGTTATTTTTGGTTCTGTTATTTCCTGCTAACTTGAAAGTCTGCCTAATTGTTTTGTTTGAGCAGATCTTGGAGAAGAGTATGTGGGCGGAAGTAATTTGTATTTTAAGTGTCTTTTAAGTGTAGCTCTTTGAAACTGATGGGCTAGACTGTTAGTCAGAAAACTAGATTTTACTTTTTCTTCCTGGCCTGTGTACAACTTTGTTTTTGCTCTTTGTAACCTTGTCTTTTAACTTAAACTTATTTTTGTATTAGTAATCTCATTCTTGTCTGCTGGTGATACAGTCCTGTAATCCTAGCTCTCTGGGAGGCTGAGGCAGGAAGATCATAAATTCGAGCCCAGCTTGGGCAAATTAGAGACTTAATAAGACCCTATCTCAAAATAAAAAATAAAAATGGGCTGGGGAGGTAGACTGAAACGAAGTCCCTGGCTATCTCCTCAGTGCCACATGCGCACACACAAAAATAATAATCTTATTCTCAATAATGCCTTGTCTGCATGGGCCATGCAAATGACCTAAAGAAAGCTTCAAGGATTATGCAGTATGGTAGTGGTGATAGTGGTTCGACAATAGGTTTCCTTTTACATAAGTGACTAGTAAAAATCAGTAGCACTTGAGAAATATCAGAATTAGAAAATATATGAAATTATAAGAAGTTAGGGAGGCCTTCCAGATACTTCCAGGAAAGTATCTGTTCTGCATAACAGAGGTCATCTGGGTGGAGTCCCAGCAGTAACAGCCCGGATCGACACAGTTCTGTCTGTTTACTTCCTTCGTGGATGGTTTCTTCTCCGGCACTTGAAAGTGTTTATGTTTTAAAATGTTTGTGATTTCGTTCATTCATTAAATGTTTATTGAGTGCCATCTGCCGTGCGCCTTAAGGTGCTCATTTGTTTCTTCTTGGCTTTGAAAGTTTGTCCTGTGCGCCGGCCCCCCTTCCCCTCTCCCTGTTGTCCTGGGCAGTTAGCTTCTGTTACCAGAACAGGGAACCACAACCTGAAATTCTTCCATTTTGATCCCTTCCCCTGCCCCTCAACTCTCATCCCATCATTTTCCAAGTTTCATCTTCTGTTTGAGGAATTTTCTTTGACAGTGATACTTGTTTACTTATGAAACAGAGTCTTGCTCTGTACTTCTATGTAGTGGCAGTCCTGCCTCAACCCACTGTGCTGGATTACAGGCATGTGCTACCATACCTGGCTTCAACAGGGATTTTTATGAATGTGGTTTATTCCTGTGGACCAAATCTTTTTTCAGAAGCAACGAGGAAATCCCAGTAGAAATTGCAATACCAGTTTGGAGAGCCCATGTCTGAGTTTGCCATTCATTGGGTGAAAGGGGTTTAACAGAAAGTCAGACTTCCGGGGCTGGGGGGTATAGTTCAGCAGTTGTACAAGGCCCCGGGGTCAATTCCCCAGAACTTTATAAGCCAAGCGTGCTTGCACTTGCCTGTAATCCCAGCTCTTGGGAGGCTGAAGCAGGAGGTTTGTCATGTATTTGAGGCCAGCCTTGGCAACATAGATCAGAACCAGCCTGGACTTCAAAGTGAGACCCTGCCTCAAAAAAAAAAAAAAAAAGTCAGACATCTTTCCAGTAAGATGAGGATAATTTATATATTTTCTTGAAACTCATATGTACTGTAGATTTACAGTGTCCTTTGCCATTTGTAGCACTCAGGAGGCTGCTGGCTCTTTTGTATCCTGGCCCTGGGAATAGTATGGCTGATACTTTCTTAAAAGATTTAATAATATTGTGGACGGGCTGGAGGAATGGCTCAGCAGTTAAAGCAAGTCAAGCACTAAGTACCCAAGTTCGATTCCCTAGCACCACATAAACCGGGTATGGTGGTGCATGCCAGTAATCCCAGCAGGGAGGCTGTGACAGGAAGAGTGCCATGAGTCCAGCCAGCCTAGGCTACAACATAGTGAGTTCAGGACCAGCCTGGACTTTAGAGCAAGATCCTATCTCAAAAAAAAAAAAAAGTGGACAGAAATGGCTATTTTTATGACTATACTCTTAGCTTTTATTCTCTTTCTTTCTTTCTTTCTTTCTTTCTTTCCTTTCTTTTTGAGACAGGGTCTCACTGGGTAGACCAGCCTGTTCCTGAACTCACTGTGTGGCCAGTTTGGCCTAGAATGCAAGACGATCCTCCTTCCTCAGCCTCCTGATTACTGGGATTACAGACATGCACTACCATGCCTTGTGGTGGGGGTGCTAGGAAATTAGACCTGGTGCCTTGTATTTGCTAGGCAAGCACTCTAACAGCTGAACTATGCCCCGGCCCCTCTGAAGTTCTGTATGACTGGAATTACCCAGTTTGTAGTGGTTTGCGTCGGGTGTTGTGTATAGTAGACAATATCATACCTGTGGTAAATGTCTAGGGTGTGATGATAATGGTGCTGTGGTTATGCAGGAGAATGATCTCATTCTTCTGCAATACCTGATGAAGTATGTTGAAATGTCATTGTGTCTGCAGTTTGCTTTCAAATGGCTCAGGGAAAATGTGGAGAGAAAGCAAAGGTGGCAGAATGTTCATCATTTAGGTTAAGAGCACATGCATATACATTTTACTTTTTTATAAAAGAGATTTTAGTTTCACAGAATGTAAAGGTAGGGAGAGAGAAAAATACAAATAAATTAATTCAGGGAGCTGGAGGATAGCATGGTGGTTAGAGTGCTTGTCTAGCAAGTACAAGGCCCTGAGCTCAGTTCCCTAGCACAGCATAAGCCGGATGTAGTGGTACGTGCCTGTGATCCCAGCACTTGAGGTAGGAGGACTGCTGTGAGTTCAAGGTCAGTCTGGGTTCCATAGTGAACTCAGAACCAGCCTGGGCTACAGAGCGTGACCCTGTCTGAGAAAAACAAAAAAAAAAATCTAAAACAGATTTGGGAAAGGATATTATCATCATATTTGAGGATTAAAAAGTGTCTGCATGTGGGAAGGCTAAAAGGAAGAAAAATGTTCAAAACTGAGGATTGATAGCCTTTACACTGAGCTATATATCCCCAGCCCTTTTCTGTTTTTTTTTTTTCTTTTTGAGGCAGAGCCTCACTAAGTTGCTAAGTCACCAGGTGATCCAGGTTTGGTTCCGCTTGCTTCACCCTTTCTGAGTATTGGGATACAGGCCTGTCCTGCCATGTTTGGCTAAGAAAGGGAGCTTTGAAGTAGACTGTAGCTAATGTGAAGTAGAGACAACTTGTCTCTAGCAGAAAAGTTGTTTCAGCTGCATTGAGGGGCTTGAGAAAACACAGAGAAAGTATACAACTAAGGAAGAGAAAGAAAATGGATAAATTAGGTGTCATTGAAAGAGCTCAAATGAAACTGGGCATCATAGCCACGCCTGTAATTCCAGCATATCAGAGGATTACTTGCCGTGAGCTCCGGGCCAGCCTGGTTAACATTTTAAGTTCAGGATCAGCCTGAGCTACAGAGTAAGACCTTGTCTCAAAAAAAAAAAAAAAAAAAAAAAAAAAAAAAAAAAAAAAAAAAAAAAAAAAAAAAAAAAAGCACTAGAGGAATAGAGAATGAAAGTTGTTTTTGTTTGTTTTGTCACTGGCTCAAGTGACAAGCCTGGGAGACTCTGGGTGAGGCTCTTCCCTTTCACTGCCCGTCCAGGCTCGGTGGTGTGGATCTCTGGTGTCTGCACAACCTGCTTCCCCACCTCGTGGCTCTTGTTTGTGCCATTGCTGTAGGGCCTGGCTAGGTCTGTCCCTCCCTCAGTGCTGCTGTGGGGATCTGCGAGTCAAGTCGTGTGAAGGATCCTGTGCTTGGACTCAAGAGCTCTTCTGCCTGGGCGTGAGCTCTGACTTAGCTGATGCATGCAGCCCTGCACGCAGAACCTCTCTAACCTTGCTTTCCTTTCCTTTTTTGTACTGGGCATCTAACTCAGGGACTTTGAGTTGAGCTGTATCTTTTTTTTTTTTTTCCTGAGATCAGGTCTCTGAATACCGGCTGGTCCTGAATGCATTATGTAGCCCAGGCCAGGAGTGCTGGAATTACTGGCATGTACTACCATGCCTGGTTTGTTAGTCTTGATTTTGAGAAGGGGTCTTATGAAGTTGCTGAGTTGCCTGTCCTGGGCTCAAGTTCACCATCCTCCTGCTTCTGCTTCAGAGTGGTGGGATGCAGGCCTGTGCCGTTGGGGCTGGGCCGGTCTCTAACCTTGTGCTCCTTCCTCCTGTGTATTTCACACCCCCATCTCCTAGATGTGTCCCTGTAAAGTGCGTTTCTGTTAACAGGCTCTCTGTGTTACTTCTCTATAGAATCTTATCTCACAGCTTGCCTGCCTCTATTTCTCTTTCGAGATTTAGTAAAGAGAACTTCTGGGAAGCTTTCCCCTTCTGCTAGGTGGCTGTACTGAATAGTGGTTTTAGAGCCTGGGCTTTGAAGTCAGATATATTCTGATTTAAATCCTCCCTCCTATAAGTTGGGTGTGGTGGTGCAGGTCTGTAGTCCCAGCACTTGAAGGGCTGAGTCAGGAGAATTACCATGAGTCAAAGGCAGCCTGGGCTACCGAGCATGCGAGACCCTGACTCAAAAAAAAAATCCTCTCCAAGTAGCTGCATGGACATAGACAAAGCCGTTAACCTTGTTTTACCTCAGTTTACCTATTTAGAAGAGTGCTTACCTAGGTTTCAGTAAGTGCTGGGGAATCAAACAAAAATTAGCAGGGCCCTGGGTTTGATTACCCAGCATCACATAAGCCATATGTGGCACACACCTGTAATCCCAGCAGTCAGGATGCTGAGGCAGAAGGATTGGTCATGAATTCATGACCAGCTTGAACTACATGATATGACCCAGTCTCAGAAAAAAAAAATTAGCTAAAAGTGGTGGCACATACTTATAATCCCTGTGCTTGGGATGCTGAGGCAGGAGGATTGCTGTGAGTTTGAGGCCAGCGTGGGCTACATACTGAGTTCAGAATCAGCCTGTACTATGCCATTAGACTCTGTCTCAAAAAAAAAAAAAGAAGAGAAAAGAAAAAGAAAAAGTTTAACCTTAGCCTCTATAATACTAAAAAGGAAAAATGGTGAAAATGTTCCTTTTGGTAGTATAATAGAACTTTGGAAATTATGTATCTGTAAACAAATACCTGATGAATTTCTACTGCACATGACACATTTCTGGTTATATGTAGAAGCTTAAATACTGCTGCTAAAATGTGCTCACACAGTGTAACCCACAATAGCCTCCCAAAATGTTACTTAAAATTAGAACTGTGGTGTTGTCTCTGACTAATACGCCTTGAAGAGCAGATGACTAAACTGTAGACTACATTCGGTGTGAAATATTAGCCCCCGCTCCATAAATTGATTATCCTTTAAAGTTTTTTTGTTTGTTTATTTGAGACAGGGTCTTGCTCTGTAGCCCAGCTGGCCCAGCTGGCCCAGCTGGCCCAGGCTGGCCTTGGATTCGGCAGTCCTCCTGCCTCAGTCTCCCAAGTGCTGGGATTATAGGCCACCACTTCCAACTTTATGTGGTGCTGGGAGAATCAAACTCAGGGCCTTGCACTTGGTAGGCAAGTGTTTTAACCTCTGGCTATTCCTCAAGCCCTATTCTTTATCTGTCTGTCTGTCTATTTATTTATTTATTTATTTATTTGAGACACAGTCTCCTGGCTGGTCCTTAACTCACTGTGGAGCTCAGGCTGGCCTTGGACTCATGGCAATCCTCCTTGCCTCAGCCATCCAAGTGCTGGGATTACAGGTGTGCGCCACCAGGCCCGGCTTATATGGTGCTGGGGAATCAAACTTAGTTACTTAGCACTTGGCTTAGGTCTTGCTAGGCAAGTGCTTTAATTGCTGAGCCATTACTCCAGCCCCCAACCCTGTCCTTTAAAGTTTAAACTTGTGATCAGTGGTCTATCAGATAATACTTAATTTATTATTTTTTTGTCTGTGTGTACCTAGATATTTTTATGCTTGTGACCCAAGGCTTTGTGGAACTTTTTAAAGTAAAATAGAGTGGTTTTAATGAATGACTGGGGTGATGAAATAAATTTACCCATGATAGCAAGTTGGTTACTTTTGACTGGTTCTGTTTAATGAAAAGCATGATGTGTCACTGTAGAAGTACTTTCTGTGTGGTATGGAGGTTCCTCAGAAACCAAAACCGGAACCATCATGTGATTTAGTCATCTCACAGCTGAGCCTGTACACAGAGGAGCTGAAATCTGTATATTGCCTGTGCCCATGGCAGCCTTGTTCATAGCAGCTAATTTGTGCAGTCAGTCTTTGTGTCCCTGGGTGGACGAATGCATGAAGACTGTGTACGCACACAGCAGTTACGATTCAGCCTTAACTGTTGGCGATGACATCGACACATTTGAGGACAGAATATTATGTGAAATGAGCCAGGAACACAAAAATATTTCTGATCTCTCATGCAGAATCTAATAAGTGGAATCAAAGTAGAAATAGAATCACAATTACCAGGGGCTTGGAGGTGCAGGGAGGGAACCGAAGATGGCTAATCCGATGGCACAGTTTTCCCAGGAGAATGACGTTTTGCTCTCTGGTGCCCAGCAGGGTGATGTTATGCAACAGAAATGTGTATTTCAAAATAGAGTAAGTTTTGCATGTCTCACCAGAAAAAAGGTAATTGAGGTGATGAATGTTAATTAGCTTCATTCAACAATGTATGCATGTGTCAAATGCCACATATATCCTATAAGTGTATACAACTATCGTTGTCAACCAATTATTAATGTAAAATTGCCAATGAAAACCTAGCTTGAACAAAATATATCAGTTCTCCTTGTAATTGAAAATGTTACTTCATTTCCAACATGCCAAATTTAAAATGGCATGGCATAAATAAAGTTTATGTGTTCCACAAAAATTTTTTTCTGTTGACTATTACTGATGCTGGTAACTACTTAATGGGGGCCATTTCTTAGCTATACTTTTTTGTGTGTGTAGTGGGGGGAGACAGGAACTCACTCTGTGTTCCAAGCTGGTCCTGAACTCACTGTGTAGCTCAGACTAGCCTCAAACTCACAGCACTCCTCCTGCCTCAGCCTCCTGAGGGCTGGGATGATGGCTGTGTGCCACTACATCTGGCTAGTTTTTATGTGATACTGGAGAATCAAACCCAGGACCTTGTGTGCATGAAGCCAGCTCTGTAACCACTGAGCTGTGTCCCGAGCTCCCTTTCTATACTTTGAAAGTCAGTTGTATGACCACCCAAAGAACAGAGGGAATAATCTCTAAGAGCTCACTCAGGCCATTGAAATAAAATTACTTGTTCTAGTGAGTTATTAAAGGCTCTGGAAGCCACTAATGACTTTCAGTAATAATACTTAATCTGGCCTCTTCCTCAGTGGCCAACTGCAATGGCAGGTGAGCAGATTAGGAAAGGAGTCTGCAAAAGTAGGACAGGCTGCCTGGTTTAAAATAGAAAGAAAGCGGAGTTATTTGTAGCAGCAGAGATGGCTCTTTAGGTAAACCCCCGAGTCCGAGTCCCCTGAGGGTAAAACCATACCGTAATCTAAAAATAGTCATTTAGAGGCCAGTGGCTCTTCGGGTTTATCTTTTGTACTTAAGGATTAAAGTGGTCACCACCCATGTGGCCTTTGCTCGTATAGGCAGATCTTCATGGGATTTTACTTGTATCTATGAAACTATATGCTGCTTAACTAGTGAATGTGTATTCAAGCAATATACTGAGTTGAATTTGATAATGAAAACACTGCAGAATTATTTGTCTACTTTAGAAATTTGGTTTTTAAAATTAGCTTTTCATTTTGGTAAATATAGATTTAGGGATGTTGGGAAGAAATGCCTGGGAAGTTCTAACATGCCCTCCTCTCAAGTTCTTCCCTGCTAGTGTCAGCCTCATATACTACCAGAGTACTATACCAAAACCAAAAAATAAATACATAAAATTATTTTTCTGGGCTGGATTTTAAACCCAAAATTTATACTGAACTACATCCCCAACTTTTTTATTTTTTGAGGCAAGGCCTCACTAAACTGTGCAGGGGCTGGTCTTGAACTTGTGATTCTCCTGCCTCAATCTCCCAGAGTGCTAGGATTATAGTCCTGGCTCTAAAACCAAGAAATTGGCCCTGGCCAATTTACAATTGTTTTGTTTTATTTTGTTTTCCAGTTTCACCAAGTATGCATAGTTATACAAGTCTCTCTCTCTCTTTCTTTCTATGTAGCTCTGTGCCATACATACATACTAGTTACACATGTAGCCTTGTCTAACTGCCAGCAAAGTAAGATGCTGGACAGGGGGCTGCAGTTGCGGCTCAAGGGTAGAGCCCTTGCCTGGTGGGCGGACAGCACTGGGTTCTGTCCACTGAATCAAGATCCTCAGCAGTACCGTCTGTATGATTTCCTGTTCACAGTCACACCAGTCAGTCCCCTTCCCCACCAAAAACTCAGTTCTAGAGTTTCACTTTTGTTTAAAGTTGTGTACAACTGTTTTGATTATAGAGTTTTGGCTTCTGAATTGGAAGCATTGTAAAATATTTTTTATTGAATTCCAGGTAATTGGTACCAACTGATATGTGGAAGCAAAACAAACTAGCTTTGGGAGTAGCAACAGAATTCAGGAATGGGAGGCTTTGAGTGATGATTCTGAACCTGGTTACCAACCAACCTAGCTCACCTCTGGAGTTCATAAGCACCACGAAGGAGAATGAGTGCTTCAGCCCACTCTGGACAGCTCTTGGAACTGTGGTGAATACAGAGATGCACTAGGTGCAACAGGATATGGGATGTTATCATTTGTGAGAAAATCCCATTCATATAAAATTCTAAATGTACATTTGTAACAATTATATATTATAATACAGAGAAAGGGTGCAGGACTGCAGTACTTGGGTCGGGGGAAGGAAGAGAAGTATAGAGTGTCTTTAACTTTTATCTGTAACATTGAGATTCTTTTAGAAAGTTTGTGAGGGGCTGAAGGAATAGGACAGCAGTTAAAGTGCACAAGGCACTGAGTTTGATTCCCCAGCACCACATAAATCAGGCGTGGTGGTGCACACCTGTAATCCCAGCACTTGGGAATCTGAGGCAGGAGGATTACCATGAATCCAAAGCTAAACTGGGCTACATAGTTTAGGGCCAGCCTGGGATAGAGCGAGATCCTGTCTCAAATAAATAAATAAATAAATACAAAGTTTGTGAAATGCATATGGAAAACAAATCTGCATGGTAAATATGTGGGTATAAATACTACTTACTATGCTACTTTATATAAAAGTAATATTTTTGGAATGTTTCATTTAAAATGTCTATACATATAGTATATCACACATACATCAGTTATTTTTATTTTTTGAGATAGGGTCTTGCTTACATGCTGGCTCTGAATTTAACTGTGTAGCCCAGGCTAGCCTCAGTTCACAGCAGTCCTCCTGTCTCAGCATCCCAGGCGTGTGGTACCATGCCTGGCTAATTTTTATGTGGTGCTGGGGGATCGAACACAGTCCCTCATGCACTCTAGGCAAGCACTGCAGCCGCTGAGCTACTTCCCCAATGCCTGCTATTTTCTTTCTCTCTTTTAACGTACCTTCTGTTGTATTTTGGTAAAAGAGTGGGAACCTGCTGTAACAAAATTCCTGAAAATGTAAAAGTAGCTTCTGACCTGCCAAAACACCCAACCCAAACTGGGTATGGTGGTGATGCATGTTCGTAGTCCCAGCATTCTGGGAGACGGAGGCAGGAGAATACTGAGTTCATGCTCCCGAGGGCAACTTAATGAGATCTTTTCTCAAAACAAAAGAAAGAAAGAAAGAAAGAAAGAAAAGGTGGTTGTGGAGCTGTAGCTCAAGGTGAAGGCCCAGGGTTTAATCCCAACTACTGCCCCCTGCGGAGATCCAGCAGTCACTGATGCAGATCTCTCCTGCTTGCTCTTGACTTCTGTGGCATTATTGACCTCCTCTTACAATCTGCTGTACTTATTTTGTAACACATAGTTAATTGCTTCGCATTTGTGTTAGTACTTTATCTTATTTTATGTGAATTATTTTGTCTCTTCAATTATCTTGACAGTTAATTCTTCAAGGTAGACTCCTTGTATTACTCTTGTGTGTCCTGTATGTTACCCACACAGTGTGAGCAAGTGGTAGGTCCCAACTTTTTATTTATTTATTTATTTATTTATTTATTTGAGTCAGGGTCTTGCTCTCTTACGTTGCCCAGGCTGGCCTTGGACTCAGGGCAATCTTCCTGCCTCAGCCTCCCGAGTGTTGGGATTACAAGGCATGTGCCACCGCACCCAGTTTATGTGATACTGAGGAATTGAACTCAGGGCCTTGTGTTTGCTAGGCAAGCACTTTAACTGCTGTGGCACGCCTCCCGCCCCACCAGATACATATTTTAACTAGAGTGTACTTACTTCCCTCATGTATTTTTTCCCTGGCGTGAATGTCTATATGTGCCGTGTGGGGATGGAGCCCAGGGCCTTCACACTCAGCTATATCCCAGCCCCGTTTTTCATTTTCGATTTGGAGATAGGGCCTCACTAAGTAGTTAGGTTGCTGGGCTGGGTTCAGACTTGCTGTCCTCCTGCCGCAGCCACTAGACATGCTGGGGTTACAGGTGCATACCATTAGGCTTCCCCTGGCGTTTTTGAACTTTACTCAGAGAACTCTCCCAATTCTAGAATGTCATTTTTAACAGATACCACTATTACCCAGGATTCTAGGCATCGCCATCCCTCCCCGCCCCCCCCCCCCCCCCCCCCCGGAAGGCTAAGGCATAAACCTTACATCTACATGGTTATTAAATGTCTTGCACTAGTAGTACATAATCTTTCAGCTTTCAAAGGATAACACTAGATGACTGAATTTAAATGGTGAATCTCCCCAGGGATGTCAGAGATGAAGCTGAAATCTCTGAGTTTCATCCAGAGGCAGCAGTGGCTTGTGATTTTACACTATAGCTTTTCCTAGCTGTAATTATTAGAAGACAAATATGGTGGTAATTGGTGTCAGTGCTTTTACATTAAGAGCTGGGCCCTGTAGTGCAGACCCACAGTCCCCGTAGTGGAAACAGGAGGATCCCCAGTTCCAGCTCCACCTAGGCAATTTAGGGAGTGAGACTTTGTCTCAAAATCAAAACTAAAAAAAATGATAGGCTGGGGGTGTAGCTTAGTGTGGAGGCCGTGGGCTTGATTTCTAATATTCAAAAAAAAATTATTAGGAACTTTTCTTTAAATAAGTAAAGAATAGAATATTTCATTATTATAAGGAAGAGTGCAGGGGCTAGAGGAATAGCTCAGCACTTTGCCTAGCAGGTGCCAAGTGCCTGAGTTGATTCCCCAACACCACATAAGCTGGGTGGTGCACACCTGTAATTCTAGCCCTGAGATGCCTAAGGCAGGAGGTTTGCTGTGAGTTCTCAAGGCCAGCCTGGTCTACATAGTTGAGTTCAGATCCAGCCTGGACTACAGAGCGAGATCTTGTCTCAAAAAAAAAAGGAAAGAAAAAAGAAAAGAAAGTAGCCATGAAAATCAAAATCAAGTACATGATAGTCAGGAGCTTTCAGGGAAATTCTGTTGTGTTCTGACCATCTTGGGGTGGAAACAGTTTATTCACAGTATCTCCTAATGGACCAAAACAGTTCTAGAAATCTTGACTCAGCTATCGTCTGTCCTCGCAATAACATCAGCAGTCTGGATGAGAGAACATGACAAGAATGTTTATAAACATTCTTGTGATATGTCATCCATAGGCTCAATTCCTGATTTTTAGATTATAGGCAGAAACTTCAAGAAAGTGTAAGAAAAAAAAGCAGAAACCACTTATGGCTGATGAGACTGTACGTTTTAATTTATTATATTAATCATCATCAAAATGGAAGAGAGTGGAAAATTAGTCATAAGGGGCAAGCCCAGTACCTTCACATTGAGCTGTATGCCCAGCCCTTTTTTTAAATTTTTGATTTGAGACAGGGTCTTGCTAAGTTGCTCAGGCTGGGCTCAAACTTGAGATCGTCCCTGCCTCAGGCTGGTCCCAAACTCCGTGTGTAGCCCAGGCTAGCCTTGGACTCATCACAAGTCCTCCTGCCTCAGCTTCCTGAGTGCTGGAATTAGTGGCGTGCACCACCAGGCCTGACCTTAATTTTATTTTTTTGAGATGGGGTTTCATTCTATAGTCCAGGTGGTCCTGAAATCACTGTGTAGCCGAGGCTAGCCTTGAACTCACAGCAGTCTTCCTGCCTCAGCTTCCTGGGTGCTGGAATTGCAGGTATGCGCCACCATTCCCAGCTTTATGTGTTGCTGAGGAATTGAACCCAGGGCCTGTACTTGCTAGGCAAGTACTCTAACCACTGAGGTATGCCCTCCGCCCCTTAATGAGTTTTATAAAGATTTAGTCAGTGGTTATTCTAGAAGTAAGAACCTGTAATGAACCTGTAATGTATTGATACATCTATAAGCCTTTCTTTCATTTATCCTAAAAAATGTATTATGAATTTCACTGTACAGGCTTTAAATTTAGAGAGAAAATCTTTTTGTACAGAAACCTATTGTGTCAGTATTTTTCCATGGCTGTGTGCTTTTAAATCTAAAAGAAACATAAATACTGAAGCATATTTGATTTATTTATTTGTTTATATTTTGTGTTTTTTAGAGGCAAGGTCTCCGTATGTTGCCTAGGTTGGCCTCAAGCTCTTACATTCAAGTTGTCCTCCTGCTTCAGCCTCCTGATTGGCTGGGACTACAAGTGTGTACCACCCAGCTCAGGCGATGAGTACTAATTTGAACATTTTTTTTCTTACCCATTGATTAACTTAGGTAGGCTCAGTTTCTCTTTTGATTTGCATTTTAAACCAAGTGTAATAAAGCAAAATAATAGTGAGAGAATACCAATAAAAGCTAATAATCTCTGTACTCCTTCAAAAAATTTAAAATAACTGTAGCTCAGACTGGCCTTGGACTCACAGCAGTTTTCCTGCCTCAGCCCGAGTGCTGGAATTAGAGGCATGTGGCACTACACCTAGTTTATGTAGTGCTGAGGAATCCAACTCGGCGTTGTGCTTGCTTAAAGCCCAAAGCCAGTGCTTAAACCACTCTGCTGTTCCTGTTGCCCCCGTAACAGTTTTATTCTGAATTTGGCAGACAAAAATCAATGATAGTTGGCTAAGATAGTGTGAGTTGTAAATATCCCAAGGTAAGATACAGCTCTAGGCAATATCTTTAACCACAAGAATAAGTGACAGTGATTATTAGAAATATACCTTTTAGGGGCTGGAAGAATAGCATAGCAGTTAGAGTGCCAGCCTACTAACCTACCTTCTCCTTTACATACTGGGATTTGCTAAGTCTTTTGGGGGGTGATCTTAAAATTATAATTGCATGTGGGAGGCTCTGCATGTTAATTAAAGACTATCAAGACAGGTGTGGTGGCGCACACCTGTAGTGCCAGCTATTCAAGAGACTGAAGCAGGCAAGGCTTGTTGGTACATACCTGTAATCCCAGCAGTCTGAGAGAAAGAGTTGGAGGATCAAGAGTTTGAGCCCGGCTTAAGCAGTTTAGCAACTTACCAAGACCTTGTCTCAAATTAAAAATAAAAAGGGCTACGATATAGCTCAGTGTGCAAGACCTGTGTTCAACTGCCAGTAACACATGCACACACATGTGCACACATCCACACCCACACACACAAGAAATAGTTTAAAGCAGGAGGATTGCTTGAGCTCAGGCATTCAAATCCAGCCTGATGAGACCATTATTTTTAAAAATGTCTTACAAGTAATATTGTTCATGTTAGATGTATAGTGGTGCCTGCCTGTAATCCAGCTGCTTGGGAGGCTGAGGTAGGAGAATCACAAGTTCAAGGCTAACCTGGGCAGTTTAGTGAGATCCTGTGCTAAGATAAATTTTTATTTATTTATTTTTTGTGATAGGGTTTCACTCTGTAGCCCAGGCTGGTCTTGAACTCACTGTGGAGCCCAGACTGGCCTTGGACTCATGGCAATCCGCCTGCCTCAGCCTCCCTAGTGCTGGGATTACAGGCATGTGCCACCATGCCTGACTTTATGTGGTGCTTAGGAATCAAACTCAGCAAGGCAAATGCTTTAACAGCCGTGCCATTCCTCCAGCCCTAAGATAAAATTTTTTAAATGCCTAGGGATGTGACTCAGTGCTTTCTCACTTCAGTCCCCAGTACAATGGGAAAAAATTGTGTTCACATTAAAAGTTCACTAAGAGGCTGTTTGTTTATTTATTTTTGTGACAGGGTTCCACTCTGTAGTCTAGGTTGGTCCTGAATTCAGTATGTAGCCCAGGTTGACCTCGAACTCATAGCAATTCCCCTTCGTCAGCCTCCTGAGTGCTGGGATTACAGCCACATACCACCACCACAGGCTTATGTGGTGCCGGGAAACTGAACCCAGGGCCTTGCACTTGCTAGGCAAGCGCTCTAAGCACTGTGCTATTCCTCCAGCCTAAGAGGCCATTTATAAATCTTAAGTTTTACCTTGGTAAAATTATTAATTGTTTTATATTTGTAATCTGAAATAAGGAAACAGAGAGGAACCCAGAAGAGACAGAATTAGATTTGGAAAAGTCCAGGAGATCTCTTTGCTATCTCATGTCTCCAAATGACACAGAATGACACCAAAGACCAGCAGTCAGCAACTGAGGGCAGGTCCAGATGGAACCAAACACATTTCTCAAATTTCTAAGGCCCAGGAAGAGTCCTTGTGAAATTTTAGGAAAGGCAATGTAAGGCAGAGTTTCTCTGAAGATACATGTATGATGAAACCTGAGCTCATCAGTCTTTGGGAGTGTGTGAGCAATTTGTGTATTCTCTCCCATAGGCTTTCTGTCACAGGGGAGTGACACTGAGACAGCAGTGCATGGTAGGATGCTGTCAGGTAGAAGCCATATGGCTCACTGGTTTACTCTCAGTCAGAGGACTTTGACAACGCTGACGTATGCTGCAAAATTATTGGCACTCAGAGACTTTACTGTGGCAGAGGCAAAGGGGTGTTGAGCAGGAGGGTGTGACAGAGGTTTTACTTATGTGCACAACTTCATAGTGATAGGTCTCCCCAGAAGCAGGGGGTTTGGCTGAATCTTAATGGAAATTCCAACTGTTAAAGTCCATGTACCAAAATCCCAGGAAGGATTTATTTTTCTCAAAATTAGATTTATTTATTTAGAGGTAGGGGCTTGATGTATAGTCCAGGCTGGGCCTGAACTCAGTGTATATAGTCCAGGCTGGCCTTGAATCTACGGCTGTCCTCCTGCCTCAGTTTCCTGCGTACTGAGATTGCAGGCATGTGACACCACACCCAGTTAATTTTTATGTGGTGCTGGAAGATGAAACCCAGAGCCTTGTAGATGCTAGGTGAGTTCTCTAACTGCTGAGCTGTGCCTCCAGCCCCCTCAAAGTTAGATTATTTAATTCGTTACAACAAGCAGAGAGAATCAGAGAAGCCTCATGGTCTCTCAGAAGGGAGACTTAGGAGACATTAAGAGCTGTTGTAACATTAGTGACAGATGTTAGTTTTTGGGATGGAATTTTATAATCTGTGCAAGAGCCGTTTAGAATTTATCAGCTAGATGAGTTGCTGGAACTTATGAAGATCCAGTGTCTGCAGGTAGTTTTCGTGAAGTCTTATCTTGGAACATGGCTCCAAAGGATCTAGTTTGAGTTTAAGTAGTGTCTGAGGCACATTGTGGTTTGGTTTGCTCGGCTTATCTGTTTTATGAATCAAAGTACAGTTAGAAGCTGTGGTTTCTCTTTTCAGTTCTGCGAGGCAACCATTCTTACTTGTGTTTATCAGAAGTGCGTCTGTGGGACTGGGGTTGGAGCCTAATGGTGGAGCATGCGCTGTCCTGTTTCAGGCCCTGAGTAGAATCCACAGCACCAAAAATAAATACATACATAAATAGTGTACATGGAATTGTTGAAAGATCATAGAAAGGAAATTTTAACCTCAAGAATTATTCGAGAGTCTGTGTCAGCTTTTAGTTGCTGTGTAACAAATTAGCACAAGCTTAGAGGCTTAGACTGGCACCTGTCTTAGCTGACATTTGTATAGGTCAGAAGTTCAGTCATGACAGGAACTGCTTTGCATAAGCCTCAGAGGCTAAAACAAAAGTGCCCGCCTGGCTGAGTTTCTGTCTAGATGCTTGGTGAAGAACCTGCTGACAGGCACATTAGGGTTGTCAGCAGGACTCAGTTCCTTGCAGTGGAAGAGATGAAGTCCTTCTTTTCTGCTGTCTGTTGGTTGGGGCTGCTTGCCTCTAAAGGCTGCCTGCCTTCTGTGCTTCCTGGCCCCTCTATCTTCAAATTAGTAATGGAAAACTCACACAGGAAATCCCACTCATGCTGCAGATCTCCAAACCCCTACGTGTCTGACCTCTAGATTCAGATTTAAAAGTCTCCTGTAATTAGGTCAAGTCTACTAGGATAATCTGATTTAGACCTTAATGACATCTGCCAGCTTCCTTCACAGCACTTTTTGGTGATGTAACTGGGAGGTACTTTTCAGACAACAGAGCCAGAAATCTTAGGAAATATACCTCTTATCTCCTGCAATTTTTGTAAAAGTTTTAAAGCATAAGTCTCAGAATTTCTCATGTACCTTTTTTATTGGGTTTTTGTTTGTTTGTTTGTTTGTTTGTTTTTGTTTTTGAGACAGGGTCTTGCTCCATAATGCAGGCTGATCCTGAACTCACTATATAGTCCAGGCTGGCCTTGGACTCATAGCAATCCTTCTTCCTCAGCTTCCTGATTACTGGAATTATGAGCGTGGACCACCGTGCCGAGTTTATGTGGTGCTGGGAAATTGTTCTTTTCTTTTCTTTTCTTTCTTTTTCTTTTATTTTCTTTCTTTTTTTTTTTGAGATAGGGTCTTACTCTGTAGCCCAGGCTGGTTCTGAGATCATTATGTAGCCCAGACTGGCCTCAAACTCACAGCAGTCCTCCTGCCTCAGTCTCCCAAGTGCTAGGATTACAAGTGTGCACCACCACGCCGGGCTTGGTGCTGGGGAATTGAACCCAGGGCCTTTCATTTGTGAGGCAGGGGCTTTAACCACTGAGCTATGTCCTTAGGCCTCTATATGGCATTTTGGTAATTCTTGCTTGGTTACAAGTGGAGCTTAAATTTGAAATTGGATCCTTTTTTGTTTTGTTTTTTAAGACAGGGTCTTGCTCTGTAGCCCCGGCTGGTCCTTAACTCACTATGTAGACCAGGCTGGCCTTGGAATCATGGCAGTCTTCCTGCCTCAGCCTCCCAAGTGCTAGAATTATAGATGTGTGCCACCATTCCTGGCCTTACGTGGTTCTGGGGAATCAAACTCGGGGCCTTGCACTTGCTACTGCTGCACCATTCCTCCAGCCCTGGATTTGTTTTATATTACTGGTTAAAGTTGGTCTGGGATACAGTTCTGTTGATTTGAGAAAAGTCTTTTTTAAAAGTATAACACTGACAGAAATCACTTTTTCTTATTCTGCTAGCATTTGTTACTTTTCCTTTTAATGAAGTTTATAGCTGGGCGATGTGGCATAGGCCTGTAATCCCAGCACTCTGGGATGGTGAGGCAGGAGGATCAAAAGTTCAAGCCCAGTCTGGATAATTTAGCAGCTTACTGAAACTCTTTCTCAAAATTAACAATAAAAAATGAGCTGGAGCTATAGCTCAATGTGAAGGCCCTAGGTTCAATCACCAGTGCTATAAAAATAAATAAAATAAAAAATAAATAAGAAGATAAAAACTAAAGTTTATGAAAAATTGGAATGTGAGCAATGTGGATAGAAAATATACCAGGGCTGACAGATAGACCAGCCATTAAAGTGCTTGACTGCCAAGCTCAAGGCCCCGAGTTCGATTTCCCAGCATCACATAAAGCTGGGTGTGATAGCACATGCCTGTAATCTCAGCACTCAGATGCTGAAGCAGAAGGATTGCCTTGAGTTCGAGACCAGCCTGGGCTCCATAGTAAATTCAGGATCAGCTTGGACTGCAGAGTGAGGCTCCATCTCAAAAAAAAAAAGAAAAAAAAATGCCATCTATAGTCCGTATGTCCCTACTTGTACTGTCATCATTTAGTATTTATTGTTCACTTAGAATATCATTACGTCATATAGTGTTCATGTAATTATTATTATTTTTTGAGTCACGGTCTTACTTTGGTAATTCTGGTCCTGAATTCACTATGTTGTCCAGGCTGGCCTCGAACCAACGACAATCCTCCTGCCTTATCCTCCTGAGTGGTAGAATTACAGGCATGCACCACTGTGCTCAGCATATGTGGTGCTGGGGAATTGAACCCAGGGCCTTGTGCTTCCTAGGCAAGCGGTTTAACCTCTGTGTCATTCCTCCAGCCCCCATAATTAATTTTTTGATTGAAATATATACACTTAAAAACCTACATATATGTAGTTTTATAATCAATATTTAATAAAAAAATTTAAAACAGGCTCATTATCTGTCCATATTGACTTACTCTTTAGAAAGCTGAATTTTCAGTGCACTTCGTATGTTACTTTAGTGGGCCAATAACAGTAGGGTTTTCACTGGGTTTTCTCTCTTGTCCTTTGAAAAAGGCACCCATAGCTCTGGCTTCCTAGTGAAAGATGGTCGCTCAGGAGAAGAAAAAGTTTTGAGAATACTTGTTTTTTTCTTTTTTAAGGGTCTGGCACTGTTGCCCAGGCTGGTCCTGAACCTACTATGTAGCCCGGGCTGGCCTTAGAGTCACAGCAGTCCTCTGTCTCAGCCTCCTGAGTGCTGGGATTACAGGCATGTGCCACCATACCCAGCATTATGTGGTGCTGGGGAATTGAACCCAGGGCCTTGTGCCTGCTAGTTGGTGCTTTACCTGCTCTAGCCCCTGAAAAGAGATCTTAAAGACTTAAAAGATCTTAAAAGACTTAAAGAATGAAACAACATAGGGTGCCTTATCTCTCCCTTTTCTTGATTTCTTACAATCATAATGCCAAAATGTCTCATCTGAATATACAGATATTGAGCCTCATGCAGATCCTGAGAGGGGTCTGCAGATATATAATCTTTTTAAATAAAGGAAATCATTACTGGGGCTGGAGAAATAGCACAGTGGTTAAAGTGCTTGCCTAGCAGGCACAAGGCCCTGGCTTTGATTCCCCAGCACCACATAAAGCTGGGCATTGTGGTGCACACCTATAATTCCAGCTCTCAGGAGGGTGAGTTAGGTGGATAGTCTTTGAGTCCAAGGCCAGCCTGGGCTACACCAATGAGTTCAGGACCAGCCGGGGCTACAAAGGGAGACCCTGTCTCAAAAAAAGAAAGAAAGAAAAAAAGAAAGAGAATAAGAAATAATTATTTTATCTTTATTTATTTATTTATTCAAGACAGGGTCTCTATAGTCCAGGTTAGTTCTGAACACACTCGGTAGCCCAGGCTATCCTTGGACTCACAGCAATCCTCCTGCCTCAGCCTTCTAAGTGCTCTGATGACAAGTGTGGACTCCTATGCCCAGATTATGTGGTATTGGAGAATCAAACTCAGAGCCTTATTCTTGCTAGGTGAATTCTTTAACCTCTGTGCCGTTCCTTCCACGCCATAAAATCATTATTTTAAAACTGGAAATAATGGTAGACACCTTTAATCTTAACACTCTAGAAGGCTAAGGCAGGAAGATCACAAACTCAAGCCCAGTCTGGGCAACTTAATGACTTAGCAAGAGAGAAAAGAGGGAATAGGGTGTAGTTCAGTGGCTAAAGTGTTTGTCTGGCAAGTGTTAAGAACCTGGTGTGATTCTCCAGCACCATATAAACTGGGCATGGTAGTGCACACCTGTAATCCCAGCATTCAGGAGTCTGAGGCAGGAGGATTGCCCTGAGTTTGAGGAGAGCCTGGGGTACATAGTGAATTCAGGAGCAGCTTGGGCTATAGAGCAAGAAACTGTCCAAAGAAAGTAAGAAAGAAAAGGAAAGGAAAGATACCACTGCTTTTTAGGAAAATGAATGTGACATTTTATTTCTTAGTCTGTGGTGGTGGTGAATGGAAACCAGGGCCTTGCACACGTGCTGGGTAAGCAAGTGCTCTGCCTCTGATCTCTGTCACCTGCCCTGTTCATACTTTTGAGAAGGGAACGGAAGAAAGGACAAATTGGCGCCTAGTATTTGTCACATTGTAAATTCTGTGGAGATATTTGCCGTCCGTATTTGACCCTGAGATTGCTGACAACCTGGCTTAGTGAGGTGTCTCAGTTGCTTTCCTATAGTTGGGACAAAATACCTGACACTCATGACTTAAAGAAGTAGTTTATTTTGGTCACCGGTTTGGGAGTCTCCTTGCGTGCTCAGCTGGCTGCAAAGCACAGGTGGAAGTGGTGGCAGGGCATGGCAGAACAGCAGTGTCCAGCCTGTGGCCTGCAGGAAGCAGAGACGGGAGGAGCCAGGGACCAGAGTGTGCCCGTCCTGGTGACACTCCCAGTAACCGACCTCTAACCAGGACGCACTAGCAAGCAGCATATTCACCTGCTCAACCCATCAGTGGGCAGATCTGCTGATGAGTTAGTTCCACCATCACTTTCCAAACATGCGAGACTCTAAGGGGACATTGTAGATGTAAACCACAACAAGTCTGGGACTATGGCCAAGAGCCCCACTGTGCTCGGAGCAGGCATACCCAGGCAGACCCGGCAAAGTATCTCCTGCGGCGACCTGTTGGAGCAAGTCACTAAGCCGATCTGGGACTCCGGGGAAGAGAAATTACATGCCAGTTCTTGCTGGGGAAGGGCAAGGCCACATTACAGAAGTGTGTGATGAGAGAGTGTTGCGCTGTTTCTGGAAAATAAAATCTACTACAGACAGTGTCATAACAAAATCATGAACAATAGCTAAGATTTCCAAAGATTGGCAATTTGGCAAATAATATATATCATTAGATTATGATACCTATCTGAGAAAATACATTGTGTGGCATTTTAAGATGTTAATATATGCTTGGCTGCAATAAGATATTATTTGCCTTGATCAGAATTTTTTTACTGGTTCATAGAACAATGCCTAACATGGTAGCAATTCAGTAAGATTACATTTGACCATAGTATTGGTGGGGGATTGGTTCCAGAAACCCCTGCAGGTACCAAAGTCTGTGAATGCTCCGTTCTCTATATAAAATGGTGTGGTGTTTGCATATAACTTATTCACAGCATCCTGTATACTTTCAATCATGTCTGGATAACTTACAATAACTAATACCATGTAAACGTCATGTAGATAATAGTTATGCTATTGAGGGGATGATGATGAAAAAAACATTTCCAGTTGCATCAGTAAAAGTGCGTTTAAAAAGTACATCTTTTCCTGAATATATTTATTTATTCATTTACTTTTTTTTGAGACATTGTTTCTGTCTGTAACCCAGGCTGGTCCTGGACTCACAGAAATCCCTGTCTCTGGGATTACAGGCTTGCATCACCGTGCCCAGCTTTATGTAGTGCTGGGGAATTGAATGCAGGGCCTTACGCTTGCTAGGCAAGCACTCTAACCACTGTGTCACTCCTCCAGCCTCACCTGAAATATTTTATATAGTATTGTGTGAACGTATGAATATGGAACGCATGGCTATGGAGGGCCAACTGCACTTGAGTGAATTCCTTTATGTTATTTGCTGTCAGTCATTTGTAGGCTTTTTTTGTTTCATTTTGTTTTTCCCTGCAGTGCTGGGGATTAAACCCAGGGCCTTGTGCATGCTTGGCAAATACTCTACCGCTGAGCTGCGCCCGCAGCTTCTATTTGTAGTGTTCATAGTGAGAGTTTCCACTTTGTTCTGTGCTTTATTTTCCTCTGTATTTTAGTTAGATGTTGTCTTAGTTCATTTGGCATACTATAACGTAGTCTCTCCAACTGGCTTATCTATAAACAGGAATTTATTTCTTATACTAATAGAGGCTTCCAAGACCAAGGTGCTAGCAGATGTGTTCTGTCTGATAAGGGGTCAGTTCCTCCAAGATGGCCTCTCTGTATATCCACACATGGTGGAAGGGGCAGCCAGGCTCCCTTGAGCTAGTACAGGAGGCTTAATCCCCTTCCCGAAGACAGATCCTTGCTACCCAGCTTTTGTCTAGAGGCCTCACCCTGGAAGAGAACGCCACACCAGGGATTGGATTTCCACTTAGGAATCCAGTGGGAGGTGGCAGAGTGTAAACGCTGAGACCTAGCAAATGTCCAGAGATTGCATCAGAAGGTATTAGTCATTTTATACGGGAACCCTGGCATTTTATTTCAAATCAAACTTGAAAAGATTTGTCCTTTGCATCAGTAGATTGTTGTTTTTACATTTGTCTCCCTTCTGTTTGTTTGGAAAGAATCATGAGATTTTTTTTTCCAGCTACCAAATCAGAAAATATTTATTCTACTTCTAGTGCAATACCCACAATTATTTTTGAGACATTTGGGAATATACTCCTTTAGTGTTTTGCATGTAGCAGTTGAGTTGTTATTCATCTTGAACAGATGAGCAGAAGCAGTGCTGCAAGGATGTGGCTAACTGGGACCATCCTGGCTCACTGGTGTAGGTGTAGAATGCGCGATCGATTTGTGAACTGTTTGGTGATGCTGATGCCTGTCTCCGGAAAAAAGAGTGCTTGTGATCACTGTGGACACAAAGAATATTCAGCAACTTTACTTAACTAAATAATTTGTTTATTTTTGAGATAGGATTTTGCTCTAAATTTCACACTGATCCTGAATTCACTATGTGGCCCAAGGTGGTCTAGAACTCATGGCCATTCTCCTGCCTCAGCCTCCGCAGTGCCGGAACTACAAACATGCACCACTGTGCCCAGCTTATGGGGTATTGGGGAATTTAACTGAGAGCCTTGTGCTTGCTGGCAAGCACTGTAATTGCTCTGCTATTCTTTCAAACCTCACTGCAGCTTTATTTTTAATAACCTATGTTATACATTTGGCCACCTTTAACTTTAATGCAGTAATATTTAGTATTTAACTGTCTGTATTAGTTTAATATGTGGTATTAATGGAAATTTATTTATGGTATCTTCCTAACTAATTTTCTAACTTGAAAAACCATAATTACAATTTTTTTTTCTCTTGGTGGTGCTGGGGTGAACCCAGGGCCTGTTAGTTGCTAGGCAAGCAGTCTGACACTTAGCAATAGTTGCAGTTCTCAGATTTCTTAAGACTTTTCTTTTTAGGGGCTGGAGGAATAGCACAACACTTAGAGTGCTTTGCTAACAAGCCCACAGCCCTGAGTCCGATCCCTCAATACTATGTAAACTGGACGTGGTGGCGCACACTGGTAATCCTAGCACTCGAGAGACTGAGGCAGGAGCATTGCTGTAGATCCAAGGCCAGCCTAGGCTACATAGTAAAGTTCAGGACCGGCTGGGACTACAGAGTGAGACCCTGTCTCAAAAAATAAATGAATAAATAAATAAGCCTTTGTTTTTGAGCCAGTTTGATTTCAGAGGTGTAGAAAAACTGGTTGCCTAGGTTGCCCAGAGCACCAATTATTATTATTATTATTATTATTATTATTATTATTATTATTATTATAAAAGTAGGGTCTCATTCTATAGTCGAGGCTGGTCCTGAACTCACTGTGTGGCCCAGTCTGGCCTCAAACTTTTGTGGCAGTCCCTTTGCCTCAAGTTCCGTAGCGCAGGGATTACAGGCGTGTGCTGGGGAATCGAACATAGGACCTTGAATTTGCTTGGCAGACATTCTAGCCACTGAGCTATGACCTGAATAATGGTAGGCGCAGCCAAGCTCCTCAGGCGCCCATTACAAGAGCGTTAATCCCATTCTTGAAGGCAAGTCTTTACAACCTGGTCCTCTCCCAGAGGCTTCATCCTTAAGAAAACACCACATCAGGGATTAGATTTCAACATAGGAATTTGGTGGGAGGTGGCATTAATTGAAATACTACTTTTCTGTGTGTATTCAACCCCAAGTATCTCTCTCTCCCGGGTCTGTTTGTGCCTGGATAATCTTAGCACTTGTACAGTCCTACTCTTCTGTTTCATGTTTGAATAGTGCTTTCATATTTTGTTCTAGTTTCCTTTGCTCAGCTCTACTTTTTTATGACGCGTTGTTTCTTCATTTAGTGCTCACCAGTAAAGTGCCCTGCGGTGACGGGAGTCCTCTTTGATACTTGGGCTCCCATGGGGTAGTCACTTACCACGTGAGACTGCTGAGCACTTGAAGTGGGGCTAGTGCAGTCAAGGAACTCAATTTTCATTTCATGTAGTTAATGAGTTAAAATTAATTTTGGGCTAGAGTTGTAGCTCAGTGGCAGAGGACCTGTATGGTGTGTCTCAAACCCTGAGTTCAATTCCTACAACAGAAAAAAAAAATTTTTTAATTTAAAATATGGCTGGTAACTAGCTTACTAGACAGTACTGTTGTAGAGTTAACGAAGGATGACTTGAGAAGAGTATAAGAATTGAGAATGATAATGAAATCAGGGGGAAAGCTGCATTTATTATGGTTAAATTAGAGCCAGGATTTTCAATCTGCGTTAAAACTGCACATTAGAATCCTCTGAAAAGAATTCTGAAAATACCAGTTTCTGGGATATCAGAATGAAACCGATTGTATAAGAATTTTGAAGTTGCAATGTGGGCATTGCATTTTCAGAGCTTCGCAGCTAATTCTAATGTGTTTTTAGGGTTAAGAATCAGTGGATTAAGAGCTGGAGGAATAGCTTAGTGGTTAAAGCACTTCTCTAACAAGCTCCAGACCCTGGGTTCAGTTCCCTAGGAAAACTATCAAATTTGGTTTTGGTGGATCTGAGCTTGGGCCTGTCACTGTACATTTCTGACAAACTTCCTGCACCCCAGGAACAGCTAACCTCAGATTGTTCCTTGAACTCACTCACTATTTAGCCCAGCTTCGTCTTTCATGTTTATATATAAAAAATTATGATTTATGCCTACATATACTTTTAAAAAATAATTGTTGCCTTTTTTAAAAGTTAGAATTGATCATTTATGATACTGATTATAGTATCTTAGAATTTTTCTCTGCATAGTTCTAGGGCTGAACTGATACGCAATTACGGTGATTTGTTAGGTTTAGCTTGTCACATAAAAAGAATATTCATGATTATTATCTATATGTTTTAAGTATTTTAATTTATTATTTTCTCTTTCTAGCTGTTCCCTTTCCTCCAACCCATCGGCTTACTTTGAAGGAAGTATTTGAGAATGGGAAGCCTAAAATTGATGTTTTGAAAAACCACTTGATAAAGGAAGGCCGGCTGGAAGAGGACGTCGCCTTGAAAATAATCAATGATGGGGGCGCCATCCTGAGACAAGAGAAGACCATGGTGGAAGTGGAGGCGCCAGTCACAGGTATGAACAGAGTGCGGGTGGCACTTAGGCTTGAGATTTGGGCTCATTATAGAAGCTGATTACATATCACCCACTATCTGTGGTGTGATCATTTTCCTAGGAATTTTGACAGTCTTAGGGTAGTGGGATTTTGTTGTTGTTTTTATTCCTTAGAGAAATAAATTTTCCTTGTCTAATATTTTTAGTAGAGCTTTCTTAGTACCAGTACATGGATTGTAATTTCCCAGCATTCCTATCAAAAGCTAATAGATTTAAATTAAAAATTAAGGGCTTGTCTTAGCAATATGGTGGTATTAAAAAGAAAAGAAAGAAAAAGTTAAGGGTGACAGGCATAGCTTAGTGGTTAAGGCACTTGCCTAGAAAGCACAAGGCTGTGGGTTTGATTCTTCAGCACCAAATAAATGGGCATGGTGGTGCATGCCTGTAATCCCAGCACTCAGGAGGCTGAGGCAGGAGGAGTGCCATGTGTTCAAGGCCACCCTGGGCTATGTAGTAAACTCAGGACCCACGTGGACTACAGAGGGAGACCTTACCTGAAAAACAGATAGGTAGATAGGTAGATATCTAAAGAGAGAGAGAGAGTTAAGCTGTGATTCTTGGACACAGGCCTTTTTTCTTCTAAGACATAATTGTTTTTACCCCCTGTCCTATCTTTTTCCTAGTGTGTGGTGATATTCACGGACAATTCTTTGACCTAATGAAGCTGTTTGAAGTTGGGGGGTCTCCTAGCAGCACACGCTACCTCTTTCTGGGTGACTACGTGGACAGAGGTTATTTCAGCATAGAGGTAAAAACTAACCTGGATATGTTGGACCTAACATTGTCTTTTTAAACAGATTTGCTTTCTATTCTCTAGAAGAATTAAAATATGAACACTGGTAGAATTTATAAACTTTATTATTTTCAGTTACAGCAAATAATGTTTTAACTAAGTTTTTTTAAAAATCTATTTTTTACTTTAGCTAGTAAAAAATCTGATATATGGAAGGCTGCATAAGCCCAGTTTGGAAGGCTAGAGGAATGACACAGCACCTTGCAAGGCTCCTGAGTGTGATTCCCCAGCACCATATAGTCTTGGGGCTAGAGGAATGGCACAGCAGTTAAAGTATTTGCCTAGCAAGGCCCTGAGCTTGATTACCCAGCACCACATAAACTGGGCGTGCTCATGTATGCCTGTAATCCCAGCACTGAGGAGGCTGAGGCATAAGGATTGCCTGAGTCCAAGGCCAGCCATGCCTGCACCAGTGAGTTCAGGACCAGCCTGGTCTACAGAGCAAGATCCTGTCTCAAAAAAAGAAAAGAAAAAGAAAAAAGAAAATTAAAAGCCCAGTTTTGAGGGCTGGAGAAATAGCACAATGATTAGAGTGCCCTGAGTTTGATTCTGTAGCACCACATAAACTAGACATGGTAGTACACTCCTGTAATCCCAACACTTGGGAGGCTGAGGCAGGAGGATAGCTGTGAATTTGAGGCCAGCCTGGACTACATAGTGAGTATAAAAGTGTAAGACCCTGTCTACCAGTATAGACTACAGTGTAAGACCCTGTCTCAAAAAACTTTTTGAAAATAAGCTGCATGTTTGCTAACCTTTCCTCTCCAGGTGGTGGGTGGTGCAGATTGTTGAGGAGATAAATTGCCTTCCCCCCACACAGGGTTTGCGTTAGCTGACCTTCATTATAAAACCTTAAGCTGCTGAGAAGCAATTAATTCTTAGATTAACTGCCAGTAGTAAATAAGCAGGTATTTATCTTATTGTAGGACTAATTTCTGGTACCTTTGCACATAGTAAGCACATACTAAATGATCACTGAAAATAACCCAGCCTGGCCTCAAACTCAGTGCACTCCTCCTGCCTCAGCCTCCCATAGTGCTGTGTAACCCAGCCTGGCCTCAAACTCAGTGCACTCCTCCTGCCTCAGCCTCCCATAGTGCTGGGAGGCATGTGCCAACCATGCCCGGTTTAGGTGGTGTTGAGGAATCAGGAGTAACTAAGGCATGTTATCAGTGTTTTTCTTCATCTGGGCCTGGTGGCACAGACCTGTACTTCCAGCACCCCAGGAGGTTGAGGCACAGGGTTGCAACTTTGAGGCCAGCCTGGGCAACTTGGTAAATTACTGAGATCTTTTCTTTTCCTTTTTTCCCCATTTTTATTAATATACATATGCAAAACATGATGTTTACAATGAACTTGAGTATTTTGTGCACATTCATATCATATCAATATTACGATCCCTTCCCCTCCCCATTTTGGCCCTCCCACCCTCTTCCCATCCCCCCATAACTACCACTATCACAGTCACTTGGTTCTATAGAATCTTTTCCACCTTTTTTGAGGCAGAATCTCACTCTGTAGCCCAGGCTGCTCCTGAACTCACTGTGTAGCCCAGGCTGGCCTTGAACTCAAGGCAATCCTCCTGCCTCAGCGTCCTGAATGCTGGGATTACGGGAGTGTGCCACCATGCCCAGTTTACGTGGTGCTGGGGAATTCAATTCAGGGTCTTGAGCTTGCTAGACAAATGCTTTAACCACTGAGGTATTCCTCCAGCCCCTCAAAATGAAAAATCATAAAAATTGGTTTTGTAGGCCTACTGACACAGGCTTGTAATCCTAGTACTCTGGGAGACTGAGGTAGGAAGAGTACAAGTTTAAGCCCAGCCTTGAGACCTTTGCTCTTAAGAAAGGAAGTCCTTTAGCACACGGAGTGAATTCTGATTGGTTTGTACTTGTTAAGACAAATCCATTACTTTTCTTTTTTCTTTTCTTTTTTCTTTTTTTCTTTTTTTTCTTTTTTTTTTTTTTTTTTTTTTGAGACAGGGTCTCACTCTATAGCCCAGGCTGGTCCAGAACTCACTATGTATCTCAGACTGGCCTCAGACTCATGGCAAAACTGCCTCAGCTTCCCACATGCTGGGATCATAAGTGCGTGCTGCCACACCCAGCTTTATGTGGTGCTTGTGAATCGAACCCAGGTCCCTGAGCTTGCAAGGCAAGCGCTTAACCACTGTGCCATTCCTCCAGTCCCCAAGACAAATCCTTTTCTTGTCATTTGTGATTGGTTTAGGAATGAACACAAATGCCCTTTTACTCACTAACACACGAGGCACACTGGCCTGGGTGTTGCCTGTTGCAGCCATGTGGTGACTGAGGAGGTTATATATAAGCCTAAGGAGGAGAAGCAGACCCACAGGCTGGGCTGCTGGTGGAACTCCGGCCAAGAAGCCCTACGTGGGGTCCCACTTTAGAGCTAGTTCACCACATTTGAATTTGGACATCTTATCTCCAGGGTTTTTATTTTGTGAGATATTTTCATTGATTTATGACTTATACAATCTTTAGATTTTGTGTCGCTTGCACTGTGAGTGGTGCAAGATTGTTTTCTAGTTATTCTTGTTCTGTATATTGCTGAATTTAACAGCTTTAAATTCCTGTGTGATGGCTTGTCTCGTACTTAGTTCCTATTTTCTAAGTGAAGTAATTGGATAAAAGAGTAGAGCTTTTTGGGTTTTTTATTGTTTTTTTGAGTAGAGTTTTTTTTTAAGACTTTAGTTACTCTGTAGCCCAAGCTGGTCTTGGACTCAACAGCAATCCTCCTGCCTCAGCCTCCCAAGTGCTGAGGGTATATACATGTGCCACCACACCCAGGACCTTGTGCTTGATACCAAGTGCTTTAAATGCTGAACTATGCCTCTAGTCCAAGAAATGGTTCTTGATATGGACTAATAATTGCACTCACAGAGAAATTAAGAAGGAACTTAATATCTGAACATACCTTGTAGTCATGACCTTGTAGTTGAATGACGTTAAGACAGTGGTACAACTACATTCTCACGTATAAAATAAGGAAAACTTGAGATTAGAAGCTGAGAGGTATATCAGTCAGATTACATTGTACTGTAGATATGAATTGTGTTTTTGTATATCTCATTACTTCAGAAAGGTAAGTCAATATGTTCAGAGGGCAAAAATAAAGATGCAAATTAGTGAGAAGATGCATGTTCTTGGTGGAGAAGGTGGGTAGAGAAAAGAGAAAGAGCTTTCTAAATTTGTGCACAAATGTAATGTAAATTTTCCTTGGAATATTTTGTGAATATGATTATATTGATAGTGAAATTCAACCTCCCAAAAGAAAAAAGCCATATTAATGTCTATGTACTTAAGTTTTTTAATGGATACTTTGCAGTATATGTCTCAGTAAAGATTTATGTATCCATTTCTGAGAACTGAACATTGCAGATGCATTTATAATGTACAGTGATGTGTGGATAAATAGTTTCAAGTTGTTATTATTACCTGCATTAAGAAACATTGTTAGATTGTGGGGCTGATACCAAGGTGAACAAGCAAAACAAAGTCTTTTGTGCTGTTTTCTAGTGAGGGGCACCATCCTATTATTGGTTTACTGTCTGTGAAAATACAATCAGGGTATGGGGTGAGAGACAGCAGCAGCTGATTTAGGTGGGATGATGGGACAGGCCTTTCATTGAGGAAAGTTGAAGGACCTGCAAGGACAAGCTGTGCATAGGCCAGTGGGCAGTCCATTCTAGGCACAGGGCACAGCTATTGGGAAAGCCCAGAGGGAGGAGCAACCCTGGGGCAGTCCCTGAATAGTAACACGGCTGGGACCTCGGAGAGTGCTGACTGAGGGGTATGAGGAGGGGGTGGAGCAGATGGACAGGCCAGAACTAACTCAATGGTCTTACCAAGATTTTGTCCTTTGGTTTTTGTTTATTTGTGCTGGGGATTGAGCCCAGAGCCTTCATTCTGAGTTGTATCCCCAGCCCCTCCTTAATTTTTTTTTTTAAAGAGAGGGTCTCACTCTGCAGTCCAGATTGGTCCTGAACTCACTGTGTATGTAGCTCAGGCTGGCCTTGAACTCATGGCAGTCCTCCTGCCTCAGCCTCCCGAGTGGTGGGATTACAGGCATGCACCACCATGCCCAGCTTTCTCCTTAATGTTTATTTGAGATAGAATCTCCCTAAATTGCTCAAGCTGGGCTCAAACTGGGGAGGGTGTTTGCAGTTTATGTAGAAGCTGCTACTTGGAAGTTTTATTAATTCATGGTTACTTGGAGTGGGGGGTGGTGCATGTGTATGTCTGTATGTGTACCTGCCTGTGTGTGTGTGTGTGTGTGTGTGTGTGTGTGTGTGTGTGTGTGTGTATGAGCGAGAGAGAGAGAGAGAGAGAGAGATGTCTCAAGTTGTTTTGGTTGCTGTAAGAGCCTCTGCTAATTAGCAAAATTAAAATTTAGTTGATATAAGAAGGACAAAAGAGAGACCAATAAGACTAACTAATAAGGGGCTCAGGTTGTATCTCAGGGGTTGAAGCGCTTGCCTAACGTGTGCCAGGCCTTGGGTTTGATGCCCCAGCACTACATAAAAATTAGTCAGGCATGGTGGCACATGTCTGTAGTCCTGGCCGTTTGGGGCTGAGGCAGGAGGATTTCAGTGAATTTGAAGCCGGTTTGGGATATATAGTGAGTCCGGGACCAGCCTGCACTACAGAATGAGGCAAAAATCCAAAAAGACTAACTGGTAGACTATTTGTTTTCCTTTGAGGGAAGGTATGACTCGTATTAAACATAAGAAATTCATAAGAAGATATAAATATGTTTTAAGTTAGGAATCATCAGAAATTAAAATCAAAATGTATAATTGTCAAAGTAACAAGGAAAGAGACAAGGGTAAGAATAAAAAAGTATATCAAAAGAATTGAAGAAATAAGTTGAAATTGTTTTAATAATAACTATAAATGTATCAAATGCACATGGGCTAAAAATAAAAGAGCCATTTAAAAAACACAGATAGGGGCTGGAGGAATGGTTCAGCAGTTAAAGTGCTTGCCTGGCAAGCACTGAAGTACCTGAGTTCACTTCCCCAACACCACATAAACTGGGCATGGTGACACACGCCTGTAATCCCAGCACTCAGGAAGCTGAGACAGGAGGATTGCTATTGAGTCCACGGCCAGCCTGGGTTATAGAGCAAGACCCTGTCTCAAAAAAATAAATAAATAAAAGCCACGGATAAAGTCAGAATAGATGGATGAAGGAAGACATGCCCTGCACGTTGGGATCAGAAGCATGCTGACATGGCTGTACTGATGCAGGGTATAGTATCAGGCATCGAAAAAGAGTTTTTCCAGGAATGAAGCAAAACATTTCAGCAGGGCCTGTTGACACTTTCTAGTAATTGCAGCTACTGAGAAGGCTGAGTCAAGAAGACCACCAGTTTGATGCCAGCCTGGGCAACTTGGGGAGACCCTGCCTCAAAATAAGAAATTAAAAAAAAAAAATGATTGGGAATGTAAGTAAGTATTGGAGCACTTGCCTAGCTGCACAAAGCCGTGAGTTCATTCCCCAGGACGGGCAATGGGGGTGGTTGGGAAAGGCATTTTATAATTAGCAATGGGTAAATTCATCAAGGGGTCATAATTCTAAATGAAGATGTACACAAAAATGGTTTCAAAATTTATGAGGCCAAAATTGACAGAATTAAAAGGAGAAAAACACAAATTCATATTTGTTGCTGGAAATTTCAGAAACTGTGATAGAAAAGTAGACAGGAAACCATCAAGGTATCAAATACTTGCACAAAACAACCAGTCATCATGACCTTTTATGTGTTTCCTCTTTTGTACATTTAAAAATTTTGAAATTCTTATGATTAACTTCTCCAGAGACTTGGATCTTGTTGAAGGATTTTTTTTGATGAACAAGAGCTGATGCTAGGAATGCACATGGTGACTTTTCGCAAAGACGGGAGGGCCGTGTAGGAGCCATGGATCATAGAAATTCTCAGTTCAAAGAACTAGGAACTATGCATCTGTCTACTAGTCCATTCATATATTCTTAGTTTCATTTATTTCTTTATGTATCTTGGATACCTTAAAAACTACGAGCTGATGAGCTGAGCTGGGTATGGTGTTACATGTTCATAATCCCAGTATTATGGGAGGCCGAGGCAGGAGGATTGCAAATTCAAGCCCAGCCTGGGCAATTTAGCAGTTTAGCAAGACATTTGTCTCAAATAAAAAAAGAGAGTGGGGAGAGATGTAGTGCAAAGGCCCTGGGTTCATCCCCAGTACCACAAACAAGAAATCATGACCTCTTATGAGACCTCTAACATCAGTGCAATATCAGAAGGTTTATTCCAGCCCTATCACTTTCTTGGCTTCCGTTAGCTACATAATACTTGGATGTCTGCCTAAGTATACGTATAAAACAGGCACATAACTGCTAACTCATACCAACATGAGAACAGACTTACTCACTGGTGTTGGTTGATTGTTTTGTTTTGCTTTGTTTTTTGAGACAGTCTTTCATGGTAGCCCAGGCTGGTCCTAAACTCACTACATAGTCCAGGTTGGCCTCAAACTCACAGCAATCCTCCTTCGTGCATAACATCACATAAAATTAACTGGGTGTGATATTATATGCCTGTAGTCCCAATACTTAGGAGGCTAAACCAGGAGGATCACCATGAATTCAAGACCAGCCTGATCCACATAGTGAGCTCAGGACCAGCTTGGACTATGGAGTGAGACCCTGTCCCAAAGAGAAATAATTCAGGATTAAAGATACAGCTCAATGGTAGAGCACTTGCCAGGTTTGTATGTACAAGCCCTAGGTTTGATCCTCAGCACTGAAAAGAAAAAAGTATTCATTCGACGTGTTAATTTTGTATCATGCTCTTTTATTGAATCTTTTATTATTTGAGTTAGGGTTACTTCCTTTTTTTGAGACAGAGTCTTACAGTATAGTCCAAGCTGGTCCTGAACTCACTAGAGAGCCTAGGTTGCCCTTGAACTCAAGGCAGTCCTCCTGCCTTAGCCTCCCAAGTGCTGGGATTATAGACTGGTGCCACTATGCTAGTTTATGTGGTCCGAGGGAACTGAATTCAGGGCTTTGGGCATGCTAGGCAAGTGCTTTACCACTCAGTTACATGCCTAGCCTTGAATTAGTTTTATTATTCATTTTTCTGGGGGGTTTTTTGTATATCATTCATGTTCAATGATGGGTTTTTTGTTACTCTTTTTTCTGTGATACTAGAATTAGACCCACAGACTTTTGCATTGAGCTGTATTCCTATTCATTCTATCCTTTTTTTTGAGGCACAGTCTTACTGAGTTGTTCAGTTGTCCAGGCTAGGCTAGAATTTGTGATCTTCCAGCCTCAGCCTCCCCTTGTGGGATTACAAGTATACACCACCATACTCCATTGCCTTCTTAAATTAAGCTTTTTATTTCTGTTGTCTAACTATGGACTAATACCTCTGCTGTCATGTTGTATTAGCAGGGAGTTGGTATCCATTGCTCCTGGATGTTAGGGCAAATGTTTCTTATATTCCTCCATTATAAAATAATTATATATATAAGTCTTAGGACTAAGACACACATGGGTGCGGGTGACTTGGTCAGACAGTTTTAGGTGCTTAGCAAAACCTGAACTGTAGGGCAGGTTTCTGTGAACACTGCTCCGTGCTTGTGGATTTTGCGGCAGCTGGTATATCACCTTCAAAAGCTGTCAGGTTTCACTTTTCCGCTGGTTGTGCCATTGTGCTCTGCCATTCGGCGAGTCATGTGGGTTTATATAAATTGTCTTATGTGCAGTTATGGCTTCAAAAGAAAAATTTATCCTTGAATTTGTCTTGTAGTGTGTGCTGTTTTTATGGAGCTTAAAGATTATTCATCCCAAAACATTATTTCTGCTTCGAGGAAATCATGAATGCAGGCACCTTACAGAATATTTCACCTTCAAACAGGAATGTAAGTATAATCATGTCTCAAGAACTTTTTGAGTTAATATGTAGCTCTCTGAATTAAGGCTCACAGCTGTATGTATGTTTTGATACTGAGGATTGAATTCAGGGTTGGATTTTTTTTGACGAGCATAATTCATATTACTTTTAGATGATGGAACGGTAGGTTCAGGAAGTACCTTAAGTATCTCATTTTGCACAGAATTTCTTACCTCAGATTTTTGCTTGCTTTCTACACTCTTTAACTATAGTTTAAGCTGGTTGCTTTATTTTTCTACTGTGCACCAAGAAACCCATTTCATTCTAATGGGGCATCTGTAATGTAAATAAGCCTTGGAACAAGCACACAAATTCACATACAAAGTTAAAGTTTTATTCTTCTATAAGGAAAGAGCATGTGTGTGTCTTAAGTGGGTGTTTTTACTGATAAGTCAATCTCTTCTAAAGACCACTGTGGCTTTTGGAATTGGTACCATATAATTACTGCTAAGTGATGCCAGGTTACAGCTTGGACAGCTGCAATCTTGTTAATGTTTTCAAAGGTGTGGGCAGAGGCCTTTCTTTTCTCTCTCTCTCTCTCTCTCTCTCTCTCTCTCTCTCTCTCTCTCTCTCTCTCTCTTTCTTTTAGGAAAGGTCTTCCTCTGCAGTCCAGGCTGGTCCTGAACTCACTGTGTAGCCCACACTGGCCTTGAACACATAGCAGTCCTCCTGCCTCAGCCTCGTGAGTGTTAGGATTATAGGCACATGCGCTACCATGCCTGGCTTATGTGATGCTGGGGAATCAACCCAGGGCCTTGAGCTTGCTATTGCAGTGATTTAACCACTGAGCTATTCCTCCAGCCCCTCTTTTTTTTTTTTTTTTTTTTTTTTTTTTTTTTTTTTTTTTTTTTTTTTTTTTTTTTTTTTTTTTTTTTTTTTTTTTTTTGAGATGAGAGTCTCCCTCTGTAGTCACTGTGTAGTACTGGTTGGCTTCAAATAACAATCAGCAGTCCTCCTGTCTCAGCCTTCACAGTGCAGGGAGTACAGGTGTGTACCATCTAGCCTAGCTTATGTGGTTTTGGGGAATCAAACCCAGGGCCCTGCGATTGCTAGGCAAACATTCTAACCACTGTGCTATTCCTCCAGCCCCCTCTTTCCTTTCAGTTCTTAAATTACTTTCTACTGTGGAGATTTTTTTAAAGATTTTTTTCTAATCTGAAGACAATTTATTAACAAAGAGAAGCAAAACAGTTAATTTTTCACATATTGTTTGTCTCCGCAAAAAATGCTTGTTTATTGTGTACTTGGAAAGCAAGAAACCTCATCAAGGGGTTTTGTGATTTCATCTCATAGTGCTGGGTCTCGGGATCTAAACACTGATTTCTTGTGGCACAAGTTGTTTTTTGATGGCTTACTGACGCATTCCAGGAACTTATAATTTTACTAATGAAAACAATAACAAATATTGGGGCAACAGAGCAAGATCCTGTCTCAAAAAAATTGCCATCGTTCATTGCAACATTACTTAGAATTGTAAAAAATTGTTCTGGTTAAATCATGGCATATCTACAAAGTGCAATATTATGTAGATATTTTGTAAAAATTGCTGAGCTCCTCTTGAAGGGGCAGAGCTGGAGGAATGACTCAGCGATTAAAGCTAGCAAATGCTAAATCAAGCGCTAAGAACCAGAGTTCGATTCCCCAGCACCACTTAAGCTGGTCATGGTGGCGGACGCCTATAATCCCAGACCTGTAATCCCAGCACTCAGGAGGCTGCAACAGGAGGATTGAGAAGCTGAGACAGGAGGATTGTGAGTTCAAGGCAAGCCTGGGCTCCAGAGTGAATTAACGACCAGCCTGGGCTGCAGAGCAAGACCCTGTCTCAAAAAAAAAAAAAGAAAAAGAAAAAAAAGTTGAAGAGTTACAAGAATAATGAGAGAGAAAACTTGTGAAAACTCATTTATATGTGGAGGACAGAATGAAAGTTTTTTTAATTTTTAGAAATTCTTTGTATTAGGGGTTGAATCTAAGGTGTTGGATGTACTAAGTGTGAAGTCTCCTTGAGGTAGGTCCCCAGCCACTACATGCTATTTTAATGAGGTTTAAACAGCATTTACCTCCCATATGTGAAAGCAACAGTGTTATTTTCCTTCCAGTAAAAGGAGAGCATCTTTCCCATGGGAATTATACCTCCTGCTTTTTTTTTTTTTTTTTTTTTTTGGTCTTTTTTGGTGGTCTTTTGTTTTAGAACCAAGGATTGAATTAAACCCAGGGCCTTGCACATGTCAGGCAAGCACTGTACCGCTGAGCTACAGCCTCGGCCCTATACCTCCTGCCTTAAGAAGTAGCCTGAAGAACAGAATGATGTTCCTCCACCCGCTGCTTTTCAGGTTCTTTTAACTCAAAATAGTCAGTGTGCTGAGTAGCATGTTTTAGGATAACATATTGCCAGCTTCATTCTGCATATAAAGATGCGGTCTGAGCTCCAATTATTGTTCTTAGTGACGAAAAAGACAATGGATGTATGCTGCCCACCCTTTTTTTTTTTTTTTTTTTTGAGACAGGGTCTCACTCTGTACCCCAGGCTGGTCCTGTATTCCTATGAAGCCCAGGCTGGCCTTGAACTCACGGCCATCCTCCCATCTCAGCCTCCCGAGTGCTGGGATTACAGGCGTGCGCCACCACGCCCAGTTTAGCTGTCCACATTTATAGGAAAAACAAAAGGGTGCTGTGAGAAGTGGGTGAGTGTGCACGTTTATGTGTGTGTGCCTAGTGTATGTTTGTGACAACACTCAGAAAACTGGTTATATGATTTGCCAGCAAAAAGGGGATAGGAGGCACTGTGGATCCTTTTATCACTTTATATTGAACCTTGTTGTTTTTCTTTTTGAGACAGGGTCTCCCTCTGTAGCCCTGGCTGGTCCTGGACTCACAGAAATCCTCCTGCCTCAGCCTCCTGATTGCTGGGATTACAAGCGTGCACACCATGCCCAATTTATGTGGTGCTGGGGAATCGATCTCAGGACTTTGTGCTTGTTAGGCAATCACTCTAACTGCTGTGCTATTCCTCCAGCCCCTGTTGTTGTTTTTTAATGAAAGCAAATGAAAATTGAAAGAAACATAATCAGTTGCTAGACTAGTCAGGTTTCTTGCAGAAGTGCTAATTCTCAAAATTGCTTTCAAAGCATTTAGTTAAAAATTTTGTTTAAAATTTTTTAAAACTTTTTTTTCCTTTTATTGAAACAGGGTCTCACTCTGTAGCCCAGGGTGGTCCTGAACTCACTGGTATAGCCCAGGCTGGCCTTGGATTCAGGACAATCCACCTTCCTCAGCCTCCCAACTGCTGGGATTATAAACATGCATGAGCATGCCCAGGCTTATGTGGTGCTGGGAGATTGAACTCAGGGACTTGTGCTTGCAAGGCAAGCACTTTAACTGTGCCATTCCTCCAGCCCAAGGTGTTTTTTTGAGACAAAGGCTCACAGTGTAGTCCAGGCTGGTCCTGAACTCTCTATGTATGTAGCCCAGGCTGGCCTCAAACTCACAGCAGTCCTGCCTCAGCCTCCAAGTACTGGGATTACAGATGTGTTTTTCTACCCCAACTAAAAAGTTTTATTCCAAATTACTGTCGTTTGTTAGAACGTGTATCATTGCTACTGTATTGCTATGATTCAATTTTCTTTCATTTTAGATCTAATTGTTTTAGGGGATATATCTTAGGGTTTTTTCCTCCAAGAAAATAAAGCAGTTGACTCAGCTCATTCGTTCTTTGATAAGTCTGCATTTGGCTATTTAGACTAATAAATATATTATTTAAGAAGTATGAGGCCTCAGGTTCGGTTCCCGAGCACCACCTAATAGCTGGGCATGGTGACACCTGCTTTTAATCTCAAGTACTTGGGAGGTTGAGGCAGGAGGATTGCTGGGAGGTTGATGCAGGAGGATTGCTGTGAGCTTGAGTCCAGTGTGTGCTCTACAGTGAATTCAGGGCCAGCCTAGTCTACAGAGCCAGACTCAAAAAAAAAAAAAAAAACCCTAATGATACAGAGGTGCTTTGCAGGGTGGTCAAGAATATGAACAGGTTTAGGTTCTAGTTCTGCTACTTCCTGGCTTGCAGCTCTAAGCAAGTAAACCCAGCTTCCTCAGCTCTCACGATGACAGTGTACCTGTTTTATAGGGTTTCTGTGAGGATTAAATAAATCGTCTTATTGGTTGACACATGGTGCTTACCATGTGACAGCCATTATTTAACATATTTTACATTTATGAATTCCTTTAATCCTCAGCCACTTTAAATTTTAGGTATTATTATCATGCCTGTTTTATATATGAGAAAGTAAAGGCCCACAGAGTGAAGAAATCGGTCTCAACTCCTGTACTTAGTAATCAGCAGAGCTGAGGTTACAGCTGCAGCCGTAGGAATCCAGACCTCATGACCCTCATGTTGTGTCACGTCCTTGGCTTGTTGATGGGGACATGGGGAGCCTGCAGCAAACTTTAATATCAGTAACATAATAAAACTATTAAATGATGTTTTCATCATCGGAAAATTAAAAATACAGCTAAATAATAAAAACATAGATACTATTTTTAACTTTTCAGAAAATTTAATGTTTGTAATTATGGTCTATATACTTTGAAAAAGTAAAAATAATAACATGCTGTGACCTATTTTAGTTGCTAATACATTTCTTTTCTGCTTAATCAGACATTTTTACTTCACATTTTAACTTAAAAAATGACTTATAGTATAGTAGGTAACTGCCATCACTCTCCAGGCTTGCCACTTTTTTTGGTAAGGTAAGGAATTCCTTTTTGTTGCTTTATGAGCTTTTTTTTTTTTTTTTTTTTAAAGGACGGTCTTGCTTTATAGTCCAGGGTGGTTCTGAACTCACTGTCTGGATTAGGCTGGCTTTGAACTCTTTACAATTTTCCAGCCCCAGCCTCCTGAGTGCTGAGATCACAAGTGTGAGCCACCACACCCAGCTAATCTGGGGGCTGGGAAATGGAACCTAGGGCCTTTTGCATGTTAGGCGAGTGCTTTAAACACTGAGCTACACCCTCAGCCCCAGGTAAGGGATTCTTTTGAATCACTGTAAAGGCATGTTGTCAATGCTAGATATTGTTACTGAGAATGAATTACTAAATAATTTAAATTCTTATCTATATTCAGGATCGCAGCAGAAGAAACTGGTTGTAGGAAAGTCAATCACTGACCACAAATTAGAAGGTTTTCTTTGTTGGGTTTTTTTTTTGGTTTTGTATTTACATACAACATTTTGACTGTTTTTATTTTCCTTCCCCCTTTGCATCCCCTGATCTCACATGTATCCTCTTTACCTCTCCATGAAGTCTTCTTACTTTCTTCCCTCTCTCTTTCACTTTTATTTATGGTTTGGTTTTCTCATATTAGAGAAATCATATGATATTTAATTGACCCTTCTGTGTCTGGTTCATTCTACTGAGCATGATGGTCTCAAGTTGCACCCATTTTCTAGTCAGTTCTAGCTCTACTTGTGAAGTGGCCAGAATTAATTCAGTGTGCCAAGCAGAGTGTGCAGGTGTCTCCTCTTGAGGAAGACGGGTAAGATGCATATGACGTGGGCTTTGTCACCTTCAGGCTCATGTGAAAGTTAGAATGTGGTAGAGGACCTCTTCTCCCCCCCCCCCCCATTATTGATATGTATAGATGCAATACATGTTTACATTGATCTTGAGTAATTTGTGCATATACACATCATGGCAAAATTACAGATACTTCCCTTTTCCCTTTTCAACCCTCCCACACCTTCCCTCACCCCTCCAACTCCCTTTATTACTCTCAGTTATTTCTATGAAATAACTGTGATGTGGGTTGCTCATATTAGAGAAACCATTTGATATTTAACCTCCTGACTTCACTGAGTATGATGGTCTCTGTTTAACTACAAAAGCTTCCCACCTATCTGTCTAAATAGATGAGTAGTATTCCATTGTGTATAAATATTACAAGCAGAGGACTTTAACTGCTGTCATGGTCATTCAAAATTACATCGTAGTGGGAGCCCATTCTGAGGTTCAAAGGAACCCACAAAATTCTTTAATGAACCCGAATTCCAATCACTCAATTATGGCAGTAAAAAGAAAGCCTTGGCATCTGCGAATGGAGGCCTTATCGCCCACGTGCGGTTCCCCGGCTCACGCTAGCCTTTGGGACTTCTCTAAGCGTTCCTGCTACTCAAGGGCGGCACACCGATCCTGGTATGGAGCTTCGTTCTTCGCTTTATTTCCCAAAGCCTTTCCAGGACCAGGCTCTGATACTGAAACATAACCTTTTCTGAAAGCTTGGAAATCACAAAAGGAAATAAATACAGAAATCATTACTGTCAGGATAATTGGACTCACCCAGTGCAGCTCTGTTCTCCTGGTCCCCAGGGCCATCTCGTCTTCAGTCTCAGAGAGGGAGTCTGCCTGTATGACTTTGGCCTTCTCTACCGACAAGCACCGTGAAACCCAATGCTAAGTGTAAACCTATTTTGTGTTAGTATATCAAAATACCTGAGGGGGTGTTTTATAGGGAAAAGAGGTTTAACAGTTTGTAGGTTCAAGCTCATGATACAGGCATCATCTCTGCACTGATGGGGACATCCTGATTGATGACATCATAGTGGGAACACATGCTAGAGAGGCAAATCACAGCCTGCCTGATGGCATGGGCCTATAATTCAAGCACTCTCGGAGGCTGAGGCAGGAGAATTTTTTGCTAGTTCAAGCCTAGCCTGGGCAACTTAGACTTTGTCTCACAATTAAAAAATCAGAATGGCCTGGGGATATAGTTTAGTGTGGAGGCCCTGGGAATGATCTCTAGTACAACACAGAGAGGGGTGGGGAGAGAGATAAGGACAAGAAATCAGAGACATACTAGGGAGGAGGCTGGTCTTGTCCTTTCTGTAACAATCCTCCCAACAGCAGGGCTCAGCACAGTCCCAGGAAAACAACATTGATTCCGTCTGAGAACAGTGCCCCCACTGACCTTCCTTTAGGATCCAGCTCTTAGAGCTTCCTCCTCTTAGAGCTTCTGCACTACCCTACCTCTTGACTTCCTCACACTGAGGATCAACCTTCCAACACATGAACACTGGGGGGGCACGTTCAGCCACATCCAATCCATAGCATCAAGGAAGACTCGCTGCTCCTATTCTCTTTAAAGTTTATCTTCATTTCACAGCTGTTATTTATTTTTTATGACCTTCTCTTCTTGGAGAGTTTTGAAGCCTTCATCCTCTGCCCACTGGAGTATTCCCTTGTTCTACAGTCCCAATTTGACAGTCACGGAACCAGTTCATTAAGCCAAACCTTTCTACATAAAGTAGAATCAAGATACAATGTACTTATAGACTTTATTGATTTTTTATTAATGTTTCTTAAATTTTCAGTTTCCACTTATATAACTTCAGCATTTTCAGGACATTTTTTTTCCTTCTCTTACTGTGGGTTGAACACAGGGCCTCCACTCTGAGCTACACTCTCATCCCCCTTTTTATTTTTTGTTTCAGACAGGGTCTTGCCAAGTTGCCCAGGCCTGGCTTGAACTTGTGATCCTCCTGCCTCAGCCTGCCAATAGTGCTGGGATTATAGGTTTGTGCCACCAGGTCTGGTGCAACTTTGAATACCCAAAGACTCACAAGATTACCACAGGCCATGCCTAGCCTCTGTATTCTTAGAAGGCCATGGGCAGGAAGGGGAGGTGGCAGGCCTCCCTGCTCAGTGGTCTGCTGTGGGCACATTAGGAGACCTTCTGCTGGTTCCCCACCCACGTTGCAGCTCAGCTCAGGAAACAAGAGTCCACCCTGGGTAGGTCTGGGAACCCCTCTGGCTCAGAAGCCTCACGCATCCCAAGTGCCAGTATCTCTTATAAAAGCTTTATTGGCAGAGCTTCCAGGTCCCAAAAGGGAAATAGGAGTTATGAGTCACCAGCCTCAGAGGTGCCCAAAGTAGGAGCCTCTAGTCAGGTGATGTAGGTCATTTTTACCATAAGCAGTGTTGCCTAATAAGACAGCTGACAGGCACCTTATCAAGTTCCCAGGGCAATAAAACTAGAAAGTTAATCCAAGGTCACGCTTGTCCTTAAAGGAGAGAGGTTGTGTTAACTCTTCATCTTTGACATTTCAAAAATGTCTTTACCAAGATGATTGTGTTTTCAGATTTGCATGAAATAAATGGCTTTGAAATAGCTCCATACTCTTCTGCCTTATGCCTTTTTTTCACATATAATAGCTTTTTTTGGCTTTTTTCTTTCTTGATAGGTCGAATCAAATACTCGGACCGGGTATATGATGCATGTATGGACACATTTGACTGTCTTCCTCTTGCTGCCCTCTTAAATGAGCAGTTTCTCTGTGTACATGGAGGAATGTCGCCTGAAATTACTTGTTTAGATGACATTAAAAAAGTAAGTGATTTTTTATTATTCTCATATTTTAATTTTTATTGTACTCATCTGCTACATCTTTTTATCTGAAATTTTATTTTTTAATAAATTATTTATTTATTTTGTAGTACTGGGATTGAGCCCAGGGCTTTCACACTGAGCAACATTCCCAGCCCCCCATTTTTTTTAGCCAAAATCATTCTTTTTGTTAGTATTTGTGTTATATAATGATAATAAATAGCTTGAGAAATTGGTATATTTACATACCACATTTTGACCATGTTTACTCATCCCCTATATCATCCCCTTTCCCTTTCCAGTCTGTCTTCCTGTTTTCTTCCATCTCTTACTGTGCTTTTTTACTTTGATATACTTTGGTTTTCTCACATTAAAGAAACCATGTGATATTTAACTTTCTGATTCATTTTGCTAAGTATGATGGTTTTAGGGCACATCTGCTTTCCTATAGATTATTCAAATTTATCTTCATTTATGGCAGAATAGTACTCCATTTTGTAAGTATACCACATCTTAGTTATTTTTTCATCTGTTAGTGGACATAGTGGCTGCTTTCAAAATTAAGCTGTTGTAAGTCGTGCATGGGTGTGCACACGTCACTGTTGTATGATGACTTTAACTCTTTTGGGAAGATGCCCAGAAGACGTGTAGTTCAGTCAAATGGGATCTTATTTTCAGGGTTCTATTTATTTATTTATTTTTTATTTTTGAGACAAGGTCTTGCTCTGTAGCCCAGTCTGGCCTTGTACTTGGCAATCCTCCTGCCTCAACCTCCCGAGTGCTGGGATTAAGGTGTGCACCCCCATGCCCGTCTTTATGTGGTGCTGGGGAATTGAACCCAGGGCCTTGAGCTTGCTAGTAAGGCACTAACTACTGTGCCATTCCTCCAGCCGTATTTTCAGTTTTTTTTGAGGAATCTTCATACTCACTCAGGAGGCTGAGTCAGGAGGACTGCTGTGAGTTCAAGGCCAGCCTTGGCTCTGTAGTGGGCTCAGGATGATCTTGGGAACCTGTCTCAAAAAAAAAAAAAATAAATAAATAAAGCGGGCTGGAGGAATAGTGCAGCAGTTAACGCGCTTGCCTAGCAAGCTCAAGGCCCTGAGTTTGATTCCTTAGCACCATATATACCTGAATGTGGTGCACATGCCTGTAGTCCCAGCACTCAGGATACTGAGGCAGGAGGGTTTCCCTGAGTTTGAGGCTAGCCTAGGCTCTATAGTGAGTTCAAGACCAGCTTGGACTGCAGAGCAAGACTCTTACCTCCAGAAAAAAAAGAAGAAGAATCTCCATATTGCTTTTTGTAATGGTTGTACCAATAGTTCACAGTCCTGTCAACAATGTAGAGGGGTTCATTTTTTCTTCACAACCTTACCATCATCATTTGTTGTTGTGCTTTTTTTTTTTGAGTTCTTGATACAAAGCCATTCTAGATAGAACTGCAGTGTTGTTTTGATTCGCATTTATCTTACAACTAAGGATCCAGCTCTCTCTCTCTTTTTAATTTTAAGATAAGGTCTTACTGATTCTGCAAGTGGCCCACACTGGGCTTGATTGAGTTTGCAGTCTTCCTGCCTCAAAATCCGAGATTCCTGGGAATTAAACCGTGGTCACACTTGTTTGCACTCCTGAACCTGTTAATTAGTTAATTAACTAGTTTATATTTTTAAATCAAGGTCTTGCTCTGTAGTCCAAGCTGGTCCTGAACTCACTGTATTCCCAGACTTTCATTCTTTGTTTTGATGTTGCTGAATTGCCCAGGCTCTGTCAAACTCGCAGTCTTCCCCAGGCTTCTGTGTAGCTGAGATTGCAGGCATGTATCACCTTGCCTTGTTTACAGCTTCAAGTTATGTCCTAAGATGGAAGGAGCATAACCAGGGTTTTAATTCCAGTCCTGCCATTAATTCTGTAGCCTTGACCACATTACTTAGCTTCTTAGGATGTTTTCTTTGTGAAAGGAGGAAGTTGGAATGGATATTCTGAGAACTGTGCCAGTTCTGAAGTTCATTTACTTAGGCATTTTAGGTGATAAAGTTTACTTGTTCCACTTGTTTTGCATGTTGATTATTGCCAATATTTTGTATGTGTTCCTTCTTGAAAAGAGAGAACTGCCCTTTGTTCACTTGGAAGTACAAAATGTAACCATCTTTGCTACCTTTTCCGGGGTAGGACCAAAAAAGATAGGAGGGAGCAGGGACCAGGCCCTGGAGATACATTCCCAGCCTATTTTTGAGTTTGAGGCAGCACCTCCCTAAGTTGCTAAATTGCCCAAGTTGAGATCCTTCTTCCTCAGCCTCTCAGTGGGTTGGGGTGACAGGCCGGTACCACCAGGCCCGGTTTACCTTTGTGTTTTCTTACCTCCCTGATAGAGGCGCATAAACTAAAGGTTAGTGTATCCATAAAACTGTTTCTCTGAATTACGGCCAGTCTCTCCAGGGTCAAGTGGCAAGCTTCTGTGCGCTGGCTTTTAAATAACTCACCTTCCTCTTTCATATAGTAAGTCTTGAAGTTAGCAATTCTGGGTTTTTTTTTCCCTTGCCTAGAAGTTCCTGTTTTTTGATTTAGCAATTCTTAATCACTTGTTTTAATAAGTAGCTCCTCTTTTACTCAGTAGAAGTTCTCTTCTGGGCAGCCAGCTAGTCAGGTTACTGTATTCTTTTTTTTTCCTCACAGTTTTTGTTAATGTACATATATATGTAATGCATAATGTTTACAATGAACTTGAGTATTTTGTACATATATATCACATCAACTTTACAATCCCTTCCCATTTTTGGCTGTCCCACACCGTCCCCATCCCTCCTAACTCCCACTATCACTCCATGTGGTTCTGTAGAATGCTTGTATTCTGGGTTTCCCAAGTCAGAGAAACCATACAATAACATATTTAATCTTCTGCATCTGACCCATTTTACTCAAATTACCACTCTTTAGCTCGGCTTCCTACCCCTAGAAAGGGCTTCAGTGGCCAAATATTGATGCCTTTTCTCTGAGTCCAGCTGATCCCTTTATTAGGATATTTGCCAAAAGTTCTATTTTTCTATACTTTGCTATATCTTTGTTGAGATTCTTTAACCTGGCTTCACCCACCAGTCCACATAAGAAAAGAACTGTAACAGTGTAATTCATAAGGCTAGTAAATGTGAGAAAGAAAAAGAGAAAAGTTAAATTTCAAATGCCTTAGCTGAGTGCTGAAAGGTACATTCGAAAGGTTATCATTACATCAAGCAGTTTTCTTAGAATAAAGTTATATCAAAGACCAAATAAATGAGTTGCTACAATAAATGAACTTAAGTCTATATCAAATTGCTACATTAAATGAACTTAAATCTGTATCACATAAGTATACTTAAAGCAATTGATATGATGGCATATTTATTTCAGAATTTATTAACTTTCATAATTTCTTTACTCACATTTCACTAATTACTAGCATGTTGCCGGATTTGGTTTATCATTTTGTCTACTTATCCATCCATAAATTTATGCATGCATATTTTTTAAAGATTTTATGCCAATTCCCCATGTTGAATTATTCTGTTTTACAAACTAATATAATATTACAAATAATGATGATGTGGGGAAATTTCACAGATTTCATAAAAGAGCTGGTACTGTTTTACAAGTATATCAGTAAAATGATTCAAATACCAATCTATTTTTTGTTATACTTTCTCTTTAGATGTTTCCTTTCTTCCACATTTTTTGGTGCTGCTTATCACTCTGCCTTTCTCAAGGAGGATAAACTTACACCCAACATCAAAAAGTGAATTGCTACATTAAACAAGCTTAACTCTGTATCAGTTTGCTACTTTAAATGAACTTCAGCCTATATCACGTAGGTATAGGACAGTTAAAGTAGTAGAGTGGCATGCTTAGTTATTTCAGATTTTTTTTAACTTTCATAAATTGTTTACTCACATTTCACTAATTATTAGCCTTATGCCAGATTTGCTTTACCCTTTTACCTCCCTATCCATCCCTGACTTCAACTTGCATTCTTTTGGGTTTTAAGTTTTTAACTAAAGCAGCAGTGACTAAAAACATGATACTTTTCTATATTGAAATGCCTGTGTGCTACAGAGGCCTCTGTAGTATAGAATGGAAAGGATAAAATCCCCTAAACTAAATGGGCATACTTTTAAAATAAAGAAATGTTCATTGGAATGAAGTAAACAGTGAGCAAAATCATTGTTAAAAAAGCCTTGATGACATTGTTTCCCATTGGCAGTAGAAACTAAACTTATACACTCGTGCTAAATAGAATCTCTACCAGTGGCGGCTTTGACTTTCTTTCTTTCTTTCTTTCTTTCTTTCTTTCTTTCTTTTTTTTTTTTTTTTTTTTTTTTGAGACAGGGTCTGGCTCTGTAGCCCAGGCTGGTCCTGAACTCACTATGGAGTCCTGGACACACAGCAGTCCTCCTGTATCAGCACCTCCCTCCCAAATGCTGGGATTACAGGCATGTGCCACCAAGCCCTGCTTATGTGGTGCTGGAGAATCCAACTCAGTACCAAGCTCTTGCTAGGCAAGCAAACGCTTTAACTGCCGAGCCATTCCTCCAGCCCCTCACATTCATATTGAGTGACTACTGCTTTAAGCTTAGGGTGGAAGGATGTCTTTTTTGGCTTTTTCCTTTTGGTGCTGAGAATCAAACCCAAGGCCTTCTGCATGCGAGGCATTTTCTTGTGCTCTGGAGATCCAACCCTTCACATAGAGCTACATACCCAGCCCGTTTCCATTTTTGATTTTGAGACAGGGCTTCACTAAGTGACTAAGTTGCCCAAACTGGGTTCAAACTTGTGATTCTCCTGCCTCAGCCTCCCAGAGTGGTGGGATTACAGGCTGGTGCTATTGGGCCTGGCAATGGGAATATTTATAAGCACTTATTGTAGAGTAATAATAAAAAAGTATATCTTTTTTAAATGTTGCCCTTCTTAATCTCCAGTATCACCAAAAACATAAATGCTGATTTCCTTGCAGGCCATTCCTTTCAGGGCTCATTGCCTTCTAATATGTTCCTCTAGGTGGAAGGAGTTTTTGATGCACCCGCTTCCAGTAGCGCTCTTGCTTTTCCTGATGATTTTCTCCTGGCTTTTGTTTGTCTTCCAGTTAGACAGGTTTACAGAACCTCCTGCCTTTGGGCCAGTGTGCGACCTGCTGTGGTCGGACCCCTGTGAGGACTATGGCAGCGAGAAGACCACAGAGCACTATACCCACAATACTATCCGAGGGTGCTCATATTTTTTCAGGTAAGCTAATCAAAGTAGACAGTTGCAAAAAATCAAAAACTGTGATTCGTTTTGTTAAATTATCTTAAAGCATTTTATATCTCAAACATAAGTGGTATAGGGACTTCCATTTAATTTAATAAAAGGCAAAAAGGCCTAGTTGTTTTATATGTTCATAGGTGTTATGCCCTAAGAAATATAATCCATGAAACACAAATGATCATCTTTCCAGGATTCAGTGGTCTCTGGCTCTATGGCTTAGAAATTGTTCCTAAATTCATCTATGCATTTTTGTAAAAAGAAGGGAATCTTGGCTCTTTCCCCAGAGATTCTGGTCCTGTAGGCCTGAGACAGGGGAATCCCATTACAAATTCCAAAGTGTTCCTGCTTTTGGAACTGCTTGTGTAGACAAAGATATAAAAAGAATAGGACATTGTGATCTAAGCCCAGGATATTTCCTGGAAGTTGGCTATTGTCATATATTCCACATTTGAGTTTTCACTGGGATTTACCACCCAAAAGTATTTTTAATTCCAGTATCTTATGTGACAAATAGTTGTCTGTTAATTGTCTAAAATGAAGCACTAATTAAATGAAACACACACACAGCCTCTTGATTTTGTCATTAGTTTTAACAGTTTTCCACATGACCTTTTAGGCTTCCCCCTACCAACCTTTCCAGGGACTTAATGTGTTGAAATCATTTAACTATTATTTCTTTTTTCACTCGTTGAAGTGTATGGTATTTATTGTGGCAGGATGTAAACTGATGCATTTTCTCTAGCGGTCAACTTGGTGCTTTGTCTCGATTTATAAACACACATGGCCTTGATTTGGAAATTCTGTTTCTAAAATTTAGTCCTGTGGATACTATTGATCTTCCTGTTTGCGGATTCTGTATTTATTAATTTTCCTAGTCACTAAGATTTATTTATAACCCCCAAATCAATACACATTGTTGACAGTTATCTACGTACGTGTACCCTTGCGGAGGAACAGACAAATCCGAGTTCCCTCACATGATTCCTGCTGAGGTTAGCTAGGTGCTGCTCTGCCTTCTTATCTCGGCTCTCATAACTAACTATTCTTTTTTTTTTTTTTTTTTTCCTTGAGACAGGATCTCACTGTGTACTAGTCCTGAACACACTACACAGCCTAGGCTGGCCTCAAACTCAGTCAGTCCTCCTACCTCAGCCTCCCAAATGCTGGAATTACTGGCATGTGCCTGCTTATGTGGTACTGGGGAATCGAACTCAGGGCCTTGAGCTTGCTAGACACGCACTTTACCACTGAGCTGTTGCTCCAGCCCTAATAACTATTCTTTTTTGCTGTCTGTTTAGTGTAACATTTTTTTCTTGGTTTTGTGTTTTTTGTTAGTGATTTGGCTGTTAAAGTGGTACCCAGGCATGGTACTCAAGTGATGCCTACTGTTCCCAAGTACAAGGAGGCTGTGGTATACTTTACAGAGAAACAGTGTATTGTTGGATTATGTACGTCTAGTCATAAATTGTGGTATTTTTGGCCAGAGTTTAATTTTCAGCATCAGCCTACAGTATAGTTAAGTATCTTTATGGAAACATACCTGAGCCTTGTGTAGTAGCCTAGGCCTGTACTCATGGTGCTCTGAGAGACTAAGGCAGGAAATTACAAATTCAAGCCATCTGAGCAATTTAGTAAGACTTTAATCCTATGCCAAAAACTAAATTGAAGGGGCTGGAGGAATGGCTCAGCGGTTGAAGCGCTTGCCTAGCAAGCCTGGAGCCAAATGCTAAGTACCCGAGTTCGATTCCCCAACACCACATAAGCCGGGTATTGTGACACATACCTGTAATCCCAGCACTCGGAAGGCTGAGGCAGGATAATGGCCATGAGTCCAAGGCCAGCCTGGGTTCCATGCGAGTTCAGGACCAGCCTGGACTACAAATTGAGACCTTGTCTCAAAAAAAAAAAAAAAAAAAAAAACAAAATTAATTGAAGCCGGAGGCATAGGTCAGTGGTTCAAGCACTTGCTTAGTGTTTGCAGGCTAGGCCTGGGGTTTGATTCCCCAGTACCACATGAAGATTAGCTGGGCCTGTTGGCACACAACCTGTAATCTAAGCTTGGAGGGGCACTGAGGCAGGAAGATTGCCATGAGTTCAAGGCCAGTTTGGGCTACCGCGTGTGTTCAGGACCAGCTTAGACTATAGATTAGACTATAGAGTGAGACCCTGACTCCAGAAATAATTAATTTAAAAAGAGCTGGGATATAGCTTAGTGTGAAGGCCCTGGGTTCAGTTCCCTAGTACCTAAGCAGAGAAGAAAAACACATCTAACACAAGATTGTGGGCTCAAAGAATGGCACAGTGGTTAAAGCACTTGTCTTGCAAGAACGAGGCCCTGAGTTTGATTCCCCATTACTGCATAAAGCTGGGCATAGGAGCACATGCCTATAATCGCAGCAGTTGGGAGGCTGAGGCAGGTGGATTGTCCTGAGTCAGCCCAGCTTGGGCTACAGAGCAAGACCTTGTCTCAAAAAAATAAATAAATAAAACAGGATTGTGTATTAATCATTAAAATGTTATAATTAAAGGCTCACAAGATCTTAACCTTGCATTTCTCCTTGGAACAAATTTTGTTACTCACTAGTTTACTTTTTTTAGGCAGTATTATAGAGCACTTGCTACTTCAAATAACAATTCTACTTATATGAGACATAAATATGTTTATTCCTTACTGCATTATTTATGATAAAAGATTGAAATAACCTCAGTGTTCAGTATAAAATAAGATAAATAATTTATGACAGATGCAGACATTGATCCGTGAAGATGTTTTTTCAAAATAAAAAAGAAAGCAAACTCTATGTCCTCGTGTGAGGTGATCATTAACACAATGTTGTGTTTGGAAAGAAGGCATCAAAGACACATAAATTGCTGAGTTTGTGGAACGCAGAGCTCTCCATGAGGACTCCTTGGGTTCACTCCGTAAAGGAGGAGGGGAATTGGCCGTACAGCCCAGAACACAGGCTCCTTCCTATCCGTAGTTACTTAAGATGAAGAAAAGGCAGAATGAGAATCTGCAGACCATAGGGCAGTGAATCACTTACACAGACTTACTATGAGTAGGCCCAAAACTAATACAGCGTTTAATTAAAATCACAGCACAGGCAGGTGGGGTGGCAGTTACTATTAGTGGGCAAGATGCCATCTTACTGCTCTCCGGGGATCATGGGCAGGTGGACAATAAGCAAATTCCACAAGGTAAGAAGGTTCTCCCAGCTGGCTGGGAAATAGGCAGTCTTCACGAAGTTCAGTTTGCCAGTAAATATTACCCAGCTCAGGGAGAGGCAAACAGAGACTAGGCAGATACAGGCTCTCACAGCAAGCACTTTTCAATGTGTGAGGCTTACAGCCTAAATTTCAGCTTACGGATTTTTGACATCTTCACATATATGAGTTATTAAGAGGGTCTCCATAATGTAAAGTGAAGAAAGACACAGCGCAGAATTTTGTATACCATTTGCTAAAACCCCGAGGAGAAAAGGCATACAAATGGAATTGCTCAAAACTGGATCGTCTTTGAAAGAGAACTCATGGAGTCAGGATGGAGTCAGGAACTGGTGGCTGGCAGGGTAGCTGCAAGGCCAGAGCAGAAGGAAGTATTTCACTATGTGCACTTTCATGTTCTAAAATTTTACATTATGTGAGTGTATCATCTTTTATTTTTTAGTTTTATTGGCCAATGAAAATTGTATGTTTTTAAGGTATACCACTGATATTTGGGTACAAATATACATTGTGAAAGGGTGACCAGGCAACCCACCTGATTAATATATTCGTCCCCTCACATAGTTGCCGGTTGCATGTGGTGGGGGGGGGGGGGCGCGGTGGTAGAATGCATGCAGTCTGCCCTTTGAGCACACTTCAGGTATCTGACACAGAGTTGTTAACTGTAGTCACCAGATTATACATTCAATACCCAGAACTTGCTCGCTTTTTATAACAGAAAATTTGCTCTCACATGTTCTTTCCCTCTTTCTCAGTCTCTCTCTTTCAGTGCTGGGGATTGAACCCAGAGCCTGTGTGTGCTAAGCACGTGCTCTCCTACTGAGCTCTGCCCCACCCAGCCTCATTCTACATATGCCCTGTGACTACCATCTCCCATTCCCCCTAAGCTCCAGCCCTCTGGCAGCCATCTTTCTACTCTGTGCATCTGTGAGTTCAACTCCTGTAGACTCTGTGTGTTATTGAGGTCTTAAGCAGTGTTTGTTTTTCATATCTTGCCTTAATTCACCTAACAGTGCCCCTGTAGGTTCATGCGTGTTGTTACAAATGATAGGATTTCCTTCTTTTAAAGTTGAATTGCACCTGCACAGACACCCATGTTGTGTCCCTGTCCTGGCTGGTGTGAATGACGCTTCAGTGAACAGTGGAGAGCAGATAACACATTTCAGATACTGATTTCATTTCCTTTGGATATATTCTCAGAAGCAAGATGGGTGGATCTTGTGATCATTCTTTTATTTTTTAAAATTGAGCTGAATAATTATCACCTGGATCATTCCAGCTTTGTGTTTTCCATTTCTTCCCACCAGATATTTGTCATTCAGGAAGGTTATGATACATTTTAGGAGTATAGGTAGATGTCTCACCTTTCATTAGAATACAATTGACTGTAATATTTACATCTAGCACTGAATAATTCTGCATAAAATCCTCTTGGTGTTAACATTACATGTAAAACTCTTAAGATTCTTTCACTTTTCTAACAGTTGATAATTTTATGGTTGAATAAAATCATATGTTTAGTTTGTGATACCTACTGTATGTACACATGTGTACATGTGTTTCATGCTGCCGGGATATTTACATCAGAGGTCCAAGGGTTTTGGCATTGTGTCGTAGTTGCTGTGAGTTAAGACAGAAGGTACTACAAGGTGGAGAACATTTTCTGTTGTCTGTTACCTTTATGTTTGTGTATGTGGTAGTAAAAGGGAAAAACCGGGTCATGATTACTACGATTTTAGTAAAATTAAAATTAGGGACTGGAGGAATGGCTTAACTAAGTACCCGAATTCGATTCCCCAGCGCCACATAAGCAGGGCATGGTGACAAACACCTGTAATCCCAGCACTCGGGAGGCTGAGACAGGAGGATTGCTGTGAGTCCAAGGCCAGTCTGGGTTCCCTAGTGAGTTCAGGACCAGCCTGAGCTGCAGAGTGAGACCCTGTCTCAAAAAAAAATTAAAGTTTAATGAAAGTTACAATATCTATAATCTTGAAACAGCTCATAACATCTGGCTTTTTCCCTATTAAAGTTGTTTTAATTTTGGATTTTATGTTTTCTAATTTTGTCAGTTATCCTGCAGTTTGTGAATTTTTGCAGAACAACAACTTATTGTCAATAATTAGAGCCCACGAAGCCCAAGATGCTGGGTAAGTCATGTTAAAATAGCAATAAAACCAAATATCTGTGCAGAGTTTCTACCTTTATTATCAAGACAGACAGGCTGTCATTCATCTCTTGTCCAGGTACCGAATGTACAGAAAGAGCCAGAAGACCGGCTTCCCATCACTCATCACGATCTTCTCTGCGCCCAATTACCTGGATGTATATAACAATAAAGGTAAAGGCGTCCCGCAGTGTCTGAGCTTGAATTTGTGATTAAATGTAAGCTCTGATTTAATTATATGTGTATGTATAGCATCTAAATGGTTTTTTGTGTGTGTGCAAAGATTGAAACCAGGGCCTTGCACGTGCTGAGCACTGCTCTACCTGAGGCCCCCTACCATTTCCATACCTATATTTATATATAAACTTTAAATTAGAAAAAAGATTCTTGGGCAGGGGTTATATTTATATGATGAAGCATGTACTTAGCACATTTGCAAAGCCTGGGTTTAGTCTTTAGCTCCAGTGACCTCTCCCCGCCCGCAAAAAATATACATATATTTTTAAATTGAAACAAAGACCAAGAAATTTAGAATTTCTGCTCGTTGGTCTTAATCTTTTCCAGAGGACAGAGCTCTTTGTGAATGTAAGTAATCCTACAGGTTTGTGCTACTGAGTCAAATATAAGGAGAATAAAAAACTTCAGGATCACATTGGAATGGTTAGCATAAATTACTAGTGTCAGTGAATTTGTTTATAATAATTACTCAAAAATTGTTGTTTACTGTTTTAATGTAAGTTATTAAGCTGTTTTTGTTCTTCTTACTATATAATATAGGTAGAGTGAATGAATAGTGTACAAAAGTCAGAAAAAAAATTCTTTTTATTCTTAACTCTGCTAAAAACTAAGAATGTGACTGTGGGTAAAGCCACATAATCTTTCTAAACCTTTTTTCCATACAAAAGAAGATTGGATATGCACATGCCTTTTTCTAGAAATTCTACCTTGAAGACTTAATCCTGCTAATGCCTTTTTTTTTTCCCAAGTCTGAAACTAAGATTCGTAGTTTATAAGTTTCTTGTCAGGGCCATGGTCCTAGCAAAAACTTCATGTCTCTATAACTATTTCATTTTTATAATGTGTGACTATAAAATAATAGGACTTTTTAAACAAACATGCTAAAACAAATATATCCAGATGAGTATTGTCCCTTCTGGGCAGTTACCCTGGGAGGCTAGGTGCATATTCCAACAGTGCAGTCATTGTTCAAAACCTTTCTGGGACTCCTGTTTTGGCATTGCCTTCAGAGTCTGCGACACATTCTTTTGATTATCCTCAATGATGGGAAACCTTCGTCCTTTGAGGGTGGATTTGATTTTTGAACATCCAAAAGTCATTCGGAATCAAGACTGACAAATCAGGTGAGTGACGGAGTTCAATGCCGCCATTTGGGTCAGAACAAGGTATGACTAAAAGGTAATGAGACTGGTTCCTCTCGCGTTGCTCACGCACCGGCTCTGGAGGCAATTCCAGAAGAAGAGTTCCAAAAGTGTTCTGAGTAGTGGCAGCATGTTCGGAGTCGCTGTTCGGCCAGGAGCGTTGTGTGGGAGAGCCCTGAGCCGGGGTCTGCGCGCCTCGCCTGCTCTCGCTTCGCTTTTAAGCGCGTCACATTTAAGCAGATGCATAACTTCTCTGGGCTTCACTCAGTTTATCTGGCATGTAGTGTTGTTGAAGATAAGTTGGACTTATGACAATTAATATCAAAGCCTTGTTCTAAATATATACTGCTGAAACACAAGCTTGCACCGATACCGCTCCCGATGCGGTGACACCAAAGGACCCACTCATCTGATATATAAGGTCTCGTGTGTTTGTGGTTGGTGGTTTCTTAAGTCTCATTACTTTATAGTCATACCTTGTGTGTGCAGCTGGGGAGCGGAGGAGTGTCAAGGGTAAACTACATACTTAGTACTGACTGTGTAGAAGTAAACTGTGGGAGAGGTTTTACTGTGGAGCACATGTCACTTTAATGTGTCCTTTGGTGACTTGTTACCCTTTTCTGCTCCTTCCTAGGGTAGAACCCAGAGCCTTACACATGTGAGGCACTGTCCTAGCCTGAGCTGTACTCCAAGCCCTTGGTACTATTCTTTTTTTTTTTTTTTTTTTTGAGATAGGTTCTCACTCTGGTGGTGGGGAAATCAGACCCAAGTGCTGAAAGAGGCTGATCCTGAACTTACTATGCCTTGAACTTGGCAATCTTGAATCAGCCTCCTGAGTGCGGGGGGTTGCAGGCACGTGCCACCACACCCAGCTTTATGTGGCACTGGGGAATTGAACCCAGGGCCTTGCGCTTGCCTAAGCACTTTAACCACTGTATCTTGGTGCCACTCTTACGAAGCGTTCTGGGGGATCCTCTCATGGTCCTGTGTCTTCTCTTGGCCTCTCAATATTCTTCCCTGAGCCTTCCCTATTCTGTATGATCCACTTCCCCCTAAATTTGTTAGTTATTTCCTTTTTAAAAATATTTCCAGTGTATTGGTAACTTGACTTGATTCTGGTTTCCTTCTTTATCAGTGGTATGTACTACACTGCCTATGGGTTGTTTTGTTTGTTTTCTTTTGTGTAGGGATATTTTGTTGGCGCTAGAGATTGAACCCAAGGCTTTTGCACCAAGCGATATCCCCCTCCATTTTTTTATTTTTAATTTTGAGACAGAGGCTCACTAACTTGCCCAGGTTAGATTTGAATTTAAAATCCTCCCATTTCAGCCTCCTAGGATGCTCTCCACCTATATTATTATTATTATTATTATTATTATTAGACATCTTCAAGGATACATAGTGGTCTTCTTCCTCATATTGGTAGTGAAGGCTGTTGCTTCCCATGCTTCAGACACGTGTTCTACCCCTCAGCTACATCCCACTCCTTATTTTTTGCATAGTCCTTAAGTTCCTTGATATCTATGGGTATTTCTCGTTTCTGCTCATTACCTGCAAGGCTCTTAAGGTTACAGGAATTTCAGATTCAGATTCCCATTTTTTTCTTTTTCTGTTCACTGTGAACATACCTAGAAGCATTTTTTTAAAGTTCATCATCCACTGTTGAGACCCATCTCTCACTTCTTTTTTTCTGTTTAAATTACAGTTATCAAATAATGATGTAGTTATTTAAAAACACATTTCATGAAAATAACAGGACATTAACCTGGGATTCAGGGTTAGGTTTTTAAGAACTGCAGATCTTGTTTTTATGTATGTTTGGTGCTGTGCCTTTTAGGCATTCAGTTCCACAAATCTAGAGAACACTAGCCTCTCCAGTAAAAAGAAGCAGAAACAGGGAGATGGCCAATAGCTGTTATTCGAGAGAACTGCTATACCCTGTTCTGTTTTAGGTCCGTAATAAGAATAATTAAAAGAACAGTGCAAACAGCATTGCTGATATGGCAAATTAAGTAATTGTGTTTTGAAACTTCATAGATAGATAGATAGATACTGTTTTGTTGTTGTTGTTGTTGTTGTTGTTGTTGTTGTTGTTGTTGTTGTTGTTGTTTTGAGACAGGGTCTCGCTCTGTAGCCAAGGCTGGTCCTGAACTCACTTTGTAGCCCAGGCTGGCCTTGGCCTTAGGACAGTCCTCCTGCATCAGCCTCCCAAGTGCTGAGATTATAGGCATGCACCACCATGCCTAGCTTTACATGGTGCTGGGGAATTGAATTCAGGGCCTTGTGCTTGCAGGGCAAGTGCTTTAACCGCTATGCCATTCCTCCAGCCTTGAAACTTAAAATATATTTTTAAAAAAAAAAACCTATTTGGCTGCAAAGTGTACATGCAAGTATATGAACTGGTTAATGGTAAACATTTATCTTATGTGAGTAGAAGAAACTGGCATTTAGAAAGCCGAGTATATTGCATGCAGAGAAGATGTAATCTTTTAGACAGTGATTAGCAGTGATTTTCAGCTTACTTGTGGCCCCCTACACTATGATTGGCAACTGCTGTTTGCACACAGTCAGAGATTTTACAAAAAGCTGTCACTTTGGCAAATGACAGGCTTATGTGCACTTGGGGAGTGTTATTCATCCTCAAAGGGGAGTTGTGATTGCTCCCATTTGAGTGGTAAAAGGAAATTATGAGAATTTTTTTCTCATGTAGAACCTGATGTTTCTATAGATACTTACTGTTCAGTGACTGGTTGGGAATTTCAGAATTCAGTTTCTTCTGCATTTTCTTTTATTTATTTATTATCGAGACAGGGTTTTGCTCTGTAGTCCAGGCTAATCTTGAACTCACTATGTACCCTAGGCTGGCCTCAAACTCACAGCAATTTTCCTGCTTTAGCCTCCTGAGTGCTGGTATAACAGGTGTGCGCTTGGTCCTGAACTCACTATGGAGCCCAGGCTGGCCTTGGACTCACAGCAATCCTCCTGTGTCAGCCTCCCAAGTGCTGGGATTACAGGAATGCGCCATCACGCTGCGTTATATGGTGCTGGGGAATTGAACTCAGGTACTTAGGGCTTGACTTAGCGCTTGCTAGACAAGTGCTTTAACCACTGAGCCATTCCTCCAGCCCCTAATGGTTTAAATTCTTAAGAAGATAAACTGCATTAGCTGCTGTCCTATTCTCTGGGAAGCTAACCCCTGAGTCCCCCTGAGCAGGAGCCCGCCATGCAAAGCACCTCACTTCCCACCATGTGCCCTGTGCCAGATTGTCTTGTTTTTCCTTTTCAGCCGCAGTAATGAAGTACGAAAACAATGTCATGAATATCAGGCAGTTTAACTGTTCTCCACACCCCTATTGGCTCCCCAACTTTATGGATGTTTTCACGTGGTCTTTGCCTTTTGTTGGAGAAAAAGGTAAGGAAGGGAAGAATCTGTCTGCTTGGGGTTCCAGCAGGGCGACTGGGTGGCTCAGAAACGTCTCTCTCAAAGTATATTCGAAGTGTTTGCTTCCTACAAATCTTTTTCGTTTGTTTGTTTCTTTGTTTGTTTGTTTGTTTTAGTTCTGTGCTTACTTAGGGTATATCTCCACACACTTGAGGTGCTGAGTTCACATAAATAATCACAATCTTTCTTGGGCTCATCAATTTGTATAATATCAAGTGCAGCAACCCAGTGTGATTTTTAACATTATCAATAGATCAAAAAAAAAAAAAGTATGATGGGTTTAGTCTCATAGTAAATCATTGTCCCTCCTCTGTGGGACTCAACCTTCCATATTTTATCTTGAGCTGCCAGGTATGTGGCTGTGAACAAAAAAAAAAAATTTGAGGCAGGGTCTTGCTGGTCAGGCTGGTCCTGAACTCACTATGGAGCCCAGGCTGGCAGCAATCCTCCTGCCTCAGCCTCCCAAGTGCTGGGATTATAAACTTACAAGTGTGTGCCACCATGCCCAGCTTTAAATGGTGCTGGGGAATTGAACCCAGGGCCCTGAGTTTGCAAGGCAAGTACTTTAACCACTGTATCATTCCTCCAGCCCCACAAGATTCATTTTTTGAGACAGTATCTCGCTGTGTAGCCCAGGCTGGTCCTGAACTCACTCTGTTGTCCAGGCTGGCTTTGGACTCACAGCAGTCCTCCTGCCTCAGCCTCCCGCGTACTGGGATTACAGGCTGCCTCACCACACCCAGTTTATATGGTGCCAGGGAATCAGTCAACTCAGGGCCTTCAGCTTTCTAGGCAAGCACTTTAACCACTTTGCCATTCCTCCAGCTATCCTCCCAACAAAGATTTTTAAATAGTCCTAACTGGTTTTTAAGTGTTTGTGCTAGTGGGTTGTGAGTGTCTTCTTCTAAGTTGCTGCCATACTATGGTCAAGATATTACAGTGAACTGCACTATCCCCTCAGTGATCTTTTCAGTGCTGAAGGGTTTAGACAAGATTTATTGTCTTTAGAGTGTTATTTGTACAGCTATACAAATAAGCTATGCAAATATAAAATAAACGTATTGGACCTGGGACCATTGACAGAATTTCTTTGAAAAATGGGAAGAAATTTTTTTCACGTGCATATCTGAACAAAAAAAAAAAAACTCAAAATAGCGTTGTAATAAAAATCAAGTAATTTTGCAATAAAGCCTTCAGTGATCATTGTCTCTTGCTGGAGCAATAAATTTCCCTGAGTTCAATTTAAACTGATGGTATACATTTAGTGCTAATGCTTACAGCAATTTTTTTGTTTGGTTGGCTTTTGTGTATGTGACTGGTAGTACTAGGGATTGAGTTTAGGGAGCACTGAGATACATTTCCAACCCTTTTATTTTTTATTGTATTTTGAGGCAGGATCTTGCTAAGTTTCCTTGACTGGCCTCAAACCTGTAATTCTTCTGCCTCAGCCTCAAGAGCAGCTAGGGTACAGGCATGTGTTACCACACTTAGCTATACCTATTCTTAATACAATAATGCAAAATAATTTATAGATGTTTCTTTAGCATGCATGTTAGATAAGTTAGATAACCTCATCATGTGAGAGGAATGTCCTTCCTAATCATGTGACCTTGGGCTGCTTTTGTCTTCCACAGTCACAGAGATGCTGGTTAACATCCTCAACATATGCTCTGATGACGAACTCATGTCTGATGATGAAACTGAAGGTATATTTTTGTTTCACATTTGAATTAGAAACTAGGACATTTGGGTTGGATTTTAGTTCACTTTGAATCGTTTTCTTTCTCTTACTTAAAAAAAGCACAAAAAATAAAAAATAGCATTATGTTCATTGTAGAAGAAGAAAATTTGGAAAAATATACAATGCACAAATAGGAAATAAAAATTACTCACACTTCCGCCATCTCGCAGGTGCCCATCATTAACATCATGATGTAGATTGTATGAGCCATCTTTTTATTTTCTTTTTCTTTCTGAGACAGGATCTTGCTCTATAGCCCAGGCTGGTACTGAACTCAACTGGAGGCTGGGCTTGGACTCAGGATGATCTGCCTGCCTCAGCCTCCTGGAGTGCTGGTGTTTGCCACCACGCCCAGCTTCCTGTGGTACTGGGGAACTGAACTCAGGGCCTTGTGCTTACAAGGCAAGTGCTTTAACCACTGTGCCATTCTTCTAGCCCATGAGCCATCTTTTGTCTTTGCATGTATTTTTTCTCTTATCTTTCTTATTCACAAATGAGATCATGTTAATGGTATTGTAAGTTTTCTTAAGACATAATTTCTAAATGTTTAGTTACATGGTTATCCATGTAGATCTTTTTCTTTTCTTTTCTTTTTTCTTTTCTTTTCTTTTCTTTTCTTTTCTTTTTTTTTTTTTTTTTTTTTTTTGTATTAGCCAATCCTTTGCTGTTGTTTACTGGGTTTCCTTCCCCAAATGATGGTTTGAAACCCCCTCCTCTTTTGAAAAAGAATTTTTTTTTTGAGACAGGGTCTCACTGTATACCCCAGGCTGGTCCTGAGCTCACTGTAGAATCCAGGCTGGCCTTGGATTCATGGCAATATTCCTGCCTCAGGCTCCCGATTTCTGGGATCATAGGCGTGCACCACCACGCCCGGCTTATATGGTGCTGGGGAATGGAACTTGGGTATTTAGCACTTGACGTAACAGCTGAGTTATTCCTCCAGCCTTCTTTAGAAATTTGTATAGATCTTTTTTTCTGGCACTGGAGTTTGAAACCAGGGAGTGCGGAGTGCTGATCTGCATTACTGGCCTTTTTTATGTAATTTTGAGACAAGGCTTTTGCTAAGTTGTCCAAGCTGACCTCAAACTCAAAATTCTCTTGCCTCAGCCTCCCCGATAGCTTGGACTACAGGTGTGCACTGTGATGCCTGTGATGTAGGTATCTTTGTACATTTTGTCAACAAGCAGAGTGAGGGAAACTAGTACTAGTCCCTGGGAGGGACTACAGCCCACATTCATGTCATTTCAGTGCTTGAAATTTAAATGAAGTGGTCCCAGGTGCCTGGCAAAAGCAAATTTTTCTAGACGAAGATAACATCATGTAGGAACTTAGAGAACATCATATAAGACCTTAAATGTTTCCTACAAACATTCTTAAATGAAATACATGGCTGACCATCAAAAATAACTTGTGGCATTTGAAGAGCTGGGACAAAGTGAATGAGAATCCCCAGAAAGAGCAAGAAATGAAAACACACCCTACAAGTTCCCCAGACTTTGGCTATATCAGAACAAAGTTCAAAATAACTATGATTAAAAACAAAACTGTGCTTACTGTGTTCTAGGACATACAAGACTAGATTGAGAATTTTGACAGAGAACTGTGATTTTTTTTTGAGACAAGGTCTCATACTGTAGTCCTGGCTGATCCTGAATTCACTGTATAGCCCAGGCTCACCTCATACTCACAGCAATCCTCCTGCCTCAACTTTCCAAGTTCTGGGATCACAGGCATGTGCCACCACACCCAACTTATATGGTGGTGGGGAATTGAACTCAGGGCCTTCAGCTTACTAGGCAAGTGCTCAAACCGCTGTGGTATTCCTCCAGCTTAAAAAAAATAACACTGACTGGGGCTGGAGGAATGGCTCAGTGGTTAAAGCGCTTGAGCAAGCGCTAAGCCAAGCGCCAAGTACCCGAGTTCGATTCCCCAGCACCACATAAGCTGGGTGTGGTGGTGCACGCCTGTAATCCCAGCACTTGGGAGGCTGAGACAGGAGGAGTGCCGTGAGTCCAAGGCCAGCCTGGGCTCTGAAGTGAATTCAGGACCAGCCTGGACCACAGAGCGAGACCATGTCTCAAAAAAAAAAAAAAAAAAAAAAAACACTTAACTGTACAGCACTAACTGTATAGGCAACTATTACAAAGTAGCAAGAATTAAAGTAAGAACTTGTTTCTATCCAAAGACTCTGTTAACTGTGTAAGAAGTCAAGCTTCATAGTGGCAAAGTGTATTTGCAATACAGCTATCAAAAAGCCCATATGCAGAACATGTAAAAAATAGAGATAAATAAAATGAGATAAGCAGGCACATCACAAAAGAGATTATGCAAATAGCCAGTAAAATATGAAAAGATTTTCAGCCATAATTGTTATCAGGAAAATGCTAATTAATATCTTAATGGGATAATACTAGCCACCTACCAGAATGGCTAAAATTAAAGATGAATAAGTCAGGCATGGTGACACGTGCCCATAATCTTAGCACCTGACACTGAGGCAGGAGGATTGCAAGTTCAAGTTCAGTTTGGGCAATTTAGCAACTTAGTGAGACCCTCTTGCAAAATAAAAATTACAAAAAAGGCTGGAGAAGCTGACCAGAGCTGCCATCTTCCAGTGATGTGCCATAATGCTGAACACAGAGGGGAAGAGGAGAGGAACCGGTACACGTTCTCTAGGCCTTTTAGAAAACGTGGAGTTTTTCCTTTGGCCACGTATATGCGAGTCCACAGAAAGGGTGATATTGTAGACATCAAGAGAGTGGGGACTGTTCAAAAAGGAACACCACACAAGTGTCACTGTGGCACAGCTGGAGGAGTCTATGGCGTCACCCCCCATGTTGTTGGCATTGCTGTAAACAAGCAAGTTAATGCAAGATTTTGGCCAAGAGAAGTAATGTGTGTATCGAGTATATTAAGCACTGTGAGAGCTGACACAGCTTCCTGAAACAGGAAAGAAAATGGTCACGAAAAGAAGGAAGCCACAGAGCAAGGGACCTGGGCTCAGCAGAAACATCAGCCTGCCCTGCCCTGCCCAGAGAAGCACACTTGTGAGAACCCAGGGAAGGAGCCCAAGCTGCAGGAACCTGTTCCCTACGAATTCACAGCATAAGCTGGGGACATGTGCTTGTGGTTTGCCACCTCACTAGCAGCTAAGGTGCTTTAGGCCCCAGGTCAAGTACCCAGCCCTGAATTAAATGAAAAAAATCCTCTGAATTATAGAAGATGTTCTTAATTGAGTAAGAATGTTGTGCCCTGGCCTCAGAGGCTTTTATTGTGCTCAGTTGGACAGGTCATGTATTTATTTTTCAGGGTCAGTGTTTACCAGGCTGAAAGATAGGAGATGATAATTCTCAGGATCAGAAAGGTGCCTTTGAAGCTTCCTACTTAAAAGTAAATTGCTTAAAGTACACACACACACACACACACACACACACACACACACACACAGGCTGAAGTAGTTCTTTGCAAAGGCCTTGGGTTCAACCTCCAGTTTAGAAGAAAAAAAAAAAAAAAAAACCTGGTGTTAGCTAGCATGGGTAACAGCCACAACACTCGTGCCTAGAAGTGTGAGTTGGTGCTTTGACTGTATTAGATAAGTGTTTGCCAGAGTTGAATATACATGTGCCCTGTAGACTACACATTCTAATATTGGGGATAAACTTAAGCATTTGCAATGAAGAGAAATAGCATAGAAATACTCGTTGCAGCCTAATTATAGGGGTCAAAAATTTAGTCAGCTCAAATGACTATTGGCAGTAAAAAGGATAAAGATTGGTATGGTATATTTGTGTACTAAAATAGTACATGCTAGTGACAGGGGACTTCAGTATCAGCAAAAAGCAGGGATGAATCTTATAATACTGAGCTAAAGAAGCAAGACCACAAAAATACATACTTGATTGTTCCAATTGCATGAAATTTTAAAATAACGTTGTAGTACTTATAGATGCATGATTCCGTAGTAAACATACGAAGAACAGCAAGAAAATGATTCCAAGGGCTGGAGGCAGAGCTCCGTGGTCTGAGTGCTTGCCTAGAAAGCACAAGGTCCCGGGTCTGATTCCCCAGAATCCCTTAGCACCACATAAGCCAGGCGTGATAGTGCATACCTGTAACCCCAGCACTTGGGAGGCTGAGGCAAGAGGACTGCAAGAGTTTGAGGCCAGACTGGTCTACGTAGTCCCAGACCAACTTGGACTACAAAATGAGACCCTATCTCGAAGGAAGGAAGGAAGGAAGGAAGGAAGGAAGGAAGGAAGGAAGGAAGGAAGGAAGGAAGGAAGGAAGGAAATGATTTCAGTGAAAATCAAGAGAATTATTTCTTTCAGGAGGGGAAAGCCAGGGTGGGGGGCCACAGGAGGGACTTCTGGGACACAGGCAGCGTTCTGGTCTTGACTTGAGGAGTGGTTATATACACATTTACTTTTTTTATAAATCATTGAGTCATAACATTTTTGTGTATATTTTATGTATGTTTCTTATACTTCATAATAAAAAAGGTTAAAAAAAAAGTTTTATACCTATAAGAGTAGGGAGATACATCAGCTTAGCTGGTTGAGGCAAGCCAAAGCCTGGCTTAACAATCAGAAGTGCAGAGTTGTACAGCGTGTCAGTTGCTACATTTGGGAACTTGGGGCAGGGGTACTATTGAGCTAACATAGTACATAGTACATAGATTGGGTACATTGGGTGAAAAACATTTGAAATCGGGCCACATGGCTCATCCCTGTGGTCTCTGTGCTGGAGGATTGCAGGTTCGAGCCCAGCCTGGGCAACTTAGTGACTTAGTGAAAAACTGTCTCAAAGTTAAACATTCAAAATGGACTGGGGATGTAGCTCTGTGTGAATGCCCTAGTCTTGGTACCCAGTACAAAGGGAAGAAAGGAAGGAAGGAAGGAAAGAAGGAAGGAAAAGAAAGAAAGGAGAAAAAAAGAAGAAAGCCAGCCAGGAGCCAGCCATTTGAAAGGCACCTCAGGTCCTGGTGGCTGTTGGGCAGCTGCCTCTTCTCCAAATCTGGTTTGTAGACCAGGGATACAACTGAGGACATCTGTGCCTTGCCCTAAAAAGATGAAATAGGAGTGACCCATAGGACAGTACTCAGTTCCCTCTCAGGCCCGCCTGAGCTCTCAGTGTCCAGCTGTTGGCCAGGCATAGCCCGGAACCAACAGCCCCACCCTCGGAATCACAGAGTACCCCGGGGTTATCAGACCCCTGAGCTTTGAAATAAACACACACAAACACACACACACACACACACACACACACACACACACACACACACACACACACACAAAGCAAACCTGAGGCTTTAAAACTTTAAAGGTAAAATATCCTCTGAAAAATATCCTCTGACAAGACACTGAGTTCATTAAAATCGTAATGTTCTTACTACCAGATTTCACAGGCTGTTCCATATTTTGTTCCTGTTTCTTGTTTGTTCCACAAACGATGTCTTTTTGTCTAACTTATGATCTGTGGGAGTAGGAAATATTGGATGATAATGGACAAGACTTAACGCAGAACTGTAAACATTTAAGAATTGGAACAACTGGGGAATGGGTACTGAACAGCGAGCTGCTTCTCGCGTGTTTCACTCTGACTTTTCTCCCTTCCATGGACACTTACATTCTCTTTTCATGTTTCTGTCTTCATTCCTTGTTTCTTGGTGTCCCTTCTCCCTGAAGATCACTACATTTCCAGCTTTCAGAAAGGTATCCAGCCCAAGTGTGCTAAGAGCTTACTGCTCGCTGTCTGTCCTGCTCCGTCTGTTGTCTTGATGCCTGCAGTTGGTACCTGACCGTCCTCCCTCTCCGCAGTAATGTCCTTATATTCTCTGGACCTGGCACAAGCCCAGCAGGACACTGGGAGCTGGAGGCGAGGAGGGAAAGTCCCTGTTTCTTTTACCGACTTTGAATGCCATCCCCTGGTGCATGCCTGGACCGTGGCTTCTCCTCTGTGGGCTCTTTCCTAGATCTTAGATTTGAAAAAGCCCTGAAGCCTTGCAATATCTTTTCTCTGTTGCTGTTTACAATACCTTTCCCATCCTTGTCGTTTGTCCTGCACTGTGTCAGTTGTGCTCTGAGACAGTAACTCATTGGATGAGGAAGTGCCGGCGTGAGTGAAAGCAGCCCTCACACAGTTCAAGAGCCAGCCGGGCCTTGTGCCCAGGCGGAAACCACTGCTCGCTGGTCACCTGCCTACAGTGGGCCACGACATTCTCAAACAGATCTTTGCTGTAGCCGTTACTCCGTGAAGATGTGTGTTTGTGTTTCCTCCCATACTGTGTTCTGCGTTTCAGAATATAAAAGTCCCCCCTTCATAGATCCGCAGTCTGTCTCATTTGTGGCTTTATGGTCTTTACTTCACCTTTTTCTCTTCTAGGTTGTTTTTTTCCCCCCTTGCTTCTTAGAACTTGCTGGGACATTTGTTTGTTTAAACAAACTGAGGTCTTAATTTGTCTTAAACTTTAATTTAAATGTGAAAGGCCATTTCATTCTGCAGTTTTCTGAGCCAGTCTATTAGCACATTCCTGTAACTGCCTTATTCTTTGTATTCTCTAAGGGGGCGCCACAGTTCGAAAAGAGATCATCAAGAATAAAATCAGGGCGATTGGGAAGATGGCCCGGGTCTTTTCAATCCTTCGGTAAGGAGAAATCTGTCATTACAGTGTGGACTAAGGCACTTTTTAGAATGGGGATTTGGTTTTGAAACTACACATGTGCAGACTAAGGATTGAGCCATCTTTTACACTGTGTAAAGTGACTGAAAATGTTCTGGCAGGCACACAGGTGACCAACGCTCAGCTGTAATGCGGAGTGCTGGTGGGGATTTCAGAGCCAGATTTCCCATGTTCAGCTTCTGCTTCTGCCTCTTAGCTGTGTGGCCTTGGATTTAGTTTCTGTGCCTCAGTTTCCCTATCTGCACAGATAAAATAAGACTTAGCTCACAAGGTTGTTAGGTGGATTCAGCAGGGTCACACATGGGAAGAAGCAGTGCCTTTTGTTGGAAAACAAGAACTGATCATTTGAAATTGGGATATTTACAGAAAATCTTTCTTTGTGTCAGGGTCTGGGTGGGAGATAGAGAAACTTGCCCTGTTTATCGTTGTGCCTTTTTTTTTTTTTTAATAAAACCCTGCTTTGTTTGTCATTGAATTATGGGGTAGTGTCTCCCTGGCATTCACCAGGGCTCTCATGTTCCTTTGCAGGGAGGAGAGTGAGAGTGTGCTGACCCTCAAGGGCCTCACTCCTACCGGCACTCTCCCCCTGGGCGTGCTCTCAGGAGGGAAGCAGACCATCGAGTCAGGTGAGTATGGGGACACTGCTGTGTGCTGACTGGAAGGTGTGCTTGTTGCCTCCCAGCCAGTGTGAGATTACAAGGGGAGCTTCTTCAGTAGTGGTGCTGGAGCAATTAGGTCGCTACCTGGAGGGGGGGATGAGTATAGACCCTTAACCTCTCTCCTGCACAAAACCTAATTCAAAAGTGGATTCATGCAAACGAGAAAATACTAAGGGGCTAGAGGAATAGCTTAGCAGTAAAAGTGCTTGCCTGGCAACCTCAAGGCCCTGGGTTCCATTCCCCAGAACCACATAAACCTGGGCATAGTGGTACATGTGCCTGCAATCCTAGCACTTGGGAAGCTGAGGCAGGAGGATTGCCTTGAAATGTTCAAGGCCAGCCTGGGCTACATAGTGAGTTCAGGACCAGGCCAGACTATAGAGTGAGACCCTGCCTCAAAAAATAAATAAATAAATAAATAAATAAATAAATAAATAAATAAATGATAAAACTCTAGAGGAAATTGGAGACTAGGCACTGTGGTAGGTATAGTCCTTAATTAGGCCACAAAAAGTACTAACCTTAAAAATTTTTTAAATTGCACATTTAATTTTGTTAAAATTAATTTCTTTTCACTGGGCATGGTGGCACATGTATCTTGGCTATTTTGAAGCTCAAGCAGGGGGGTCACCTGAACCCAGAAATTTGAAACCAGCTTGGGTAAGAGACCAAACCCCTGCCTTACGTAACAATACTAATAGCTACAAGTAATAAGTTCATGAAAATACATGATTAGTAGAAGGAAAGGCCAATCACGAACTGAGAACCTTTGTGATACATGTGTCTGATAAGGGACTGGCATAGCTCAGTGGTTAGAGCGCTTACCTAACATGTGCAAAGCCCTGAGTTCAATTCCCCAGCACCACATAAAAATTAGCTGGGTATGGCAGAGCACACCTGTAATCCCAGCACTCGGGAGGCTGATGCGTAAGATTATAGAGCAAGACCTTGTCTCAAAGAAAAAAATCTTACAAAGGGCTTGTGTTCAGAATACGTAAAGAGCTACAAAATAGTTAGATAGTTCTAACAGGCACTTTACCAGAGAGGATATCAAAATGGATAATAAGCATATGGAAGGGCATTGAATATAGTTATTCATTAGGAAAGCAGTTATTAGAACCATGGTGAGATAGATATCATGAACATCTACTAAAATGGTAACGTTTTATTTTTATTTTTGAGACAAAGTCTTGCTCTGTAGTCCAGGTTGGTTCTGAGCTCACCATGTAGCCCAGAGTGGCCTCAGCATGACAATCCTCCTGCCTCAGCTTCCTGAGTGCTAGGATTACAGGTGTGTGCCACCACACCCAGCTTATGTGGTGCTGGAGAATTGAACTCTGGTATTGAGCACTTTCTAGGCAAGTGCTTTAACCGCTGAGTTATTCCTCCAGCCTCAGGCTAATGTTTTAGAATCTGACAAGATTATGTATTGATGTGTCTGTGAGGTGCTAGAACTGGATATGTTCTGGATATGTTGCAAGTTCATTTCAGCCACTCTGTCAAACTTGTGGGCAGCAAGGCTAAATGCATGTCTCCCCCATGACCCTCATTCCACATCTGGCGTATGGCAAAGAGAAACTGGCACGTGTGGACACATGATGTTGATAAGGATGTTCTCATGGGTTTATACACAAGAGCCCCCAGCACTGGTGGCATGGCTCAGTGGGTAAAACACTTACCTAGCAAGCACAAGTTTGTGGTTTCAATTCCCCCAGCACCACATAAGCCAGGCATGGGCCATGTAGTGAATTCAGGACAAGACTGGACTGTAGAACAAGACACTGTCTCAACAACAACAACAAATATAATAATCCTACACTGTAAACAACCCAAATGTCTATTGCTAGTAGAATAGGTAAATAAATTATATAATATTTATACAATGGAGTCCTATCCACCAATTAAAAATAACATAATATGGGAACATGCAACAACATAGCTGAATCTCACAGATGATATGGTCAGCTTAAAAAGCTCTGCAGCCAAGTCTGTTGGTGTAGGCCCGCAATCCCAGCACTCTGAGAAGCTGAGGCAGGAGGATAACAAGTTTGAGCCCAGCTTGCGCAGTTTAGTAAGACTGTCTCAGATCAACAATAAAAAATGACTCAGGGATGTAGCATAGTGCAAAGCTCCATGCTCACCTAGCTAGCAACACACACATACCACACCACACCATACCAGGCAGGACTAATCAGTGGTCTGAGGTGTAGAGTGCTGGGGATGTTCTCTGTCATGTCTGGATGGTAGCTACACAAGCATAAACATGTATAAATAGGGACTGAGCCATTATATTTGAGAAGTGAACACACAATACAGGCGCAAGGCGCGTGTGTGTATTTTATGCCTCACTGAGAAGTGCCAGCAGTTTCTCTCTGAGTGGGGAAATTTGCCTCCAGCCAAAGGCCATGCTCTCCTCCAGTGTCATGATCACCACCTCAGTCTGAGCATCTGCTCTGAAAGCCACATGGGATCCACCTTAAAAGAGGGCTTGATGGAGTCTCAAATGAAGAGCCTGATATTGGAGCTGAGAGAATAGCACAGTGGTTATAGCGCTTGCCTAGCAACTTCCAAAGCCCTGAGTTCAGTTCCCCAGCACCACATAAACCAGGCATGTTGGTGTACATGCCTGTACCGCCAGTACTCAGGAGACTGTGACCAGAGTATTGCTGTGAGTTTGAGGCCAGCCTGGGCTACGTAGTGAGTTCAATATTGGCCTGGATGGCAGAGGGAGATCTTGGCTTGAAAAAGGGGGTAGGGGGCTGAAGGAATGGCACAGCAGTTAAAGCACTTGCCTAGCAAGCACAAGGCCCTGGGTTCGATTTCCCAGCACCATATATATTAGACATGGCGGTGCACACCTGTAATCCCAGCACTCAGGAGGCTGAGGCAGGAGGACTGCTATGAGTCCAAGGCTAACTTGGGCTACATAGTGAGTTCAGGAGCAGACTGGGCTACAGAGATAGATCCTGTCAAGAGAGAGAGAGAGAGAGAGAGAGAGAGAGAGAGAGAGAGAGAGAGAGAGAGAGAGACTGATGTTTGTCACAGTGCACATGGACTGGTTCAGACTGAGAGGAGACAGGAGCTCATGGTTTGTTTTGTTTGTTTCCCCCTTTTATTGATAAGTATATATGCAATACATAGTGTTTACATTGAACTTGAGTAACTTGTGCACATATACATCATGTCTCAGTTATAAGCCCTTCCCCTGTCTCCTGCTCTCCCCCATAATTCCCACCCCCTCTACTTATTTCTATAAAATGACTATATCTGGGTTTCCCTTACTAGAAAACTATTCTATATGTAACCTGCATCTGACTCTTCACTGAGCATGGTGGTCTCAAGTTGTGTCCATATATCAACAAAAGCCTCAAAAATATCTGTCTTCATAGATGAACAGTATTCCATTGTGTATAAGTACCACAATTTATGTTTCCATTGGTCTGTTAATGGGTATTTTGGTGTCTTCCACATTTTAGCCATTGTTAGTTGTGCTTCTGTGACCATGGGTGTACATGTATCTCCGCTATATGGTGTTTTTAACTCTTTGGGAAAGATTCCCAGAAAAGGTACCCCTGGATCTAAGGGGATATTTATTTTCGGCCATTTGAGGAATTTCAGCGCTGCCCTCCATAGTGGTTGTACCAGTTTCCAGTCCCGCCAGCAGTGTGAGAAGGTTCCTTCTTCCCCACAGCCTCGCCAGCATTGACTACTGTCAGAGTTCTTGATATACACCATTCTCTTTGGGGTTAGATGGTATCTTAGTGATGTTTTGATTTGCATTTCACTAATGGCTGAGGATGTTGAACATCTTTTCATGTATTTACTGGCCTTTTGAACTTCTGAATCTGAGAATAGACATATTCATTTCCATTGCCCATTTTTTAATTGGTTCTTTGAATTTGAGGAGTCTGTTTTTCTTCAGTTCCCTGTATTTCCACTTGTTAGCCTCCTGTCTGAGGAGGTGAAAGTTCTTTCTCATCTGTTGGTTCTCTCTGCACTTTGTTGATAAGAGCTCACGTTTTTGGATGACTAGCTCCAGCGTGAAAACTAGTGTTATTGTCTTGAACGTTTCACTGTTTTTTGTTTTCTTTATTTTATTGCCTTGTTTCTAGAAGATTTTTTTATCTTTTTTTTCCTTTTCTCTTGTCATCTGTCCACATAGAGGAATCCTTCTCCAAAAATTTTGTAGAACTTGACTAATGGGAACAAACCTTTTTTTTGTGGGAATGAATTCCTTTTATCGTTCAAATTAAATACAAGAATAGTATTAGCTACTTAAAAGGAAGAGTGAACATTTTCTCTTTGGGAGTACATAATCTTTCTTTGCTTCTTTAAGACAAGTGTTATTTGAGACAAGTGAGACAAGTGGTGTTGCCCAGTCTGGCCTTGAACTTTTGGGCTTAAGCACTTGCCCTGCCTCAGCCTTCATAGCACTGCAACTGCAGGTACATGCTGCCACACTCGTTGTTTTCCTAATTCATTTAGTTTCTCAGAAAGGACTGGTGAGCTATTTCTTGAGAGTTTTTTCCTAAAATAAATCTGCAGGGTTTTTTTGTTTTTGTTTTTGTTTTTTAGGAAAATGCTTTTGCACCGTTGTTTTTACTTGTCAATTAGTAATAGGTGTTCTGAGGATAGCTCTGGTAAGGGTAGTTTAATACAATAGGAAGCAGAGCGGGTAGGGAAAGAAATGCCCTCTGGCGTTCTTGCTTAAAAGGTTAATGAAAATTCATTGACCTACGGATTTTTTAATGTAAACCAATTATTTCTAAAACCTTAAAAAAGCAAATCTACAAATCAATGGCAAATTAGTATTATACTTGTGTTATTTGGAAATTTGCTTACAGTTTTAGGTCACCTTTTGGACTCATGCCATTGTATTCAATAATCCTTCCTTCCTGACTTGTGTATTGTAGTCAAGTTAGGGTAGGTACTAATACTTGTAAGATTAGTAGAAATCTCTAAGGTAGTTTAAGCAAGGGCTGGAGAAATAGTACAATGGTTAAAGCACTTGCCTTGCAAGAACAAGGCCCTAAGTTCGATTCCTCAGCACCTCATAAAGCTGGATGTGGTGGTGCACACCTGTAATCCCAGCACTTGGGTGGCTGAGGCAGGAGGATTGTCCTGAGTCCAGGTCAGCTTGGGCTACCTCAGTGAGTTCTGGACCATCCTGGGCTACAGAGCAAGACTCTGTCTCAAAAAAAAATTTTTAAAAGAAAGAGAAAAAAAGGATGTTTAAGCAGAATAAAACAAGTTGGTGCCAGCTTTTTAGAACTTCTCTCATTGATTGAGAGGAACTAAGTTTTCTCATTTTCACATCAGAGTCTCGGTTTCATTAGTTCATTGGCAAACGAGAATGTTAGCTAAAAACATTATTGTCGATATACTTAACTGAAGCACTTTCAACCAGCAACACCCCACGTGGCCTTCCAGCATACGTTCATGTACACCCACCTTGTTTCAAGAGATGCTCCAGTTTATCACCGGGAAGTCACAGCATACAACATGGGGAAGTAAAATAAATCCCCTTAGAATCTGGAGCACAGAGGAAATAAATGACGCCTGCAGTTGGCTGCACATGTGGCGCCCGGCCTCCCGGAGCAGACCGAGGAAGGCAAGAATAACAAAGGGCACAGAGGCAGCAAAATTAAAAAATGAAAAGAAACTGACGCGTTGGACTGCAGCAAACCTTAACAACCTTTATGCTACTCTCTGTAAGTGAATAAACGGCAGGAGATGTAGATCAGCGTGATGGCCCTGGGTTCTGTCCCCAGCAGTGAAAAGAGAGAGCCGGATATGCTACAAATGGTACTGAAAAGACAACCCACAGGATGTGGGAAAGTATTTGTACAGTGTATCTTATTAAGGACTTGACACTGAATGAGAAATTTAAAAATGAGTAAAGAGTTTGAACTGACATTTTTTCAAGGAAGATGTACAAATGGCACATGAAAAGATGTTGACATCGTTAGACACTCAAGAAATGCGGATGAGATTCTAGCAGCAGGACACTTAACACAGACCCCCATGGGGGACGCCAAGGAGAGCAGCCAGGTTCTAGCTGTGCATGGCCTCCTTTCCCCCAGCACCTGGAAGGCTGAGGCAGGAAAATTGTAAGTTCAAACCTAGCCTGGCACACAATAAAGTGGATCCTCCTTTAGCTGCCATGCATGAAAAAGAAGGTGAGAAAGGCCGAGGCGAGGTGAGGGAAAAGACTAATGGAATAATGTCAGTCAGAAGTGTCCGAGGCCTCAGACCCTTTAACAGCCTCTGTTCCTTCAGATTAAGGGAGCTAAAGTCTGGCCTCAGACCTTGCCAGCTCGGCTCTCCCGCCATCCACTCTGTCCCATACAAACCCTTCTCTCCTGACCCGCCCACTAGTGCCCACTAGCCAGCCTCCGAAGGCCTCCCTCTACACTCTCTTCGGACATCATGGTTTGGGTCTGGAATGTCCCCCAAAAAAGTCTCATATATTTGGATATTGTGGATTTTAAAAAGAAAGAAATTTAAAACCAGTGTGAGATCCCAGTTCCCAGTCACATGTGGTGATGGATGTCGCTGCATGTGCAGAATTCTGGGTTCAATCCCTGCCCTGGAGAAGGGAAAAAAAGGAGAGGAGAAGTGTGCTGAGATTGGAGAAATCGGGTTCCTTTGCAGTGTCGTTGGAATGCGAAATGGTGTGCCTCTTTGGAGAAAGCATCTGGCAGTACTTCTGATGATTAAACAGAGATCTCGTATGACCCAAGCCCCCATCTTCATTAGAGTGCTCCAGAGAAGTGACGTACGTCTTACCAAGAACTTGTATCCTAGTGGCACTGCTTACAAAAGCCTAAAAGTAATGAAGAACCAAATCTCTGCTAACCAGATTAGCAAAACATTGTGTACATAATAGAATATTCAGCAATAAAAAGAAGCACAGTATGTAATCCCAGCTGAAACTGGAGTGATTGCCAAGAGTCCAAGGCCAACCTGGGCTACATAGTAAGTTCAGAACCAGCTTAGACCACAGAGTGAGACTTTGTCTCAAAAAAATAAATAAATAAATCAAAGTACAAGTACATGATACCACACCGGTGAACCGTGAATCTTGAAAACATTGTGCTAAGTGAAAGAAGTCACTGATGACAACATTCTCCTCACGTGAGTCCAGAATAGGCAAATCTACAGACAGGAAGCAGATTAGTGGTTCATTAAGGTTAAGGGGAAGACGGGAGTGGAAGAAATGGGAAGTGAGTGCTGATGTATAGGGAGTTTCTTTTGGGGGTGATGAAATGTTTGAAACACAGATTATGATGCTTGCCACACACTCTAAAATATCAAAACCATTGACTTGTGCTTTAAGCCAGTGACTGATATGTCAGTAAAGGTGCCAAAGAGAAAAATGGTTTTGTATTGTTTTTTCCCTATACTGCCCCTCAGTATGGGCTGCTGTCATACCCCATGCAAGAGCAATTGTAGGAGGCCTCAAGGCAGTGCACTGCTAGCACATTTTACCATGTTGGTTTTAAACTCCTGTTAGATCAACAGTCTTCCTATAGTTTCAGGCAAAATTTTGTCCTCCACCTGTTGACATCTGGTCAGTGACACATTGTTAGAAGGCACTGTGGTTTCCTTGTGTGGTTTGTTTCATCTCAGGAGAACAAAGAAGTTTGGCAATGCTTTCAGCAGTGCCTGTGTGTGCTGGACCAGTGTAAGCCTTGGGAAACTGATTCCAGGTTCCCACTTTTCACAGGAGTTAGGACCTTGGGTCTGCAGTGTGTTCTGTTGCTCCCCTCATATTGATCTGTAAAGCCTCAAAAACAGCACATTTGCTGCTCGCTGTGCTTCCCTGCTTTTAAGAACATTGCTGCCAGCTCCTGGTGCGGGCCTGGATTCCAGCGCTCTGGGAGCAGGAGGATTGCAATTCACACCCAAGGTGGGCAACTCAGTGATGTAGTGAGCAGAAGTGGGCTGGAGTTGCAGCTCAGTGCAAAGGCACTGGGCCCAATCCCCAGTGCCACCAGAAGGAAGAAAAAGTTGGAAAGAAAGAAGGAATTTCTTTTGAAGGAACTGGTGGGGTTGGAGTTCTCTTATGGGACCTTTCTGCCTTTAAAAACATTGTACTTTTGGAGGCTAAGGTGGAGAATTCAAAGTTTGAGCCCAGCCTGAGCAACTTAGCAGCATAGCAAGAAAATTTGTCTTAGACAATAAAATGGGGTCAGGGGTGTAGCTCAAAGTAAAGGTTCAGAGTTCACTACCCAGTACAACAAACAAACAAATAAATTAACATTTTAAAATTGCTGTTGGGGGAATTGACGAGATTCTCCTCATGGGATGTTTTTTGCTATGACCTGTAACCTCTTTTATACATTAGGGGTTTTACTTTTTGAAAAAGGAAGGTGCAAGGAAGTCTCCCCTCTTGCTGCTAAATTTTAAATAGCTTTTATTTTGATCACTGAGGGAAGGAAAGAAGGCTGGCTTAGTCTTCGGCCAGCTCTCCCCACGCAGAATGGAAGCCATGTGGGTTGGCAGCGTCAGCCTCTACCCCGCTCCAGTGGCATCCAGGTCTCAGAGTCTCCAACAGAATCAAATAATCCTATGCCTTGGCCAGCTTTTTGTCCACCCCAGACAAGAAGTGACCTCTCCTTGCTCGGTGTCTCCTCCCAGACCAGGGTGCCCTCCGTGGGCCACTACTTCCCGTATGTGGTGAGTGGGTGGTTGCTCCTGTGTGAGGCCTGCAGAGTGGAGGATGTGGTGGCTAAGGGCTCTGAATAGGGCTTAGCAGCAGTGGCTTGTTAAGAGTAGGTGAGCTATGACAAATACAAGCATAGTTCTGATACTAAGTAATTTGATTTGGGACTGGGTGTAGTGTTTTGCCCAGTTCGCAAGACCCCAAGGAAGACCTCAGGAGCCGATTCCGATGGAAACACATGAGAGTCTTTATTGCAAGCTCGAGCCTGGGCCTGCCCTCTCTAGCACAGTGGAGGCAGGGAAGAGCCCCAAGTGCCGTTTGCACAGAGTTTTTATTGACAAAAATTATTAAATTGCAACAAGTTATTTACCATGAAAACTAATTGAATGACATTTAGTACAGAGAAATTTGTGAGCTTGTGATTGGATAAGATGCCATTTTAACAGTTAGTACAGCTATATGGAATGTCCTTAACAGCAAGATGCATTTGCTCTAACAGTTAGTACAGCTATAATTTTTCATTTTCTGACTAGTAATTCTGTTTGTTCTACTCATTGCTAAGAGTCTGCATTCCTCTCTGCTTATCCAGAAACCTGGGGCATTGCAGGGTCAAAATGGCGTTACTTTGGTTCTTGAGCAGTGACACATGCTTGTAATCCCAGCTAGTCAGGACTCAGGAGGCTGAGGCAGAAAGATTTCAAGTTCACAGCCAGCCTGGGCAACTTGGAGGGTGGGGGTTCCTGGCTCCAGAATGTGTTGCTCTGCAGTAGAGTGCCACCCAGGCCAAAAAAAATTTGACGGGGCAAGTATTGTTGTTTATTTGTTTTTTGAGTCAGGGTCTTGCTCTGTAGCCCAGGCTGGTCCTGAAGTCACTATGTAGCCCAGGCTGGCCTTGGACTCATCACAGTCCTTCTGCTTCAGCCTCCTGAGTGATGGGATATAGGCGTGCGCCACCATGCCTGGTTTTATGTGGTGCTAGGGAATCGAATTCAGGGCCTTGCTCTATGTAAGACAAGCACTTTAACCACTGTGCCATTCCTCCAGCCCCTTTTGTTTTTGATACAGGGTCTCACTCTATATTCCAAGCTGGTCCTCAACTCACTGTGTAGCCCAGGTGGGCTTCAAACTCCCAGCAGTCCTGCTGTGTTAGCCTCACCAGTGCTGGGCTTACAGACCTGCACCACCATACCCATCTACTGGGTCGTTTGAGGGGATTGAACCTGGGGCCTCGGGCTTCCTAGCCAAGTGCTCTAATCACTGAACTACACCCCCAGCCCCACCAGCTATTTCAAATGAAGAAAGTGATGCTCCGATGCTACCCGAAATGTCAAAAATAGAAGGACCTCTCCCTTCTCGTCCCTCCACCCCACCTGGCTCCCCACACAGTTCTCCGGCTTCTCTCAGCCTGCTTCGTGATGGGTGAGGGGCGGGCAGGCCGGCAGCTGGGCCCCAGGGTGTCTGCAGACAGCCGTGTCGCTGGTTGACTCACTCTTCTGTCTTCGTTTTGCTCCGGCCCTCTCACAGCCACAGTAGAAGCGGTAGAGGCCCAGGAAGGTATGGCTGCTCTCTGATACCTGTGCTCACGTGTCTGTCTACTGGTTTTAAAAGGCTTTAACCACATGTCAGGTCTTTTATTATTGCATCACCAGAACTGTACAGTGGGGAAGGAATAAGCATTCCTTGGCATGGTCACATATCTTATTTTTATCCATGGAAATGACCTTTACCACAGCTAAACTCCTCGGTGAGCTCTGCCGGTTTTAATGCAGTGGCTGAAGCTGATATGACGGCTGCCCAGAGGTGAAGTGATTTAATCCCGCATCTCTCCTCATACAAGATGCAGGTCAGACAGGCCAGCCTCTTTAATGACACTGAGGTTATTGAGAGCAGAGATAAAAGTAGATTCAGTTTCATTTGGTTCATTTCTTCGGTTGCCCGCAGGCAATCAGGCTAAAATATCTTTGTTTTTATGGAGACATATTTTAGATAACACTTTATAAATTGGGGCACGAAAACCCTTGGATTGGTAAACCCATGTTATAAATTTGTTTTATAGGCAAGATGGTTCAAAATGGGAATGCTTTTCCTGATAATGCAAAAGCTGTCCCAGGAGGGAAATACCTAGAAGCTGTGTTGATGGTTCTTGTATCACGTTCACTCCTGGTTGTGCAAGATAAAAAGCTGTCCTTCCCCGAAAGATTAGCTGTCCTCTGTGTGCTGTTTTTTTGATTTTGTTTCTTGTTTTTTGCTTTCTGTTTTTTTATTTGTGGTTAATGTGTTTGTTTAAAGCAACTACTCTAATCTGGGTGCCGTGTGTGCACCTGTATTTCCCCCGCACTCTGGGAAGCTGAAGCAGGAAAATCACAAGTTTGAGCCCAGCCTGAACAACTTAATGACTGAAAGAGACACTTTCTAAAAGTTAAAATGGGCTGGGGTGGACAGTAGCTCAGTGCATAGGCCCTGGATTCAATACTCTGTATTGGAAGAAAAAAACATACTGTGTGTGTTTAACTTGTTCTTTTATCCTAATGTTGCCTTTTTCTTTCTTTTTTTTTTAAGCACTGAGCACATTTCTAGTCCACAAAACCACAGAAACCCTTTCCCAAGCATCCTGGGGCTGAGTGGGACCTCGGTGTGCTTCTGCCATGGTTATTCCTATTGGGCTTGTGTGGTAATTCCACTTTGAACTGCTGCTCACATAGGCAGCCGTGTTAAACAAGAGTGACCCGGTGTTGCCCCCCAGCCCTGTTGTGCTCCACAGGACCCTTTCTGTGCTTCCTTGGAGGTTCACATGAGCCCGGAAACCATGGGAGCGACTGCTTTGTGGCTAACCACCCTTTCCTGTCTCTCTTTAGCCATCAGAGGGTTTTCAGTTCCACACAAGATCCGGAGTTTTGAGCAAGCCCGAGGTCTGGATCGAATTAATGAGCGAATGCCACCTCGAAAAGACAGCACCCCGGATGGACCTGGGAGACAGGCGACTGCCACACAGCCACACAAGGCACCCAGGAGCAGCCCGCGGAGTAGGGCCCTGCAGTGACGCAGGCCCGCTGCGGCCCCGCTCGCAAACATCCCGCTCTTGAACAAATCGTGCTTATTTATTATTGGGAAAGGAAACAGCAGCATCTAAAAACAGAAAACCAACCCAAAGGTGCATAATTTAGTCTACATTTATTCTGTAAGAAAGAAGACCATTTCATATAACCTGTTAATTTATGTTCAGTAGTACAAAGCGCACGTCTGTTTTGTTTTTCTTCTTTCTCCCTCTGATTTTTAAGACATTATGTGGGTGTTGTCTATGCATAGGTGGAGTCTTACGTTATGAAGGGGACCTTCCCCTAATAAAAGGGTCTTAGAGACCTGAACTTTGGTTTTCTGACTTGAACTAGTCAGGCTTTTCTTTGTTTTTGGAAGATAATTATCGTTTATTTAAGATTGCGCAACTACACTGGGGCAGAGCTCAGTTGTTAGAGTACATGCCTAGCATGTACAAGGCCCTGGTTCCTTTCCCCAGAGCCACATAAAGATGAGCCGGTAGTGGTGGTACATGTCACCTGTAACCCCACCCCTCAGGAGGCTGAGCTGGGAGGATTGTTGTGAGTTTAGGACCAGACTGGACTACAGAGCCAGACTGGTCTCAAAAAAAGGTCTTTTTAACAACTCTTCAGATGCAAAGTGTTTTGGGTTTCCCTCTTCATCTAGGTGCCTCTGGGGAGAGGCCTCCTGGACCTCAGTGCTGAACCCAGCTCCTCGGATAGAACACATGCTTGTGCCTGACCTTCTGAGTGAATGACTCAAACACAAATCATTTTGGAGGCTGAGGGGAATGTTTCCCATAGCAGGCTACTTTCTCCTGGATTCTCATGTTCTTTTAATGTGTTGTAGTAAAGCAAAATTTAAAAATAATAATAATAAGGGGTGGGGGCTGGAGGAATGGCTCAACAGTTAAAGCGCTTACCTAGCAGGCGCTGCGTCAAGTGCTAAGTACCAGAGTTTAATTCCCCGGCACCATATAAACTGAGTGTGGCTGCTCACACCTGTAATCCTAGCACTTGGCAGGCTGAGGCAGAATTGTGGTGAGTCTAGCCAGCCTGGGCTTCATAGGTGAGTTCAGTCTGCAGCCTGTCTCCAAAAAAAGAAAGAAAGAAAAAAGAAAGAAAGAAAGAAAGAAAGAAAGAAATGTGGAGGAGGCCTAGAGGCATAGCTCAATGGTTAAAGCACTTGCCTGAGTGCTGAGTACCCGAGTTGATTCCCCAGCACCACATAGCTGGGTGTGGTGTTGCACACCTGTAATCCTAGCAGCACTTAGGAAGCTGAGGCAGGAGGATTGCTGTGAGTTTGAGGCCAGTCTGGACTACAAAGCGAGCTTAGAACCAGTCTGGACTACAGAGTGAGACCCTGTCTCAAAAAAAAAAAAAAAAAAAATTGGAGGTGCTGGTAGAGCTGTCACATGCCTAGAATGTCAGCGCTTTGGGAAGCTGATGCAAGATCATCACAAGTTTGAGCCTAGGTTGGACAACGTATCAAGTTACTGAGACCCTGTCACAAACAATTATATATATATGGGGATGTCACTCAGAAAAAAAGCCCTAAATTCAATCCCTTGTACCACAAAAATAATTAGGTACATACACATTACATAGAGGAGAATGGTTTCAGAAAGCTTAACTGTTGCCACATCCTCCGTAGGCCAGGCTGGTCCTGAGCTCACTGCAGCCCATGCCTTAGCCTTCGAGTGCTGGGGTTACTGGAGTGTACCACCACGCCCAGCTTATGCAGTTCTGGGGAACCAAATCTAGGGCCTAGTGCTTGCTAGGCAAGTGCTCTGACTACAGAGCTGTGCCCCCAGCCTGTTGCCCCATTCTTTTACTTTGGATTTTGGGTACCGTGTGATTTCCTTTTGTAAAGGAAATTACATTTCTGAGTATTTTCAGTTTCTCTCAGCAGAGCCACTTGTGCTCCCACCACGCATCTGTGTTCTCCACAGTCCTTTTCTTCTTTAGTGTCAGGATTTCTGAAACTAACTCATGATGTTGGGCGGATCCCTTATGCATGAGTCTTGTTAGAGGGCACGCGGTTTCCTGCCTTCTCCATCTAACTAGGAGCCCCGTCTTCCAGTCACTGGGATGCTTATCTTTGAACACTCATTTGGGTTGAACTGTCCATCAGCTTTCATTAGCATATTTTGGGATACAAAAAGAAGTGTTCAGATGCCGTGTTTGAATAATCTTCCTTCCCTTAGATTGTTTTTCATATCACAGCTCATTAGGGAAGGAAACTTCGAGAATACTTAGGCTCCTGCTTTTGGCTTAGTCTGACCACAGGTGCTCTATTCCAGTATCTGTCTGCCAGCTCGGCAGTGAGTGCACATGCCTGGGCACGCTGCACCAAAGCCTGGGCATTTCAAGTGTACGGAATTCCTTGATACCATGTGGGGTGTCAGAGACCAGCCATGAAGCGGGCATCTTAGACAGCAGTACTTCATGTTGGGAGTTTCAAGGAAACCAGAAAAAGACATAAGTGAAAACACAGTTTTTACCTCAGAAACTTTTTTCTAAAAGCGTGAAGACTTAGCCCACCTAACCATTTTTCTGTACCATCGCTAACAGTTCCAGTATGTTTGTGATAGAGATGGGAACACTCTTGGGGAATAGACTCTGCCTGCATGGATTGCTTCATTAAGGAATTGCTTTGAGATAAAGAGGATATTATAGAAGAGAAATGATCTCTTAATGGGTTGGAAGCAAGATCAATGAATGAGGGAGAAAAGATATTGAGTCATTGGCCCCCTGACTTAGAAGAAAGTTGACCAGTCTGAAGATCCTGTCCTGGGAACTCTCTCCTGTGAGACCTCACCTGCGTGGCAGGCAGCCTGTGGTGCGATGATCCCTCACTGCTTCCTCCTTTCTTGTGTTTGTTATATGTGCAGTTTGTCCAGAGGTAGGAGCTGGGGTTGGAGGTGTTGCTCGGTGGTTAGAGTGCTTGCGAAGCGTAAGGCTGGCCTTAGGTTTGATCCCCCAGCACCAGATAAAAATGAGTCGGGCATGGTGGCACATGTTGCCTGTAATTCCAGCACTCAGGAGGCTGAGGCAGAAGGATTGCCATGAGTTTAAGGCCAGCCTGGGCTCCGTAGTGAATTTAGGACCAGCCTGGATTACAGAGGAGATCCTGCCTCAAACAAAAAGAAAAGAAACCTTAGGATAAGTGTGCCCATATGATACAATAGCTGTTTAAAGTGGGGCTCTTGGCTGTGGGCGTGTCTTAGTGATCAAGCACTTGTCAAGCACTTGTCTTGCACACAGAGGCAGGGTTTCCATTCCCAGCACCACAAAAATGAATGGGTGAACAAATGAAAGACTAAAATTTTTAACAAGTGGGTTGTCAGTTGGTATGTGCCTCCCACATAGCACTGGGGCCTGTGGCTCAGAATACACCTTAGGAAGAAGCTGTCGTTAATAGTACCATTTTCTCCCTTGAGGTTCAGTGGAGGCTTTACCAGATTGTGGAATTATTTGATCTAAATAGTAGCTTCTGAGGCGACTGGATGCCCTCATGTTGATGTTTTGCCAAGTGTCATCCTTCAGACACACTTTAACTGCTGTGAAAGCCCCGCGGCGTGGGTGGTTTCAGAGCCTCTTTGGTTTTGTCCAACCAACCTTCTGTGTTCTGAAGATACTAACATACTTTCTCTTGTTCTCTTTCAGCACAAGGGCCCTTTTTCTGAAATTTCTCCCAACAAAGTAAAAACAAATACAAATCAAAGCTGGACCTGGTGGTGCAGGCCTATAATCCCAGAAATCTGGGAGGCTGAGGCAGGAGGATCACAAATTCAAGCCCAGCCTGGACAACTTAGCCACTTAGTAAGATCGTGTCACAAATAAACAATGAAAAGGGTTGGGGATGTTGCTCAGAGCAGAAGCCCTGCGGTCAAGCTCCAGTACCACAAAAACAAACGACCCACTTCCTACATGAGTGCCTCCAGCATCCTAGGAGATTTCTTTGGAAATGACACTTCACATTGACAGGCTTATCTATTTTGATGTCATATATATCATAAGAAATTTTTATTTTATTTTATTTTTTGAGACAAGGTCTCACTCTGTAGTCTGTGCTGGTTCTGAGTTCACTGTGTAGCCCAGACTGGCCTCGAACTCACAGGAATCCTGCCTCAGCCTCCCAAGTGCTGGCATTACAGGCATGTGCCACTACACCCAGCTTATGTGATGCTGGGGAATTGAACTCGGGTACTCAGCACTTGGTAGGCAAGTGCTTTAACTGCTGAGCTATTCCTCCAACCCGTCATAGGAAATTTTAAACTGATAAATTGACTTTTTTTGAGAGAAGGTCTCACACTGTAGTCTGGGCTGCTTACTCACTATGTAGCCCAGGCTTTCCTGGATCTCATGGCTGTCCCCCTGCCTCAGCCTCCTGAGTGCTGCGATTACAGGCATTATTACTACACCCAGCGTAGTATTTTTTAGAATAATACCAGAAAACTCATGGCACACAAGTTCAAAAGATCTCTTTTTAATCTTTGTGTTCTGAATGTTTAGAATAAAGAAAAAATACGTGTGTGTGTGTGTGTGTGTGTGTGTTGTTGTTGTTGTTGTTGTTGTTGTTGTTGTTTAATAGAATGCTGTGTTTTGGCATAGTGGCACATGCTTGTAATCTCAGCACTCAGGAGGCTGAGGCAGGAGGATTGCAGTCAGGGTTGCAAAAGTAATACAAGACGAACCTGGATTACATAGTGAAACCCTGTCCCCCAAAAAAATATTTAACAAAAGCAGCTTCAATTATCCACAGTCTCAAGATAAGACTTTGGTTATGGGGACTGATGTTGCTAATTTGCTGGCCTTTTGTGAGTAGGTATTATTCTGGTGGCCAGTCAGGCTACCAGCCTTGGGACAAAAGGAGCCAACTGCAGGCAGATGACTGTCCCCATGTCCTCGAGTCTGTCTTCACCTTGCCTTTCCTTTAGCCTATGAACAGTCATTCAGTGAAGCAGGTTCCTCTGGGCAGCAGAGATTCATTTTCTTCTCCTGATAACCTAGGGATGATTTCCTGACAGTGTTCAAAATAGAAAAACTAAAAGAAAAATTTTTATTTGGATACTCAAATACTATTTAGTGTCCTTAAGGTGCAAAGGGTGGGATTTCTGAGAATTGGGTCACTTTGGGGACTTTAAGTCATGGCATTATCCCCTACGTCATCTTCCCTCTGGATGCTTTTAAAACAGAATTTAAGGCGGTTTCTAATAAGCCTTGGAAGATACAGTTGGACTTGGTGTGCTCGTGGCCGTTATTCAGGAGTCTCTGGCCTTTCAGAGTGAGGCAGTCTGAAATCTGGCCTATCGCCCCCCATCCCTTTAATGTAAATGTCACTCAGGAGTCTCCAGGCCCTGTCGCAGGGCCTACAAGGAAGGGCCACAGGGCAGAAGGTGAGTAGCAGGTGAGAAAGGTAAGCTGCGTCTGTATTTACAGCTGCTCCCCCATCACTCACATTGCCACCTGAGCTCTACTTCCTGTCAAGTCGGAATCAGTCCGTGGTGCCAAAAAAGTGGGTAATCACCGTTGTGGTTGATCTCCAGAATACCTGAACTGCACCATGTCTCTAAAAATAAAACTCAGGGGACTGGGATTTATAGCTCAGTGGCTCAGTTCCCCAAAAGTACATAAGCCAGGCATAGTGGTGTGCACTCCAATCTCAGCACTTGGGAGGCTGACACAGGAAGATTGCTGTGAGTTCAGGACCAGTCTGGACTACAGAGAGAGACCCTGTCTCCAAAAAATCAAGACAAAACAAACAAAAACAAAACCTTAAGGCCTTCAGACTTGGTTCATCCTATTCGGCCTGGGTGAGCAGTTAGTTAAATTGGCTCAGGAAGCTTTTTCCCACGTTGACTGATTCCTACGTAGTTTCTCATGATAGTAATTAACAAGCTTTTCTTCCCAATCTTTGTATTGAAAATTATTTACTAGTGTTAAGAGTTAGATCTAAAATTTTCCCCGAAAGTGTCATATGCCCAAAGAAAGGATTTTGGAAGATGACTGGATCATGAGGGTGCTGTAATCATCAGTGGATTAGTCCGTTGGTGAGCTCTCTCTCTGGCTTTTTCTGCTGCCTCTGCTTCCTGGATGCCAAGAGGTGAATGATTTTCTTCCACCATGCCATTTCTGTGTTGGACCCAGCTCACCATGGACTGAGCCCTCTAAATCTGAGCCAAATAAGCCTTTCTCTTAAATTCTGATTGTCAGGTATTTGATTCCAGTGAGAGAAAACTGATTAATATATTAACCAATAAAAACTTGTTGGGATAGCATTCTAGAATCCCTAGTTTCCATTCTAGTTGTTACAGTAACCGTGGAACCCAAGTTTCATACCAAAGAGAGTGAACCAGCACTCCAGTTGTGGGTATGAGATTTCAATGTCCTAAATTATTTGGGGTTATAACCATGGCTTTTACCTTGTCTGGTTCCCCATTTTCATCTTTGAAATCTGCTAGACAAGGAGGAAAAGGCAACCCAGAAAGGCCAGAAAGGAGAGATTACCACAGGTCTGGGTCACATAGAGGACAATTCTGAAGCACCGTAGTGCCACCGTCCCTTTTCAGCTTCTGTGATCACTCATGGGACAACAGATATGTGTAGAGGAAGTTGTGTAGCTGAAGAACAGGATTACTCTTATCTTGAGTGCTGGCAGCAAACTGTCTTAAAAATAGGGCTTTGTACCTTTGACAAAGTGTGGGAGAGGGAGCCAGTGTGGCAAGGGGACTTAGGATCTGCCCTGCCTCCGTCGAGGTGGTGGAGTGAATGGGGACAGTGTTAGCTGCCTTGGTCTGTGCAGTCACAAAGGTGACGATGACACAGGAGGAGAGGCCCTGGCCTCGCGCCCCGGCACCTGCCGCAGGACTCGCTAAATAACATCCTTGTCTGAGACAGGGTTCTGTGTCTTCTCCTTGGTGCCCTCATGACAAGTCTAGGTGGCTTTAGATCAAGAAGTGAGGACATGGACGTGGCTTATCCTTTGGCACAGCTCTGAAGTAGGGCCATGCGTTCTGCCCACGTGTAAGTTCTGGCCCAGGCTCCCTCCCTCCTTTTTTTGTACACGTTAAGGGGAAATGCACATAATAAGAAAGAGGCAGCCATCGGTGTTGATTGGGCATAGTAAAGATGCTTCTCAGTCACAGAGTGGTTTTGAAGGCACCATTGTGAGCACCTCATGTTCCTATCCTCGGTGTGTTGTGACCAACAGCCTTTTTTTTTTTTTTTGCATAGAAGTGTCAGGAGACATTTTCCAGAAAAGACCCTGGTTTGGCTTCCTAGATGATGTGTCCAGATATGTGAAACTACCTTGTTGGTGGCATATTTTTTTTTTGTAAGGTGGTTTGTGTTATTTATTAAGGCTGGGTCTCACTCTACAGTCCGGTCTGTTCCTGACTCATTACAGCCCAGGCTGGCCTACCACTCACAGCAATCTTCCTGCCTCATCCTCTCGAGGCAGGGATTAGGGGCATGCACCTCCATGTCCAGCTCATATGTGGCTCTAGGGGCCAAACGGGGGGCCTGTGCTTCCTAGGCAGGGCTCTAAACATGGTGCGACACACCAGCCCCTGTCAGGCTCTTCTGGTGGCAGCTTATATACTTGGACTTGGAGGCTGCCTGCTCTTCCTTCTCTTCAGTTATGTTAAAGAAAATGGTGGGAATGTTTCTTACTGGCTGAAGTCTTTTAGTAAATCTTTTTTGTGAACAAGAAATAATTCTTTTTTTTTTTTTTGGTCTTTCTTACTGAAAATTGGAAGCATCTTTAAAAAATAGAAGAAACAACGCCCTCTAAATTGAGTAACTAACTGTGCCCTTGTTTCCTGGTGAAGGTACCGTTATTTGGCTCTGGGCTGCTGAATAATTCCAGAAGTCAAGGAAGAGCCTGGCTTTCATGCTGGAGCTCTGGCAATGCCAAGGCCTCCCCACCCCAGGGAGGGACCAAGGGAGCCTTCATAATAACAAGGACCTCTTCCCCCTTAGTTTTGAGCACTTAGTAGCTACCTGCGTATTTCTGTTTTACCCTGCTCAAAACTGATTTTGGTACCAGGCCTGGTGGTGCAGGTATAAAATCCCAGCACTCTGGGAGGCTGAGGCAAGATGATAAGTTCAAGCGCAGCCTGGGCAACTGAAGGACTTATCAAGACCCTGTCTCAGAGTCAAAAATAAAATTGGCTGGGGTTGGAACTGAATGTGAAGACCCTGGACTTGACCCCCAGGATCCCTCCAACACACACACACACACACACACACACACACACACACACACACACACACAGATCCCAGTGGAACAAGCCTGTAATACTAGCACTTTGGGAAGCTGAAGCAGGAGGATCACAAATTCAAGCCCAGCCTGGGCAACTTAGTGACTTAGTGAGACCAAAAAAGGGGCTGAGGATGTAGCTCAGCGTGAAGGCCCAGTGCAGCACACACATACCACACTACAGATGTGCATACACACACAAAAGCCCCTCCCTCACCCTGCCTCCTTTCTGGCATTTTGCCCCCACTGTCTCCCGCCTAAGCTCCCGCCTGTTGCTTATCCAGCAGGAGCCGCTACATGAAGAAAAGGAAGTACACCCTGAAAACGGAGTCTTAACAAAGGATGAAAATAGATTTTTATTATGGTAGTTTAATAACTGTGTATGTGATCCTAACAAGAGACATTGGGTGAATTCCAACACAGGAGAGGTCAGAGAAGCCAGAGAAGTTGGCAGTGGAGTTGGGCTGTTAAGGACAGGCACGGCCAGCCCAGCCTTGGGATTACTATGAACAGTGGAAACACCGTGAGGGGCTGTGGAGCTGGAGAGACACAGCGGCAACTCCGGGCAGGTGGTGGTTGGGATGGAGATGCTGCAGGTCCCAGCAGTGAGGTAGAAGGGTTAAATCCAAAACCAAGGGACCCAAACAGCAATTGTGATCAAATACAGCATGTTAAGGGCCAGAGGGCAGTTGGCGAGCCAGGAAACAAGCCCATATTTCTAATTTTGCCAAAGCTGAGTATTGTATGCCGGCTGGGTTCTATTATCCCAGTGGCGCCTTGAGTCAGCTGCAGCCCCATCCTTTAGCTAAAGCCCAGTACAGAGGAAATCATGCATGCCTCATTTACAGAGTTGTGGGAGCCTTGTGAGAGCCTAGGAATGAAGCACTGACACACAACTTTGTGTTGACCTATGTCACCAGATTTAGATCTAGTTCCCGCTTTTTTGCCCGCTGTAGATGACTGCATGGCCTTAATTTGGGGAATTTTTAGAAAGTCACAATTTTCAGGTTTGAAGAGAAAGTCTACTTAATGTTGATAGAGTGGTATGTAATTAAACATTAAATTATCTTTACTGTTTTTTGGTGGTCCCCAGGATTGGAAGTCCTTCACTCGGAGCTACATCCCCAGCACCTTTTTTAATTTTTACTTGAGACAGGGTCTTGCTAAATTGCCCAGTTGGAGCTTGAATTTGCAAACTTGTAATCCTCCTGCCTCAGCCTCCGAAAGTGCTGGGATTATAGGCCTGTGCCACCAGACCCAGCTAATTCTTTTTGAATGTTGATGTGGTGAAGAAGAAGGTTCCTCACAGAAGTCAAGGAGGCAGGAAGACAGCTTAGCTTTTGTTTGGAGGCCAGAGCCAGCCAATCAGCCCTTTCCTACCTTACCTCAGTGTAACTAAGCAGGGAAGGAAGGCTGAGGCAGACTAATTTTCCAGCTCCTGGTTCCGTGCCCTTCTCTGTGGCCACAGCGGCTTGGCTGGGTGTCTTCTGTGAGATCATCGGGGACTTGCCCTTCCCTGGTAGCATCAACTTTCCAAAGTGCTGACAGTCGCCTGTGCTTTTCATCATCTCTGAGATGTGAGGTTCAGCCAGCTCAGATCCTCTCAGAGACACCCCATCTGCACTTTGTGCTTATGCACTCATCCATTAACAGTCAAGGACAGGATGGCAGTGTCACAGTGCCCCGGGGGCACAGGCTGGGGAAACTGGGCAGATGCCTGGGCTCTGTGACGGCCTTCGGGGGCTGTGATGGCTGAGAACCCTGACATCAGCTGTGTCTGTGGGAAGAGCTGGGCAAGGCGGGCCCCACTGATTCCGGAGGTTCACGCTCCTGTCCTGGCTGCCAGGTCCCACACTGACCCTACTTGACCCATTTTGGCATCTTTTACTCAACCTCCTTCACTTTACAGCAACTATGCCAAAATTTGTGGGTTCCAGATGGGCCAGGTCATGCCATTGTCAGCAGAGGAGGGCCTTTGAAGCCCCAAAGTGGGTCACCTGCCCCTTCCTCCCGTGCTTGCCCCTGTTCCCATGGTGGCTGGCATAGACAAGGGCCGCCAGTGGAACTTGGCTGGCAACACTGTAGGAGCTGGAATCCAGAGAGGACCCAGGAGAGCGGGTTGGGCCCAGGGGACGAAACAGAGTCCAGTCCGCGCTGGATCTGTGTGTCTTAGGTAACTTGGCTTCGGCTCCGCACCACTGTGTCACTGGTCTCCCCTCTGCTGCTGGACCTTATTAATCTCTCCTGATCTTCAGGAAGAAATCACTTTCTGAGAGGGCTGGGCCTGGTGGTGCATGACAGTAATCCCCACCATTCTGAGAGGCAGGCAGATCCTAAGTTTGGGCCCACCACCCTGGGCCATTTAGTGATTCAGGGATACCCTAAAAATTAGAAATAAAAATGGACTGAGGATGTAGCTCAATGTGAAGGCCCTGAGCTTAATCCCAGTGTGAGAAAAAAATAAGATAGAAAACACTCTTTTGACAGCACAAATAAAACCTGACTCGGAGCCTACTAGGAAAATATTCTAGAATTCATTGAAAAATGACAGTGAATGGCCTTCTATCTAATGAGGGGAGACTGGGGCCAGGACAGGGAGATCTAAGTACAGCTCACCTGAACAGCAGACTGCAGCACTAGAGAAACGAGAGTCCCCATGTCTGTGCCCTGGAATCCCTGCCTGAGAACTATCGCACCCTGTGACTGGAAGGAGCTGGGACAGCTCGTTCTGTACACCCTTTCTCTCGGTGGGAGGGTGGCTTTCATCCTCTCTCCCTTTTGGGGTCAGAGACCCCAGCCTTGCTGAATGACCCTTGGGTGTGATGGCTGAGGGCAGGAGTGCTGGGGGCGAGGTGAAGGGAATATGCAGGGAAGTTGGCTGCCTCAGCCAGGGGTGGGGACCCTGTGTGTGACTGGAATCAGATAGCGAGGAAAACAGAGCAGTTGCGTAACTGTGTTTACTGTGGGTCAGGTGGCTGAGGTGGCTGCGGAGGCCCAGACAGCCCCTGACCACAGGCAGGACCAGAGGTGGGCAAGTAACAGACTCCCTGGGAGGGAGGTCCCTCTGAGACGGGGGTGGGGACAGGGGATGGTGCACAGAGATGAAAGGAGTCTGCTTTAGAGCTGAGCTGGGCTACACTATGTAGGACAACCTCCTCTGGCTCAGCCTCACCCGGAAGCTGGGCCAGCTGTGAGCCTAGCCAGTGGCAGGAGCGAAGCCGGGGGAGGAGCTGGGAAATCGGACACCTGGGGCTCCGAGGAAATCTCTGAACCTGGTACATTTCTCTCTTTAATCTGCTTTTTATAGAGGAGGAATTCTCTCTAAATACATGCAGAAAAGGAGGAATAAATCAAGTTCGCTTATGTTTTCTTGGCCCTGTGGTCCCAGAAATCTTCCATCCGGCCTTCTGTGGGGCCAGCTGAGCACCACGACACTGGGCTTGGACCCCAGTGAGAAGGACTGAGCCCAGTGGGGCCGAGCCTAGATGGGCAGGCAGGCCAAAGCTGCCAAGGGCAAGGCTCAGGTCTCTGCAGGCCTCCCTTCTTCCTCACTCTCTCCTCCTCCCCCAGGGCTGTTTACTGAGCTCCTCATCCCCATAGAGATGGAGCTAGTGCCTAGTCCCCAGCTCCTAGCTCATGACTGCCACTTCCCTTTGTGAGAAACAGGAAGTTGGGGCTTTGGCAGCTCAGCGGCACTGTCTTACATTAAATATTTATCTTGGAGTCCAGGTCAGAGCCCCAGAGAGTAAAAGAAGCTGGCAGCTGTTGAGGGAATGACCAGAATTCCTGGACTTGGGAGATCTTCAGCTTCACCATTTTTGGAGACCAAGGAAGAAAGTGACAATGGTGTGGCCCTTCTTAGTCCCAAGGACCCTCTCAGGTGGGAAAACTCGGGACCAGGGAAATGGGCACTGAGCTTATCCCCCAGGGAGGGAAGAGGCTAGTACCAAGGGATGACAAGCAGCCAAGCTTCAAGGGAGAAGCCACCCCTGCTGCCTGGCCCCAAGGAGTGTCCCAGGACTCCTCCAGACCGGCTGCGCATCAGCTATGGACGCTAGGCCATCGTTAGTAGAGACCCTTGGAACAGACCTGAACATTTATCTCTTTAAAGGTTTATCTTGGCATCTAGGTCAGAGCCTTAGAGAAGAGAAGCTTCTAAACAGGTTGCCCTGCTTAGTGCAGTAGTTGCCTTTTAAAAACCCTTCTCAATTGGCAGGCTTGATACTTTGGGAGGCTGGGGCAAGAGATCACAAGTTCTAGCCCATCCTGGGCAACGTAGCAAGCCCTGTCTCAAAACTAAAACTAAAAATTGGCTGAAGATAATCCATTAGTGTGAAGGCCCTGGGCTTGATCCCCAGGGCCAAAAAAGGAAAAAAAAATATATAGCAAACTTGGAGTCCTGTAATCATCTTAAAAATCATCCTTGGAGGCCTGGGTCTGCTTCCCTATGACCTACGCCCCATGGCTTCCCCTCCACTAGTGCAGCCCTTCTCTTTCCAAGGCAACGGGCAGACGCTGGGAGCCCCGGCATGCCCTTCTCCAGAGCCTTTCATGGCCTAAACCGTCTTTTGGGAGTTTGTGCTCATACAGCGGCAATAGCTCTTCCATTAGAACTGGAAAGAAAGAAAAAAAAGATGATAAAGCTGATGGCAGTAAGGGCGGCGGGGATTGAACAGCCGCTTCGTCTTTTTCTCATTCCCTTGCTGCTCAACTTTTGAGTGGGGCGATGACTCCCGACTCTAAATGGCATAGTGGTCCCAGTCACTGATGAGACCCTCAGCGGGTAGCCAGAAAAGGTTGTCATTGTTTCCACCATGTCTTGGGTCACTGCCACCTCTTATCTGAAGTTGATCAGTAACTCTGTAGTTGGCTTGTTGGGGGCTTGGGGATCCCCAGGAGTCATCCAGGAGCTAGAAGTCCACCTGAGTCTGTTTCCAGCATCAGGGAACACTAAGCATCCTCACTCTGTCCCAGGCCCTGTGCCCAGTGAGGTGGGCAGGGCCAGGGGACACATGCCAGAGCGCGGGAGCAGCGGGAAAGCAGGCAGATCAAAACAAATGGGGTGTGTGGGAACATCTAGACCCTCCTGTCCCCTTCACCCCACCCCAGGGACCCCACCTTCATCCTCTCCAGGGACAAGGCACGCCCGCGGGGAGGAGG